>JANEYF010000089.1:0-117602 GCA_029963845.1 Rhamnusium bicolor
AGGTCAGAAATGTTAGACGGAGAGCTGGCTACATAAAAAAGCAAGGTATAAGGTACATGAAATGTGAATAGCTAGAGAGGTTCCATTAACGCTCCCGAACACCGAGTGGCCAGTCTGCCAGCGCGATTAGGAAGATTAAGGCGGGGGCGGACGGTCAAAGATGACAAATTTTACAATGAAAAAAATGATAATGCTCATGGAGAAAAATTATTGGGAAATAACAGTGTCATTGTGAACTTTATATTCGTAACACTTATTGAAGTTCAGTAAGACTTCTTTCTTTTCAAAAAATGGTAATATTTCACTACTCTGCCAATGTACAATTAAAAAACACACAAGAGCTTCCTTGATATTGCTATTTCTAAGCTCTTTGACAAAATCTGCGGGTCTTGTTTGATCAGGTCCAGAAATCACGTACATACGCTCATCACAGTTACCGCCTCGTAGAGATCTTTCGTAATCTTTAATGGACGGTGTATTTATTTTCGATAAATGATATCTACACGCTAGAAGCTCATGAAGAAGCTGATACGATAATAGTTTTTCACGCGTGCAATATTCCGGAGGAAGCTAACATTATAATAAAATGTTCCGACACGGACATACTTATTATAATACTAGCCAACATGGATAAACTAAAAATAAATAGAAAAGTTTGGATTCAAACGGGTATTTTAAGCAAACAGCGTATAATTGACTTGTCAGCACTTTATGATAGACACGGAGAATTATTTTTGTAAATCTTTATCAGGGTTTCATGCATTCACTGGATGTGATATCAATCCAGCTTTTTTGGAAAAGGAAAACAGCGCCCTTTAAAATTATTACTGTTAAACGAACAATTTCAACGCGCATTTGCTGAATTAAGTAATGAAGATTGTGACAGACTTACTGTATTTCGAAATATTGAAAACTTTGTTTGTTCGCTTTATACGATGAAATCACTTGATTCCGTAGATAATGCTCGTTTTGCGTTTTTTTTTTTAAATTACAAAGTCAATAATGTCAACGAACCATTTCAAAAAAAAACCTACAAAATTTTGATGCTTCATCGATATCTCCTTGTGCAGCTGAATTAAGACCACAATTCTTAAGATCCATGTATATCGCCAGATTGTGGAGCCACGCTCACAAGAAAATTCCGACTAATTTGGTGCCAGAAGACTGCGGATGGGTAATAGTCGACTCCAAATACCAGTTACAATGGTTCGATGGACCTCAGATACCATCTAGCGTTAAAGACGTTATTATTGATCAAGAAAAGCCTGAAGGTACAAATATTTCCACACGCTATCGTTCTTATATTTGTTAATAGCCATTTTTAATTTTTAATTTTGTTTTTTCAACAGATGTTAACGAAATCCAATTTGAGGGTGACATCGATTGCGAAAGCGAAGAAGATATGCAGTACGATGAATCCAACAAGTCTACAATTTATTTGTATTATTTGTTAAAAAAAAAAAATATTTTAATGGTAAACATATCTTTTAGCACTTGTATAATATAGGAATTGTTAACTTATTGCCCTCATAATATAATTAACAAAATAATAAATCGTTATAATGCATCGTACGGAACTAACCCGTTAAGTGCGATCGAGACCGCGCTCGAGACCGCGCTCTTCAATACAGTCTGGCCCGATGTTGTCTTCCATTTTTTCGTCTGCCATTGACAACATTGCTTCCTCAACAGTTTAACAATCATTCTCAAAAATTTTTAATCATGAGGCTTATCATTTTTTTCTCACTAAAGATAACGCCGCTTTGATGAAGTCTGCCGGCCATTTCTCTTCCACGAAATCGTCTGCCAATAATTTTTCGCGTTTCGTAGCAACAAATACTTCACTTCCCAATAATTTTTATCCATGAGAATTATCATTTTTTTCATTTTAAAATTTGTCATCTTTGACCGTCCGCCCCCGCCTTAATCTTCCTAATCGCGCTGGCAGACTGGCCACTCGGTGTTCGGGAGCGCTAATGTAACCTCTCTAGCTATTCACATTTCATGTACCTTATACCTTGCTTTTTTTATGTAGCCAGCTCTTAGACTATGTTTAATACTTAAATTTTTCTATAATTCATTAATTATTTATTGTCATTATATTATACGACATTGAAAGACATGCGGATTTATTATTAACGCATTTGTTCCTCTTACTGCGCAACTTCTAATTATATGTGGTATACAAGGTGATTTAGCTAAAACTCCCCAGGCCGATTACTTGGAAACTAAGAAAGATATTGAATTTCTGTAAACGCCAATAAATAGATACTCCTAATGACTATATACTGAAGTTCAAACGACGTGCTTGCCGATTACGGTATGAGCGTCGCGACGCCGGAAAAAATTTTTAGGTGACAGGAAGTTTGAAAATGTATGATTCTAGTAGTACACTCAATTCTAAGGCTTTTTTGTCTTACGCACATTTTCATTTAAATAAGCAGTTTTTAAATTATAACAAATTTTAATGTCACTGCAATACAAGTGACAAAATTTTTTTATATTTTGTAATATTCATACTTGTAAAAAAAGGCAATATTATGGTTCAACACAATAATTCCGAAAAATTAAATATCATTATTATTTATGGTGAATGTGGCAGAAACTCCAGAGAGGCTGCAAGGCTTTACAGGCGACCTTACCCAGATCGAAGACAATCAGATCATAAAACGTTTTTAAATTTAACGAAAAATTTGCTACAATATGGAAGCTTCGATAAAGGCAGTGTGTTGAAAACAATCCTCATATTTCAATAAGAAGTATTGCAGAGGCCACTGGCATTTCATTTTCCTCTTGTCAAAGAATTCTTTCTGATAACAAATTTCATCCCTATAAAGTGCGTCTTGTTCATCATTTGCGTGCTGAAGATTCACAAAGAAGATTAGATTTTATTTCCCGCTTATCAATACTGTATGCGCAAGATAATACATTACTACGAAATATTGA
This sequence comes from Rhamnusium bicolor, assembly GCA_029963845.1. Taxonomy (NCBI): domain Eukaryota; kingdom Metazoa; phylum Arthropoda; class Insecta; order Coleoptera; family Cerambycidae; genus Rhamnusium; species Rhamnusium bicolor. Next base: position 2,947 of record JANEYF010000089.1, read on the forward strand.
ATGGAGCGATGAAAGTCGCTTTCACAATAATGGTATGGTAAATAGACATAATTGCCATTATTGGTCAGATGATAATCTAAAATGGACCAGAATAACCCACAACCAAAATGTTTTTGGTATCAATGTGTGGTGTGGCATTTTAAATAGGCATTTAATAGGACCGTATTTATATGATGGTATATTAAATAGCCAGCGACACCTAAATTTCCTGCGTAACGAGCTTCCAGCATTATTAGAGGATGTTCCCATCAATGTGCGTCTTAATATGTGGTTTCAACAGGACGGTGCACCGTCGCACACTGCAAGAATTGTTTCGAATTTAGACAATGTTTTTACACAGAAATGGATAGGAGCAAATGGACCACTTCGTTGGCCCGTTTGGTCAGCTGATTTAACCCCACCTGATTCTTTCTTGTGGGGTTACTTAAAAAATACGGTTTATGAGGAACCAATACAAGACATGGCTGATTTGCAAAATAAAATTTATGCCAGTTGTGCAGCAATTAGCCGAAACACTTTATTAGCTGACTGTGATTTGACACTTAGACGTCGTTATGATATGTGCATTTATCAAAACGGGCGAACTTTCGAAAATTTGCTTTAGTTTTATTTCTTTTAAAATCATAAAATTAGGCCTTGTGTTTATGTTTTCAGGAATAAATGTTAAAAAAACGTAGTTATTTTATCACTTTAGTGTTGTATTAGTGTTATTAATGGTAACAAAAAGATATTATAAGAAATTCTATTCAATTCGATTAAAAAAATTATGGGCGTGTGACATTAAAATTTGTTATAATTTAAAAAACTACTTATTTAAATGAAAATGTGCGTAAGACAAAAAAAGCCTTAGAATTGAATGTACTACTAGAATCATACATTTTTAAACTTCCTGTCACCTAAATATTTTCTCGGCGTCACGACGCACCATATCGTAATCGGCAAGCACGTCGTTTGAACTTCAATATATAGTCATTAGGATTATATATTTATTGGCGTTTACAGAAATTCAGTATCTTTCTTAGTTTCCGAGTAATCGGCCTGGGGGAGTTTTAGCTGAATCACCCTGTATGCTGAGCTCTCCATGCAAGTTTTTCCATTCTGAGTCCAAATACTCCAAATGGTGCAAGTGAAACTTATATCTCCAAGATCAGCTTCATCAATTTGGACATATCTTAAATTAATGAAAGGGGTTCAAATAATATCGCCTTCAAACTACCCAAAAATGATGCAGATGCATGACATTATTGTTTATAACTATTTATTTTTGACATCCTACAATATTTCCTCGTACCTTCTTTGGGTATTAAGTCACTATTATCCAATATTATGTAGTACAAAAATTTCAGACATAATAGTTAATAAATGAGGGACACTATTCAAAATTAAATAAGGATCCAGCAAAAACAATAGAAAATAAAATATATGAGATATTATTTATTTAAACATAAACGTGAATTTATGGATACTGATCGAGATGCTGCTAACTGCGTACCTTAGCAAACCGCCGCAAACGGCTTACCAAGAATTCATAAATCTAGGATTCCTCTAAGATCAACTTAACGTGTAGTATGAACTAAGAATAGTATAACATTTGCTTACTCACCTTGTTTTCATAGGTAAATAAAAATTATTAAACGGACCCTTATAAATTCTTAAATTTCCAGAAAATGTTAAATAACTTGGCAACGTTGCATGCAAATTCAAAAAACAAAATATCACTGTATAATACTCTTTTTATTTAATAAAATGGTGACAAAATATACAAAGTATTTTTTGTGTGTAACAGAAAATTTAAGCACCCTGTAGATTTCACAATAATTTTAATGATAGATCTTATCGACCCAAAAAACTTTTGTATTTAATAAATTGTTGTAACACTAACGGTTCAAGGTTATGGAAGGAGAACACACTATTGTATGTTTTTGGTTAGTTGCAAATATTTTGAATGCTTAAGTGTTAACATATAATTTGTACGAAATTGTTTATAACTGCCTGTACCGACGAAAGTGATCACATCTGCTTACAGAAACTTTTACGTGTATGTATTTTAATGGGATATATACATTTATATAAAGTTGAGTTCGATAACTTTTTACTTTATCAAATTAGTATATAATTTTTCTTATTTTTTGTAGATGATTTTTAAGATCATAGTTCGCTAATTAATTATTATTAAAGATAGCCATCTAATTATTTTGTTTTAATTTGTTTATCAGTTAATATCTCACCATTGCAATTAATTATTCAGAGAACCACCCTTCTTAGCCACTCCCCCGCCTATTACGTATGAAACGCTTTCACTTTATTCATTATTTTAACTTAAAATATAGGTGATATATGATATTTTTATTATTTCACGTTAGGGCAGTAGCTGCTCAGGTAACACTAATGCTCTTATTAAGATCTCCAAGGTCGCTTTAAAATTATACAATAAAACTTCGAATAAAACCAAATGATCTTCAAGACAAGCTTAGGATCACCATAAAGCAGCTTCTAGCCAAAAAGGGCCCATCCTAAAAGGGTCTTGAAGACTAAATTTTAAAACTATATTAAAAACCATTTAGTTTTAATTTCATATTCTTAAAGAGTTCTTCAAGGCAACCTTAAATTTATGTATTAAAATGTTTTGCATTTAAAATAAAATTGCAGCAGACTAAATCGCCTTGAGAATCATTATAATTAATCCTAAAAGGGTATTATTTTGTTTTAAAGTCGGACAACTTTATGCGTGAAATAGTTAAAACAACGGCAAGTCTCTAATGGGGCAGAGTGGTAATATTTTAAACGTAACGCATATAAAGCTGATCAAAAATAATATTCAAATGCAAACTATTCTGGTAAAAATTACCAACGGATGGCACTTTTCTGACAAAATAGAATAAAATACTTCTACATAACTCGAACGCCACCAATATAATGTTTTTTTTTTTATTATCTAAAAATTTTTTTAAAAATATCGTCAATTTTTATTTTGCATCTAAACATCCAAATGCATTTTTTTTATTAAATTGCATGTTTGGACACACCGTCCTTCAGTTATTTAAGAGGATGTAAAGCGCATATATTTCAATAATATTTTTTTCTTTGGCTATTGAAAATATTCATCATGGCGGGTCTGTATCTTATATAAAAAATGGCGTGGTCTAGATAAAAACTGATTGCAAGTTAATAGAACATTTTAAATCTTACACGACTTAAAATAGCGTTTTATTTACCACTTTAAGTACAATTACTCTCCCAGACATTTATTTACTCTTCCTTTTAAAATTGAGTTGCTTTAATATGTTCAAACTCGTGGCGTTATTGATTTAAAGGGATCTGGCGCGCGTATGAAATCCTAACCTTAAAATTGTGCCGGTTTTGTGATTGCTGGATTTAGTGACTTCGTTTTAATTTAAAATACTTGTCACTAATATTTTCCATTTTAAATATGTCTTCTAGTTTTCATTCATGCATAAAGTAGGTACACGGACTGCACTGGTTCACTAAATGAGCAATCAGTTTATTGAGCAGATGGCGTGTTTTCTCCGATTATGGAGGGGTAGAATTAGTTTTAATAAAGTCATCAAAAATCCAACAGGCATTTGTTTTAATCAAATTGACTAAATTAAAACCTTTGAACTTTAAAATATTCTTAATTTACTCTTTAAAAAAGTAAAAACTATGTTTTGGGATTTAATGTGGAATTTCATTGAGCATGACTACGTCAAGGATACTCCATAAAACTACATTAAAACCATTTGTTCCAAAATGGATTGTTTTAAAACCAACTTGCTATTTAATTCTTTAAAAAGGCAAATTAGTTTTAAAATAGCCAATATCAAAGTATTATAAAACTAGTATAAGATCAATAGGGCATTAGGAGCAAACAGTTTTTTTATTTTAATTTAAAGAGTGCATTAAATCCTTTGCATAAGAATCAGTGGTCTTTAAGAACTTTTAGTTTATCTTAAGGTAATTTTAAAACCACTATCATTTTATTGAATATGTTAAAGCACTTTTAAAACCTAAATAAATCAAAAGTATCTTAGAGTTGTTACTTGGGTGGGGTGCCAATCAATTCTAATAAACAAAATAATAATAATTTACAGGTCAGTCGCTTAATTCCCAAAGAATGCCCGAGGAAAAATGCATCATATATTACCATGTCGGGTCAAGTGCCTCGATATCTATGCCCGAATTGATTAAGCTCCATATTCGTATGTTACAAAACTCATGTCAAAACAAAAATAATTAATTATAAAAAGGTAAACTCCTTCTCAAGAACTATCGGGTATTATAATGACATTTACGTATTTTTTAAATAAGACATTCCTCAAAACTTCCAAAATTACGTATAACTTTTAAATTTAAAATGAGTCGTTAATATTTTAAGACGATTCTCATGGACATAAACAAAAACGGTTAAATAATCATAAAAATGGTTCGAATGTGGAAAAAAAATCAAGTAGTTGTGAGCGGTCACATAATTCCTTTAGAATTGCATTGTTTTCAGACATCGCCATCTTATATCCTAACAAGGGAGTGCACTAACACATTCCAACAGGATCAACAGTAGCGCAACCTTCTGGGGATTAAATGTTTAAGTATATTTCACACTGATTAGTATTTTATTAATAATTTTTTTGTGTAGTAGGAAAAAAGTAATAAATTTAATATAATTTTGTTAAATTTCTTTTTCATATACATCATATGTATTTATTTAAAAATCAAGCTTTGATATTTGGGTGTAGCTGACAGTTCTAAAAATGTACTAATGGCAGATACAAGATCAAATGCATTTTGTTCGAAATAATGAGTGCAAAACGAGGTTTTAGAAGGACACGTTTGACATTAGAAATATCGGGACAACCACATTTTGGATTAATAACTGGAAGACAAAAGGATTAATTGTTAATATATGTTCCATTAACAATTTTGTCTTTCGGATTGCTTAAAGGTTGTTGTAATTTATTTCCCGATAAATGAACCACTGTGATACAAATATCTTTAAAAACCTTACTAGTACCACAGGTGAATCGGGGATCGAATGGAATCGAAACAAATTTCGGATTTTCTCTTTCATTTTAAAAGATCGAGGAATTTCGAAGTCCCTTTAAATTTCGATAAAATTCGATCCTCGATTCACCTGTGGTATTAGTAAGATGTTTAAAGATATAAGTATGACAGTAGTTCATTCATCGAGAAATAAACTGGAACAACTTTTAGGCAATCCAAAAGACGAAATTAAAACAAACGAAAAGTCGGGGATTTACGAAATTAGCTGTAAAGACTGTAATCAAAAATATGTTGGACAGACCAGACGATCAATTGAAACTAGATTCAAAGAGCATATGGTCCATCTCAAATATGGTAGAACGGATAGGTCTAGTGTTGCCCAACATGCGTTTGAGAACAACCATAAAATAGATATTAGCAATTTAAGATTAATTAGAAATGTAACAAATACTAGACAGCTGGATGCATTTGAAGGCTTGGAAATCACAAAGTGTAGAAATAGTATGAATAGTGACAGAGGGCCAATCCTAAATAGCCCGTTCTATTGGCTAGTAGGTCACGGTTCACCGAAACGTTAGAATAAGGGTAATTTTAATCATCTCCAGATGATGCCAATTTGGTTGGTGAATCGAGCGTCGAGTGATTTTGGTGTTTCGTGGAAAACTGCATCAGTGTTATCTTCATATCAAAGGTTCGAATCCACTTTAGGACTATTTGATTCAAAGCGATACGATGCGGACAGATTTACGCCTAACTTTAGACAGATCATATTTTACTGTCACCCTCAAATTTTTGATAGAGTGCATCTTATTAGAGTAATTTAACTAGCATTAAATTTTCAGTGCAGCTGTAAAACATAATTTTTTTCAGGGATATACTGAAACTTATGAATTCTATGATTTCTTCAAATGAAGTTTAATTAAATCCTCGCTGGTTATACTATTACATGTATATACTTTGCATGTTTTTGTTTATAAGATAAAAGTAAGTCTTCTAAAATGTAATACAAATAAATATTATAATTTTTAAGGCAGACAGTGGTAGTTTTTCAAAGGAAATTGCTACTTAGAAAGTGATTTTTATTATTTATTCATTATTCTTCACTTACAACATCATCTCACGCTACAAGTTACAAAACACGATCATCAAGTATTAAATTAAAATAAGGTACACCTATATATCGCGTTTCTTTGCTTGCGTGATTTACTCGTAAAGGATTTATCAGTAGATAATCAATCGGATATTTCTATAAATTATAGATATTTTATATAACTTCATACCTTTCATCTTCCGCCATCTTAACTATAATACTGGACACTAACCTGGAACAAGAAGAAATTATTAATAGAAAATGGTAATCACGTTTTCGAGAAAAATCGAGTTCATCGATAAGATTATCTCTGAATTATTTAACATTATTCGAAATCATGTCCAGAGCAGAACAACGTATTTTAAAAAAAACACACATAGTTGCGTTAATAGATATTTATGTATTAAAATTAGTAACCTATATAAAAGTTAGAAATTTTGCCGATCAGGGACTTGATTTTAACAATACTGGACCTAAATAAAATATATCTTACTAATAACTACTAATTGAATATTAATAAACGCGTGTTCTTTGTCAGTGTAAATGCTAACGCTTAAAACATGAAACTGTAGAAGATCCAAAGTTAATAGCATATTTCTGCAGAAGTATTTCCAGTACTTATATTCGTATTGTCTTCAGAAACTTTAACCTAGAGCATATACCTTGTAAAAACATTAACTGATTTAATAACCACCAATAAAACTGTTTAAAACAAAATAAGTAATATATTGTGATGGGACCTGAATCAATACCAACTATTTTCAGCAGAGATCAACACAGATTTTTCAGATTTGTGATTTCCTTAGGTATTTCAAATGTAAGGCAGATCTTATTTATGGAAGCAACAAAATGGAGTCACTAACGATAAACCAATCGATAATATGTGTTATTTATCCTAAGTGTTCGAAATGTAACATCATAGTTTTCAGAAAATCATTTAAACTCATCATACTAGAAGAATATGCCTCCACTGAAGGGCGTCCATTATCGTTAGTTTAATGTACACAATGTATTTTTGAATGTAGAGGTCAGCTTGATGTTATCAAACCTCAGTTCTCCAAAGCATTATAATGAGCTTAACATGAAATATGTCTGTGCTAGCTGGACATCGGTTTCTGTTATAAATTAAATAAGATTTAATGGGTTCTCCAAGGTTTGAGTATGGGACCACTCTTTGTCATCTTTGCCTGAAAAATATGTTATATGCTTAAATCTACTCTCCACTGAAGAAAATTTCGAAACTTCTGGTGATAATGTAAAAATAATATTTACATTCCACTTATGATTAATTTCTAAGATGCAGTTAGATTTAAAAAAATAAATCACAACTTTTGGCTCGGCGTGCCAGCAAAACTTCAGAAAACAGACTGATATAAAATTGAGTGAACTAAATAAAAATACTGGATCAGTATGGCAAAACAGAAAACCAGGAACATCTTGGCAGGGTTTCGTTGGTAAGACTCTAACAGATGAAAAGAAACACCAATAGATAATACATAACAAAAGAAGTAAGTAAACGTAGAAAAATTTGATGAAAGATTATGATTATAAACTTCTTTGGAAGGACAATATTTTTATTCTGTCATAATCAAAAAATGATCAATTGAAAATCAAATAATAACAAGATGGTCTGCAATAATTATTGGATTTTAATCATGAATTTGCATGAATTTCAAAAACAAATGTTTCTTGAGTCAAAATTACTTTTCGACAAATTTTGTCTTCATTAAAATTCAAAATGTTTCTTAATCTTTATAGGTATAAACAAAGTGGAGAAATCAACACCGAGTGTTAATTTTATCCATCACAGAAACCTCTTATATTTCTCCGTGCCCGCCACTGCTGGCATTATATCGTACGCTCACTGATACGGACCCGTCCTGTGTTTACTCTTCAATAATGCTACATATATGTTTCTTACTATTGTTTCTACTTATTTATTACATCGATCTTCGAATTGCGCAAAGCACACACACTGTACAAACACAAATGTTGTACATGAACATTTAATTAAAAAGTTTTACTATAATCTGAATTAGACCACGTGTGTAGAATTATAAACAGGCCGCCAGACAAATGTCCTGGTTCTGGGATTCATAAATTTCTGCTGAAATAAAATAGTGAAATTATAAACGAATTAGACGAAGAATTAACATAAATTGTTGCCTTTTGTTAAAATACAACTCAATAAATATATTATATATAAATTATTAAAATTAACTAATGAAATAACATAAACTTAAATATTATATACGTAAGTGGGTATTATTTATTTATTTATTTATTTAATACATATCCAACAGGCAAAAGCCCAATTACAGGATACGGGGATAACTTGAATTAACGGTAACAGTAAAAAGAAAAAATGATAATAAAAATAGCAATACAAAAATAAAATGAAAATGAAAAAGAAAGATGGTAATAAAAATGGTATAAACAAAAATAAGCACATACGCTTATACAAACATGTATGCACACATATACATACACATGTACATACATATACACATAAACCCATATACACACATATATACGCACATACATACATACATACATACATACATACATACATACATACATACCCACACATATACACACACATACACACATACATACACACATACATACACACATACATACACACATACATACATATATAAACACATATTATATATACAAATTATTATAATAGTAAATGACTAGCTGTAAACAATTTTTAGCTGCCTGATGGTACAAAAGAATATATCAACCCTATCCTCCACGGCCACGGTGCAATAATTAGAGATCATTTGATAAAGAGGAGATGCTTTGAGAATATTGGTATTAGCTGTAGGAAGATTAAGAACATTGTTGTGCCGCGCTGAAATCCTGGGCACCCGTGTATTGATATGACTTAGTGTATCTGGACAGTCAAAAATATTATTAACAATTTTATATAAAAATATAATCAGATGTACAGATCTCCGTTTTGACAATTCTATGATGTCAAACCGTGTTAATAACAAATTATGAGAAAACCCTCTTGGCGGATATATGCCATCTAATATATATACTGCAGATTTCATAAATCGTCTTTGTATTATTTTAAGCGTCGCTACATGAGTAACATAGATTGGGTTCCAGACAATCGATGCATATTCTAATTTCGATCTAACGAAGGATGTATATAACAATCGAAGTGTAAACATATTAGAAAACCCTTTCGAGTTTCTAATGACAAAACCTAAACATTTAATTGCAGATGAAATGCAACTTCAATATGTTTTAAGAATGTTAGTTTAGGATCAAAAGTTACTCCAAGATCTTTTATATAATCAGGCCTACTAAGTGATGTACCGACCAATTTATAATCAAAATCAACAGGATTTTTGTTCTTGTAAATGACATAACATTACATTTGGAAGCATTTAGTGGTAAATTGTTATGTGTACACCACGAATTTATTTTATTTAGTGCAACTTGCAACAGTTCACACTCTTCGTAAGAATTCATTTCATACAGTGGCTTAAGATCATCTGCATAAATCAGATAATGTACACATAGGTCTGACACAATATCATTGATAAACATGATAAAAAGGAGCGGTCCAAGGGTCGAACCTTGTGGTACCCCAGATAACCACAAAAACTTTATTTTATGTCATAATAAAAACATAAATGTATGTATAATCCATTCCAGATAACTTTATATCAGAGGAAGTGTTTGAATTTCTGTTAAGTTGAAGGCCAATTGGACATTGTCATTCTATAATTTCGATTTATTTTTACACATATATTTTTCATTTTCTTGATCGGTAATATCAATAACTTTTTATATCGTTTTCTTGGGAATTTCGGGCAGATATATACTAAAAAATGTGTCTAACGTTTCTGTTTATTAACCATCATCAGAGAAATACATTTAATACAATGATTAATAAACCGAAACGTTAGAAAGTAAAATTTTAGTGTATATCTGACCGAAATTTTCAAGAAAACGCTATCAAAAATGATTTACTTTTACTTGTTGAATCGATCTTCAAGAGAATGGGGGTTATTTTTGAGACTCTATAAAACTACAAACTTAATTTTCGAGAGATATGGTATGTACTGTTCATACATTTAATTTAGTATGCTGATGGGATTTATACTATTTCTGAGACATCCAGTATACAAACTGTTATGCATATGAAATAAGCAGGCACCCTATCTATGTATTCCACAAATACTATTTGTCATTGTTTATTCTTTGTTATATGTTAAATTGTCTATTGAACGAAACCACAAAATCTAGAGGACCTTAAACAAAGAATTCGAGATGCAGTTATTTCAGTTATCCTAGACATGTTACTAAACACCTTTGAGGAATATAAGCATTGATTTCAATTAGTAGTTACCAATAATGGGGGACATGTAGAAAAATATTAGATATAAGCGTAATTAGCTTTATTTTATAGGCTATTTCATACTAAGTTCGGTCGATATTGTTTGAAATAAAAGAAATTCCTAGTTTTTTTGGTGCACTATTCATTTATTATCACGGTGTTTTAATTGAAATGCTATAACACTTGATATGCACACTCAAACTGGTCTTACTACAAAGAAATAACTTGAGATAATAAATTGTTATATTTGTTACTCTTCTGTATGGATTCTAGATTAAATCGTCACAATTATATCATTTTTTTTTGTTCTATTTTGTCTCAATTGAGAGAATTTTACTCTCGATATTTAAATAGACTGATAAATATGTATACATATAAATAAAGCTGTCCGAGGTCACCTGGCCGGCAGAGCCGTCATATGACTCATATGTTTACATCATATCATAATACTTGAATAAGTACAATAAATGGAAATAAATTTTAACAATAATGTTACATTTTATAAAAATTTGTATAAAACTCGCCCTTTTTAAACAGATTTAGGAAGTAGTTTGGTTGTCGTCATCACAAAGTGGGGAAGATCTATAGTATAATAGCATCAGGTATGTTTCTACAGCTGTCTCTGTCAGCGATATTCGCTTTGGTGAAAAAATATGTTTGTATTTTGAAAATGACCGTTCGACATCTACGGATGTAATACAGGCATAAGTAAAACAATCTGTGAACTCACTTAACGAAGTTGTAAATGCACCATCACAAATTTGTCTTAATTTGCTAAAATCAGGATCTTTCTGTAATACACTCTCGAATTTTTCACTAACGCGATTATTTTTTGCGTCATTTATAGCCTGTAGCTGTGTTTTTACGTCGTCCACTATTTGCAGTGATTCCACTAACGACAACGAACTATTTTGCAATTTTTCTATTGCGTCGTGTAGTCCTCTATAATTGTTATTAATAGTTTTTAAATCTGTTTCAAGGGAAACACCTTGAAAGCTTGTCTGGCTTTCCCTAATAGCTGCAGCCTCGTTAGGGTTGAACTGTAGTATCACAGCTTTTATTTGTTGAAAATATTCAGCATAATAAAAAGCCGCTTTCAACCACGTTCCCCAACGTGTAAGAATTGGCTCTGGTGGTCCAGGGATACCAGGACACTGTCTGTGAAATGCTCGAAGCCGTTTAGGAGATTTGAGAAATACTTTTTTTGTATTTGCTATTAATGCATCTACCTCTGGAAAACATTTTCGAATCGTTTCTGCCACAAGATGTAACGCATGCACTTTACACGTAACATGTAAAAACCTACAATTGTCTCTTTGAAGAGAACGGCCTACCGCACGCATTGTGGTGGCACTATCAGTCACAAACATCAATACTTGACTTGTTGAAAGTTCAAATTTTTCGAATGTCTCCAACACCACACGCGTAATTATTTCGCCAGTACACGCAGTTAGTCTTTTACTAGCTAGTAAAAGTGGAAATGTTGGTTTAAGAGGGTCCAGTACACGTACTATAATATTTAAAATAGAATTTTTTTTACAATCTGTCGTCTCGTCAATACATAACCGGAGCCGTGTATTTTTTAATCCACATTTAATCCTATTTACAATGTCTTCACGAACAGCTGGAATATATCTACATAACGATGTACGACTTGATGAGTTCACCTGGGGATTGTATTTATTCCAAAACTCCCGAAATGGTTGTTTATCCAGTATGTGTAGCGGAACATTACAGGCTATTAACATTAACAATAAATCAAACATAAACTGAGTTTTCAAAGGCATGCCATTTTTTTTATTTTGATGTTGCACGGTATTGATATGACGACGACAATCTGTTTTGTGCCAGCACATTAAGTCTTGATTGCAAACTTTACAAATTATTTTGCATCCGTCATAGAATAAATCCGGAAATTCACCGATAAATTTATTCACTGTGTCCGCGTACGGTCGTTTTTTACCCTTTGGCGCGTTTGACATTATGTATAATTTATAGGTACAACCTCACGCATCAACCTTTCAAATAAGACTGCAGCGTAAATTACTTCTAAATCGGCACGTGTGACGCCATCGCAAGACCGTGGCTGTACTCCAGCCACCTCGGACAGCTCTACATATGAATAAGTACTTCATATGGTTGGAGGGCATTTATTTAAAACATTTGTATAAAACATCAAGAATCAACGTTTAGATGATGAATTTTGAAACAAATATTACAAATACATTTATCATTTGAAAAAGTGGCGAATGCACCGGTGACAGAGCCATAAAATTATTAAACTCTTAGGAGTCAAAAAGATTGTCCCAGATATAAATAAAATAAACAACCAATTGAGGACATTACAAACATAATAAAATAAGTAAATAAAAAACCAAATCGATATTTGAACTATTACAGCAACTACGAAACTAGAATTTAGTTCAACTAGATGTATAAAGAAAATCACTGATAAAATAAAATATCTATTGCCAATGATATATTATATCAATTACATACCAATCATACATGTTTTTAAAATGTAGTCACGTCACGACTAATTTCACTAGTTTTTAGAGAGGGACTGGTTTATTTTATATACGAGGGTACTACTCTAGATATTTTCAAATCCTTGTTGGTCGAGGTTAAATAAATGCAATACGACTAAAATATGTAAAAGACGTGTAATACTATGATGCACATTAATTACTTCAGTTACTTGTGTTAGGATAACGAAAGTAAATATGTAAGAAGTATTCTGATTATATCTTATTCTTGTCACTATGAGTAGTAAGGTCACTTTTGTTATAGTTAAAACCCTTTATGTTATTATCTATTCAAACCTGTAATTTAAAAAAAAATTAGAGTTGCACCTTATTTGAATATACTTCAATAAATAAAGTACTTGGGAATCAAAAAGACGAACAAAGCAGAGCTGGACTGCTCAGGCGGGAAGCTTGAGAAATTTCAGCGACTACACAAGATGCTATTGTACATCTCACAAAAAACATATATACCTCTCTAGATCAGCAAATGCATTCGTCGGCTATATTCTTAGATTTATCGAAGGCATTTGACACGGTAAGTCACTCATTACTTTGCGAAACTTTAGAAGATCTTGGTATTCGGGGAATTAATCTAAAATTATTCACTAACTATCTAGACAAAAGAATTCAGTATGTTGTAGTGATAAGAAAACTATTAAATATGGTGTTCCCCAGGGAACTGTCTTGGGACCACTACTATTCATTATTTATATTAATAATTTATTTCTCCTTGAAACTAAAGGACAAATAATTACTTTTGCAGACGATACTGTCATATATTATAAAGACATAGATTGGATTAGATTAAAGCTGAAGGTAGAAACAGATTTTACACTTATTAAAAAATGGTTTAACAGTAAGATACTTACCATAAACTATGATAAAACTTTTTTCTCCCTTTTTTCTCATATAAAAAGAATTTGCCAGCGTATAATACACTAGAGATCAATGAGGATGGTCAAATAATACACATAAATTCAACAAATAGTGTTAAATATTTAGGAACGTTTATAGATTGTCATTTAAAATGGGATGTTCATGCAGAATACATAACAAGTAAACTTAGGTCTATTATATATTTATTTTACAAACTCAAAAATATTCTGGAAACACACGATCTCAAAACATTATATCATGCCTTAGTTAGTCCGCACTTATCTTATGCTATAAATAGGATGGGGAGGATTACTAAAAACTCACTTAAAATCTGTGGAGATATTACAGAAAAGATTTTTTTTTAAAATTTTAAAGAAAAAATTTTATGTATCCCACAAATCGATTACTAGATGAAATCGAAATTTTTGATATAAGACAAAACTATTTTTATAATGTCTGCATTTATATGCACAAAAATAGGCATTTGTTACAATTACCAGCTCACGGATACAGTACAAGACAAAAGTCACATAATTTTTCCATTGAATTTACGAAAAAAACGATAGGGCAAAGAAACATAAATTTTTTGGGTCCCAAGATTTTTAGCTCATTATCATCTGAACTAAGATTAATAAACTCGTTAAATAAATTTAAAAAAAGAATGTAAGAGATATTTACTACTGCAAAAACGAGAAGACATTTATTCTATAATTGATTTAAAAAACAACTAAATCAAAAATTGTCCTCCAATAAAGATATCATTTTCATTATTAATATTGGTATTAAATCATTATTTTGGCAAATATTAAATGGAGTCAATAAAACCAACTCGGATTGTTACAGGGATATCTACAGTATATCACCTATCTAGCCAGATATTATATATATGTATAAGAGTATGTAAGCATGTATGTAGTATTATTGTATATGTTTTGTAAGCGTGTGTGTATGTGTGCTTATGTATATGTATATATTGTATAAATATTGGAGTATATATAAATGTGTGTATGTATATACATGTGTATATATATGTGAATATACACATGCATGTATATATGTATTTATAGAAGTTAAGTTTGGTGCTTATTGAGTCTTTTTATATACTAAGCAGTATTTATAAGTTACAATATTGTTTATTCCAGTTGTGATATTTTCTTATATTATTACTCATTACAATTGCTGTTATAGATATGTTCATCCCACGCTCAAATATCTTAGGATATTTTGTGGTGTATTATGTTTATTTATGTAGTATACTTCTTCTTGTTTTTAATACGAAATTGTATATTGTTGTATAAAATAAACATTATTATTATTATTATTATTTTGAGGTCCATGATTTCAATAGTGATATTGCCCACATCACAATTTATAGAGGATATTAGATACAGTACTTTTCACTACGTTTCAAGCGCAATTTAATTGTTTACAAAAAAGGTATACTTGTTAAAACCTGACGCATTTTATGTAATTTTTCATTGGTTTTTACGTGTTATTGATAATAGTTTTGAAGGGTTGTGTTTGTGAATTAATATCAAGTATTCATTGTTTTATAATAATAATTACCGGTGCGTATAGTGCGAAAGCGTTTGTTTTCAGTGTTAATTTTATCGGCTTTTGAGGTTATACTAACTCGTACCAACTTTGGACGCCTCCTACGCCTAAGCTATTGAAGATAAACATATGCCTTCACAGATTTAATGTTAGGAAATTTATTTTCCTACAACTTTTGTACGCAGAATTTTTTGCCACTGTTTTCACAGTGTTTCGGGTCATTTATTATATCCCGTCTTGTTTATAGTCGGCTATGATGTTGCTTTTTTAGATAAACTTTGTACACCAGAAACTATTACTTTATATCGATATTCAGGTTTTGCTCTACTAGAATATTACATCTATTTTCAGTGCTATTTATCAACAAAGAGGTCAAGATATTCATTATTTACTTGAAACTTAACATGTATTTCTAGATTAAAATGATTTAAATTAATAAATAAACATTAAAAAAAAGCAAAAAAAGTTTTTTTTAAGAATGTAGAAGAAAAGAAGAAATTCATGAAGACAAAATACAAATGTGGTTTTGAAAACAGGGAATTTAAAAGACAAAAAAATCAATGCGAAGCTTCTAATGAAACCAAACTAAATAATTTATTTAATTCATGTAATATTTATTTTGTTATTTTTTTCCAAGGAAAACAAAAGTTTATTGTATGTGTCTTTCTAAAATGTACTGAAATATCTAATAATGAGAAACGAAAAATTCGGACGTGATAGACACTTCTATTCTAAAAAAGTTATATTTTTATCTACGAATACCTACTAGAAACTCTTCTTAATTTTAACTTCTTCAGATTACCATAAACCAGCAGAGAATTATGATAATTTTCTTTGCCTCATAGTTCTTAATAAATCAAATTAATGTCAACCATCTTAAGCAAGATTTAAAAACCTCTGCATATAAATGAGTGTCTACTTTATAAAGAAATATATCAATCTCGCATGTTCAAGTGCCCTCGTAGACCATTGACTTGGACTGTAATTTCATTCTACAATATCTATAATATGTGAGTGACCTCGTTTTGTCGAAAACATACCAGTTAACTACACAAATGTTATGCCTGAATTAAGCGCTATGCCAGAGACACTCCTATGAAGATTTATCAAGGCATAGGTATTTTTACTAAGAGTAATAACTGCATTGTTGTACGGTCAAAACGCCGACTTACTATTCGATTTAGATACACATATTATTATTGAGCTGATGTGTTGGATTTATATAATCTGCTGGACAGCAGCACGTTGCATAAAGTCAATTATAGAATTGATAAGGTTATAGGAGGATAAGCATATGTGATAGAGTCGAGATAAAACCACACTCCCAAGCTCATTAGAAGTAATATCAACTTACTGAATGATTCTGTAAGATATGTCGGTTAACATATTGCAAATGTGGATTCAAGAATGGGAAGTGCATGCCATCTACTTTTAATAAATTCAAATAATTTTTATTATGCGTTATGACACTTTTCAGTCCAAGTTTATTATACAGTATGGGCCATTTTGGTGATACATGTTTTGGAATCTCGAAAATTATTAGAGATAGAAAAACTGTTAAATGGGGAACGTTTTAAACTATTCCATCTGCGTTTTGAGATATCATCGAAAAGGTTGATTTTCTAATATCAGCTATAATTTTTTTATTTTTCAATATATTTTAAATCTGTAAAAACATTCTCAAAGTAACATTTTTCGTAGAAATGATCTGTTTGGTCAGATTTTAGTTTCAACGTTTCGATTCTTGAAGACTCTCAATAGGTTCATTAATTTTTCGACTAGATACGGCAACACCTCAAAGTAAATACTATTATACAGTGAACGTACTTTAAGTTGCGTCTGACAAAATATTAAATTTTTCTCTAAATAGTTACTGATAAAAATTATAAATGAAAACTAAAGAAATTAAAATAAATGATAATAATTTACCAGTAACAATTCACGAAATAATTTGCTTATATTATTAACGTTAAAAATCATACAACAAACAAAAAAAGCGTATAAAACATAACATATTTACATTAATGTTCTAAATGTTGACCATTTTGGTTATACATCTTTGGTACTTTTCTAAAACGGTATTGGTCACTCGCCGGATGGTCTATTAATGCCAGCTCGTGCTCGTGCTCTTTCTTCAAGCACTGCTACAGTCTCAGGAGAGTCAAACTCATAAATTTTGTTCTTAACATACCCCCATAGAAAAAAATCCCAAGGGATAATGTCTGGTGATCTAGCAGACCATGGTATTAGACCACCATTGGAAATAAGTCTGTGTCCGAAAATCACTTTTTAACCTCCCTGAAATTGTGGGCTGGACAACCGCCCTGTTGGAACCAAATATCATGAAGTTAATTTTCTGGCACTATTGCTCTAGTTGCAGATAAAATTTAATTTGTTAACATGTTTAGATTCCTTTGTCTGGTTAATGTATTGTTATAAAAAAAATATCGAGTAAGTCAGTTTCCTAAAAAGAATAAAACTCACTAATTTTACTTTAAGAAAGAATAAATAACGTATGCGCTCGTTGAAGATATAAAATTATTGTTTTATTACATTGCTCTTAATGTAAAAAGTAAACAAAAACATGTTTAACATAAATGCCGACACCATCCATTAAAGCCAAATCATCTCTCTTTTCTTGGCATTTATCAACATGCCAATTACAAAATTCTGTGCTTCTAGGAAAATCACCTTCCTGAGGACCTTGCACGATAGTCGACTTATACGGATGATATTTGTGTTTCTTATAAACTCTTCGATTCGTAGTGCTACAAATGTCTAATTCTCTATTACCTACCCTAATTGATGATGCTTGTTAATTGTGCCTCAGTGTTGTGCAGTTCCATTTTCTTCGGAAACAAAAGGCGGATATATGCTTCCGAGAGACAAAACTCACCTAAAACAGTGGTTGATAGAGATAACTTTACTCCTTCGAAACATTCGTGTGTTTGTAAGAAACATTTTAATCCCGACGATTATGCGTTACCAAAGGAGTCTACTACAGAAAATCGTGAGTAATAATTATGTACATTCATTGTTTTCATCTTACTTATTCTTGATATAACCTAACTTTAATGACATAAGACACTTATGATAAATACAAGAATTTCCCTACTGAGCAAGTAAATTACTACTTTCCCCTTCTGTCATCTTTGTGTTAAATGCTTTTCAACTAATTTTTATAAAAAACTAAAAACTAGCGTTAAAAAGCCATAGTAAACAGTAACGTTCAGTGATATAGACAGTACCCTACACTAACGCCTATCGTGGTGAATTCAAGCGCGATAACCCTGATCGATCAGTCCTTGATAATCATAAACAATGGAATCAATTGGCGTGTGATAATAATCATTATACTTTTTTTTAACTGAAAGATAAACTAATGCTAACATGAAAAATTACACTGGAAAAATACAGGGACACTCTCATCTCGCCTAGGGGCCTATCAAGGCATTTTGTTTTTTAAAAAAGACATCACAGGTGCGGCCACGGGTAGACTAGGAAAATAAACAAAGATAACACAAAGGAGCAAATCTACACCTATATTCTAACGCCGCTTCTTTGGATAAATAAAATTAAATAGTTCAAAATTTTGATTTGGTTAAGATGCAACAAGGTCAGTAAGTTGAGTGGTGTTGGAATATTTATTTCTAGTAATTTATTGTATTGTTCATTACTTTCGTTTATGTATTTACTACAGTTAAAGAAAATATGGTCTAAGTCACCCTCAGTATTACATGTGTCACATAAATTCGATGTGACAAGTCCCAGTTTATAAAGGTGTGTAGGATAACAGCCGTGTCCAAATTTTATCCTGCTGATGATAGTTATATATTTCATAGGCAAGTTGAAGTTATCATGTCAAAATTCATTAGGGATTTCGGGATTTATTTTACAATACCTAGTGGGGTTCGTAAAAACGAATTCTTGCCACAAGTTGGACCACTTTCTTTTGGCTTCACGTTTATAGATATTTACATAATCATCGCAACTTAACTGGTTTGGGGTGTCTATTCCAGATGTAATACTTTCCTTAGCGATTAAGTCAACCTTTTTATTAAAGTGAAAACCGCTGTGAGCTTTAACCCACATAAAAGTAACATAGCCACCATTTAATTGAAGTTGGTTAATCAATGTTTTAATTTTTACAATAAAAGGATTGGATGGAATATTTGGAGGATGACTGTTATTGAGAGAGGTCAAAACGGACATAGAATCTGAGATGATAATACAGAATTTACCAAGATTTGCGAAGACTATATATTCCATTGCTTTATAAATAGCAATGGCTTCTGCTGAAGAAATTGAAGATTCATTATTTAATTTAACTTTTGTGGAAATATTATATTGAGGGAATTATATAAGCAATCACTATTCATACATGATCAAAACTAAATTTTCTGACAGCAAACACAGGAATACGTTTACAATAAAATATTAGAACCAATCCCCAAACTATTATGTGACTAAATAGCATTTGAGGTTATGGCTTCTTCTTAGTTTTGCCTCCAAGCAAGTTAGCCACGACCATAAGGTCATGTGCCGCAGATGCTATATTATGTTCTTCCCCAGAAAATTTATGTGGCCCAAGGTTATAAATAGAGTTCGGGAGATTTTCAGTGTTCAGTGAATAAAGTCTGACATTTTTATATTTTACTAATTTTTATTTTATATTATAATATGTTACTACCTAGTTTCAATTAATTGGAACATAATTTAAGCTTGGTGGGATTTTTAAAGAAAATATGGGATATTTTATGCTTGCGCGTGGGATGGCTTGTTATACTCGGGTGGCAACACTGATATCAACTATTATTTCCTCCTATGCTTGCTGGCTTGTTCAGTTCACCTACGGGAAAATCGAAGTACAACTGTTGAACATGTAAAACATAGTAGTGTGGCGTCATCCTACCAAAAATGAAGTAATTTTAAAACATTTTACAGAAACGATAAATTATTTCAGTAATTTTAGGCATCTGCGTCTTTAAGCTTTTAGCTCCTGTTTATTAATGTTGAATAACATATTCAACATTAATAATCGACAACAAGTTAATTTAATATCCACTTATATTAATTATATCGCAACATTGTTGGAATATCTAGTAACATAATGCAATAATAAATTTGAAGTAAATTTCATTTATTTTAAAATTATTATTGTTTTAAATCAAAGCTAAGCCCAGACACGATTTTCCCAGATATGGCCAATACGCTTTCACGATAATTAATAATTGTTATTTAGTAATTTCATTTGTGAATTTCATATCTTTCATCTAGAACTACAACACTGAAATAATATTAATTTATGCATCTCAAGGTAACTGGAACAATTGAGAAATTTTAAAGAGTTAAGGGGCGGAAACGAATATGACAGATCGCAGGCAAAAGCGGATAAAAAATTCACTTTTTAAATGGGTTCGGTCAATTCCCGTCTGGTAAACAAGACGTTCAAATTAAGTTTCTAAATAAATCTGCAACTCGAAAAAAGAGTGCTATATATGAGCACGAACAAGAATTAAAATAAACTTTTTCTACGATTGTGTTGAATGTCAAATTTTCTAACTTCAAAATGACTGCGGAAAATGTCACTTTGCCGCATGCCGTGCGGCAAAAGAACTCGCCACACGATGCCGTGCGGCAAAGAATTTACCACACACCTCGATTACATCTTCACACACCGGAATAAAAGCGTGTGTTTACCTTAAAGAATTATATTATTTAACTGGTAATAACAATTAAATTCTATAAATGTACATTAATTACACAGGAATTGCAATTACTTAAGTTAGTGATTGGAAAAACTGGAACATTTACATTGTTAGAAATACTAGAAATATTTACATCTGGACCAGTGTTTATGGCATTTCGTTGTCGCCCATTATTTTCTTAGAGACACTTATTTTGTTGTTAACACTATCTTCTATATATGGTTCTGCTGTTGTTGAAGAACGTCACCCACCGTGTCTTTTCAAACTAGTAAGATCCACTCCAGCGTCAACCAAAAGAGTCGCTGACGTTCGGCGAAAGCAGTAGTGCCCAGTAAAACTTTCATCAGGTTTAGGAAGTTTTAAATATTCTGCAATTTTTTTTGTTGAACATATCGACGATAAAAAATTCAACCAATTATCTCCTTCTGTAAGCTGTAACGAAATTGCAAGCCATTTCATTCCAGTTTGTTGTTGTTCCACGATGAATTAAGTTTCTGCCAGTCTAGTCGAGATGGCGTCACTGATTTCTACTGGAACAGTTGGGTTTGCAGATTTTTGCACTAAATATCTATCTATCTTTATTGCTCATACTCTACTCTCAAATGTCTGTCTCTTTCCAAACTATAATCGAGTTTACGTAGCAGAATACTACGATGCTACTTTCTTCTTACTAGGGCAGCCAGAGACAGTGGTTGTCTCTGGTGCCGCATTCTGATGGAAACCATCTCTAGTTCTGCGGTCTGGTAAGATTTATATGTTATCTGGTATTATCTTGTGATTTAATGCTCATCATTGTTTAAAAAGTTGCTATATTGATTTAAAGTACCTTTGAGGTAATTTTCATAATAATATTGTACCGTAATTATCTTAATTTATGCCTTGGGCGAATTTGCTTTTCGGTGATCAGTTCACCTTGGTTCTTTGGAACAGCCATCATTGATATTGATTAGTATCAATTTATCGTGCCTTGCTGGCAATTTATCTAATATCCCTTTGATATTGTAATAATTTCGTGTGTTAATTTAAACTAACTTTCGGTTATTGTAAATTTTAGATTTACTAGGCAACGGATGTCGCCATTTTGTATCGTAGTTAGTTGTTTTCTGTCTTTGTATCTTGATGTTTTAGGTCACTTAGCTACGTTGGTAGCGCTCTCTAAACAGTGGTCACTGGTGACATTTGGAGATTGGTACACCTGGTTGGACCAGACGTATTTGTTTATAACCTGTGAAAATTGTGAAAATTATCTAATTTGGTGCATTTATTTTGTGGTGGATTATTTTCTACCAGTGCATATATTTATCAACCAGATCTCAGAAACGTAAGGTTTTTCTAAATTTAAAATATCGACTGCTTCCTTGAACGTTTACTTAGTATTTAATCATGAACGCTGCTCTAGTGGAGCTTTGCCTAATTCTCTGGCAAAGATACCTGCCTAGTTATCTGGCACTTAATTAACTTTTAATTATCTAAAGTAAACATATAGTCAAGTATATATCTTTATTTAACTTTATCTGCAATTCATTAGAACCTCTCTGAGGAACTAATAAATGATTTAATTTACCGTTATCTTTAAGTTGAAAACTATCATATTGTTTTATATTTAGCAAATATTTATTTACGTTATCTTTCTAGTTGTCTGTCTGTATACAGACATTCTAAATTCTATTTTCTTGAAGATTAACTTCTTTTAGTGAAAAAATATCTTAACATGTAGGGAATATCTATTTCACTTTGTTTATTATCGTAGCTACACCTAGTTTATTTGTTGGACTAGTATTTTTTCTATTTAACTTAATTTTTTATTGATACTTAAGTTAGTTGAAGTCTTTAACTTCCTAAAATATTGTAGGACATCGATCCTAGTTTGTTTAGTTTGCAATTTACTCTGTAAATTTGTATTAACTCATATTTTGTCTACGTAGCTGGACAATTCAAACGTCACAGCTTTTAACTTTGTTTTGCCCGTAATACTGATCTCATAAAACTCTCCCCTTTTTATGTTAATACCTGGACCAAGAGAAGAGGATAACTGGTGGATCGAACTGATCATTATATACTGGGTGGAGCAGGAAAATTATATTTTATACAACTGGCATTTTTTCTCAAGGGTAACTGCAGTATTGACAGTGGTGAGTCAATTGACACCGAACCCATTAAGAGCCTAGCCGTTGGTGGATTCTTCGCTGGACTAACCCTTTGAAAGTTACGTAAGATCTTCGTCCCCAGTAAACATTATATTTGGTCAGAAGAAATTTGTGAGAGATCAGGCATTTAATTTTTCTTTCTCTTTCAATTACATATTTTTGTTGTGTGGTTAATTGTTGGTCTTCAACCCCGTAGATATTTTTGACTTGTAAATATTGTGCATATAGATTATTATATTTTCTTTATTAAATAATATCTTTTTATTCCACTTCCTTACCAACCGATTTCAAGTTTTAACGTTATCTTTACCTTTTAAAGTAAAATTTTAATTATTTGGTACTTGCAAAAGTCCTGGCGCCCAGCCTAGATTTTGGTGATAACTCAAATCAATCGAAGCCCTAATTCACGACCTGCTCACTGAGCTAGCGGTCAATAAGTACAACCCCCAGCTGATTGTGTTATGCCAACAATTGGACGGGGGTGTTGCAAAGCTAAAACGTTCTAGATTTATGAGTTTTAGAATCTGGAATGATTATGAGCAAAAAATTCTCCGTCATAATATTCATCAACTCCTCCCTTCTGATTACACAAGCCACTTCAATAATCAACACTACCTAAAATAATGTCTTATTACAACAGATTGAGAAAAACTGAAATTTGTATTACCTTTAGAAGTAAAAATGTGTCATCAGGAGCATTAAGTAAAAAAGCATTAATTTGTTCTCTGGTAAATACTTCAGATTTCTTTGCCTTGTATCCTACAGATCCTCTTTTTAAAATGGCAATTCGTTTCAGAAACTGCGAAATATCTACATTTTCTTCCAATGACAGAGTGCTTCTGAGTATTGAGTAAGTTGACCACATCGTGGAAGATTTCAACGTTTTAGCTTTTCAGCGAAATAGGCGAGTACGATCCACTTCCGTATATTCACCTTCTTTTGACGGTACCAGTTTACGAAAAGAAGTGTTTCCTTCTTATAACGTTCTTCCGATTTACGTGGAAGGAGATCTGAACTCACAGCGGCTTCTGGTTACTCGAACTGAAATTTCAGTTCGAGTAACCAGAAGCCGCAGTAAGCAGTTATCTGTTAGAACCTGAAGATGGCAGATGAGATTCTGCCGAAACGTCGTTCAGACAACCACGGTCCCTCTCGGGACCTATCACCTACGCGGGAGTATACCCGGAAAAGGAATTCAACATTCAACACCCGCGAATACCTGAAAAACAATATATATATATATATATATATATATATATATATATATATATATATATATATATATATATATATATATATCAAATATAAGTCGGTAAATGCTCAAACAAATCAACACTTTGAGTTTAGGACATCTTCAGAAGTATCTTGTAATACACTAATTCACTTTTTGATTTAGTATCTTGTAATACTCCATAAATCCAGAAAAATTATTATGATCTTCGTCATTTATTTATGTTAAATAAATCTTGCTCGTCAAATATCCCAAGCCAGAAATGGATTGGATTTAGGTCAGGTCACCGAGGTGGTCAACATACTGGTCCACCGCATCCAATCCATCTATAGGAAAATCTTCAGCACAATATCTCTCAAGTTTGCAAAAAAATGAGCAGGCACTCCGTCCTGTCTACAATATCTTCGTATTTCTAACGGAACACGATGTAAAAGAATAATCGGTAGTGTGTTCTCGCCAAAGGTCGAATAAAAATCCACCATTTACACTGCATCACATTTGATGTGGGTTTTCAGAAGGCCACTGATGCAAGTGTTGACTAAGTACTCATTGTTTATTGAAATGAACCTCATCTGTTCATAACACTTTTGAAAAAAGTACCGAGTACATTTGAAATTAATGTAATGCCCATCTAAATTTTTTTAACGTCTTATTTATATTAACGTCCACATTATTATTCCACCATTCAACCAGAACAAATACACACAACAACTATTCCCTTCGACATTTGTCAGATGTCACAGCTGAGACTCGACCTCAGAAGAGGTAGACAGCGACTAGCCGTATTCTGCCACACAACAATGCTCTAGCCGTCTATGCTACCATCTGGGTATTTATAAACATCCATGTTCCAGCCAGGATATGAACCCCGGGGCCCCTTGATTTCAAGACTAAAATCTGATTTAACCGATTTAACCGCAAATTCTTATCGCTAGGGTACAAAGTCTGAACTGGTTGACACTGAAATGGGTATAAATAAGTCTGATCTTTGTATAAATTTGTGAATAGTAGAGCAAGATGCCAACTTGGGTCCAAAATTCATACACTTAGAAAGAAATCATGTTGAATTTCTTGCAACAAACTCCTGAGCGAGCATTAATATTACACGCTCCCAGAGCTATTATTATATGCTTATAGCTCTTACTGCAATACTTAAAAGATAACGACTCACCTGTAATAACGCAAGAGAACTGTCAGATAAAGTCTGATGCTTCATGGTTTTAGTCTCAATACGTTTGCAAAGCCTGCTCATTTTTATTACGACTATTAAATAATGCATCCATTATGTATGTGATTCCTGAAAGATAATTGCACTACAGTGAATAATGCTTTCATTATTCACTGGTATTCAATTTTTTTATTAAAATTTCATCGAATACGCCACGACATGTCAGCCAAGGCGTGGAATTACTATTAGATTTGATACGTCAAAGTTTGACGGAACCTACGGCTTAAGTCGTAAATTTCTCCCTCGTGAATAATAGCCATCATTACATGCTCGTTGAATAATATATTATTAAGTTGTTAATATTTAGACACTCTGTATAATTTTCTACTTTGTAACTTTGATTCATTGAGTCTTAAGATAAAAGTGGCACTTGACCAATTTCTCCAGAGCATGAAAACAAATATTTGTCACTTAGTATTTGCATTTTTCCAATTTAATTGCGAAATGAAAAAAAATTCATTATGTGCAGACTGGCGCAAAGGCATACAGTCTTCTTAATTTGCACTTTCGAACGCACACTCACACATTGAACGCACACATGAACTATATTCAAAAATGCCCTTCTACAAGAATTTTTTTTGACAATGGGGTCATGGACACAATTTAATTTAGTCTAGAAATTTTTCATATTCATTTTAGAATTTATGTGTATGTTTCTTTTTACCCTCATGTATGCATGCAAATTTTGTAGCAACCGTAGTATGAATTTGTCTAATTAAATAGCGGTATATGTCGTCAATCATTCACTCAACATAAATAAATTCTTTGTTACGGTATTTCTTTCAATTATTTTCGTGAAACGACGAAAATGAAACCGTATTCCATATATGTATATCAATCGTTAAAGAGAACAAAAAATATTGGACTGGTTCTTTATAGTATGCTCCAATAGCATTTTTTACATAAGACAAAGCCAACTAGAAATAATTTGCAATATTTGGTGAAAGGTAAGAACTGGTGCTGAATTTCTTATTTTACAAAAAACCAGACCTAATTGTGATATGCGTTTAGGTCAAATCTACTACATAAACTACTATTAAATAAAATAAAAATAAAATTTGTAAATTCTTGGATTGTCGTTACTTTCAAGTGAGTCATTAATTAATGTTAATAATAGCTAATAACAACTATTAATAACTGTTATTTATTTTTTTCTAACTAAGTTTAAAGCGTAATTCCTATAAATGCTAATATAAATTACTGTTTTCATGGACACTCAATGGACAAAAAACTTTCCAATATATTTATGTTGAATATAAAGGCAGTAGAATAAATTTTATTCAAAAATTCTAATAGCATATTATGTATTTATTACAGAACAACTACCGGCTACTTGCAGCTATATTACGAGGGGGAAATAAATATTCTAAATTTACCACTCAAAGGAGTAAAAAAAATATACTCAGAACTTCCAATAGCTTGTAAAAATGAAATAAACAAACATTAAGATTTGCTCAGCGGAATAATTACTATAATTCAAAAAGGTGGATATCTGATATTGAAAACTAATATCGCAAACACAAAACAACGAAAAAATATAAGTAATCACTACTTCAGTACCAAAATTGCGCCGTTCTTCAGTCTAGTAAAAATGTGTTAAAAAATTCATTGCCTTTGAAGGGATTTTCCATATGTCAAAATGTAAATTGTTATACAAAAATTGTATATACATTTCTATTTACTCATGAAGGATAAAAATTATAAAAACCCAATTATTATTCCAACAGAGAGGATAAAAGTTAATTTACAAAAAATAATAAATGCTGGAAGTAATACCCAAAGTCATTTAATCACTTCTCCTAGTATGATACAAACTTATAAATCATTAATAAAGTGTATGTTGTCAAATTTATTTAATATACAATTAATTTGTTAATATATTGCCTAATTAATTAATTAAGATAATATTTGAACTAGAATTAATTCTTGAATATGAATACTCAAATATTCGATTATTCGTATTCGATTTCCAGCGTTAATCGACGTTTCATCTATATTATTATATTATTTAATATACAATTAATTTGTTAATATATTGCCTAATTAATTAATTAAGATAATATTTGAAATAGAATTAATTCGAATTTGAATACTCAAATATTCGATTATTCGTATTCGATTTCCAGCCTTAGTCGACGTTTCGTCTATATTTGATGGCATCTTCAAGACTGTTAAGTGAGTTGTCTTTTGTCCGCATAAAAAATACACATAAACAAACACTTAGATAGAGTGGAAAATGTACACCATTCCACATAAGTTTACAATGAACACTGTTTCTTCATATTACCGACTTATATGTAAGCAAAATATCAAAAAAATTTCTGAGTAATTGCCGTTTTCGGGCCATTTTGAAACTAAAAACATCCACAGTATGCTTACTCTCAAGATATAGGACAATTTTATATTGAATTACACTATTTTTAGAAAATATTGTGTAAACAGAATTTTCTTCGGATTGCAAAAGAAATTGTCGTCGACATATCTTAGATTCTTCCCCTTCTGAAGTGGTTAAATATCCTAAATCCCCAAGTAACCCTAATTGAATACATCTCCAATACTTAATTTGTTATAATTGAAAACAAAAATGAAAGGCAAATTGCAACAGATTTGCAAATTTGATGCCCCTCGTAGATTGTTATTAAACAACTGCCGGGTGTGCCTTGCTGTATTATTTCACACAAAATTTACATTTATATTAACAAGAAGCGTTAGGTTAATTAATATTAATATACTAGGTTTGTTATCATTACTTTCATATAATTTCACTAGCATAAATCCATAGAATCGTCATTTATAAGGAAATCTATAGATGCATTTAATTATTGTATGATTCATGTTTCAATGTAAAAGCGATTTGAAAGCAGTTCCGTTTTATCTGAGCAGTTAATTGTTAATGTTACTAGTTTTCCCAATACCGTTTAAAATAATTTTAGTTACAATGCCTAATTGACAGCAAAATGTGGTTATACAAAAAAGGGCTTATGTTATTCAGAAAATTCAGAACTACGAAGATATGTATCCTTTTCGAAATGAAACCAATGACTTTTTTTAAACTTTAGAAGCTTTAAAAATCGCATTGCTCACTGTTAAGAGGTCTTTAATTTAAGCAATTGGCTTGTTTTTCTTTCAAGTCAACAACAAAGTAATTAATTTACCAAATAATAATAAATGTGTGGTGATCCGTCTCCATGACACTTGCCACGGGGAATATTTTGTTAGAATTGCTTTACTAATTTGCTGGGCTGCTCGTGCGGGATATGGTAAATAGGGTTTCGTTAGTATCTACAATCATGTTTTTCTGACTATTTTACAATATGGTTATGTTAGTGTTTATCTATGGTGCTGGCATCCTTTGGGTTAGCCCTAATTTGAGTGTTTTTTTTAAGGGCTGAATTTATGTGGGGTTCTTTTCATTTTATTTTGTTTTATGTATTTTGTTTGTATTTTTATATATTTTTATACTCATGATTTTGTTTTCTGGAGATTTGGGTACCCATCTCATGAAGCCTTTAAATTCAATGTTACTAGAGGAAGTACTCCATCCCTATACATTTAAAAACAAATTTCCTAACAAAATAGACCATTCCAGAAAACATATTTTAACAAACCATAATTTTTTTCGAAAACGGCCTCGCGCCGCGCCGTATAGTCAGGTTTTCCTCAAAGGACACAGCGACAAATTAATTGTCAAACAAAAAGTGCAATCAATTAAATGATACTCGCGACCTTCTACAGCAATGATATAAATAAGTAAATACTTAATATTACCATTACAAATTTTGCAAAGTTAAACTTGTTTAGAGGAATATGAAAAATAAATAAAACATTCTCATAACTGGTAACGTGGGATAATATACAAGTTATTTATTTTTCTTTGAGAGAGTCCCTACTATTTTATTATATACCGTTTATCATTTCAAATTAAGAAAAATTGTTCAACGACAAGAAATACGTATAATATGTATCCATTTCAAACGATTCCATTTATAATATACGCGAGCCAATAAAATCGATTAGAAGTCAATATGTTCTCGAAATTAGTTTGTAAACGAAGATAATAAATCCAACTTACTTCAGTTTTGCTCGCTTATTTAAAGATGGTGGCAGTACCAATCAATGCCAAAATTTGGTATCTACTATTTTTTCCTCAGTATGGTGAAAAATTAATAACACTCCAAAGAGAGAAAATACATTAAAAATTATTCTGAGGTAGTTGGAGGTTTTGAAATAAGAACACTAACACTGGAACAGTTTCTACAAGCACTAAAAACGATATTTTTGACGAACGTTTCGCCAACCAAGTGAACATCATCTGGAGGTTATTTATATTAAATTTTAGGTTTAATGCTGAAATGAAAGAATAGAACAAATTTTAGGGATTTTCGTATGAACCGTAATCAGAGGAAAGGTTTATTTGTAAAAATATTAATTTTTTTGTAGGTGATTAAACTCTTTAATAATTTAGCACTGGGACAGAGTAATGATAGAAAAAAACACATGTATGTATAAAAAAGTAGATAATTCATGCATATATATGTAACTATTTAATAAAATATGGAAAGTTTTTTCCTCAATAATATTTCCTATTCTTAACAAAGTTTTTTAAACATTATGTTAGTTTCTATTTAACTGGATCGGTGGAGTAGTTGGCTAGAGCACGCGACCACAAAACTAGAAATTCTCTCCATTGTCCTGCGGGTTCGAATCCCGCCATCGGCACTGGCAATGCCGTTGGGATTGTAGAGGCCGCGAACTATCGATAGTGCTATCGAAAATTATCGATAGTTTGGACTATGAAACAATCGATATTTTCACACCATCATCGATAGTATTCGACAGTTGATAGCACGACACTGTTGTAAATTAGCGCTATCGTACCTCTAGTGATCACAGCAATTCGTGAAAAAAAGCAAGACATTTTGAAAGAAGATTTTCCGCTAATCTAATACAAAAAACGTTCTCTTTCACTAAGGACCAGTTTTTTTTTGTAAATACAAATAAAGAGATGATTGGGACAATTTTATTAGCGTTGTTAAATAATTTATATAGCATAATTTTTAGAAAAACTGCTTCATCTTGATAATGTAAATACATTAAAAGTGTATTAAACAAAACAAATAAAATTTAAAACTGTTGAAGGTTTGATTAAAATTTTTGACCTTGATGGCAAATTTTCATTAAATGATTTATTTACTTCTAAATTGTCATTAGTTGTGTAACATTATGTAATATTAATATTAATCAATAAAAAGTGTGAAATTTAATATTAAAATTATTAA
This sequence comes from Rhamnusium bicolor, assembly GCA_029963845.1. Classification (NCBI taxonomy): domain Eukaryota; kingdom Metazoa; phylum Arthropoda; class Insecta; order Coleoptera; family Cerambycidae; genus Rhamnusium; species Rhamnusium bicolor. The sequence goes on from JANEYF010000089.1 coordinate 33,946, forward strand.
TTTACTGCTAAGTAATGGCAAGTTGTATACTTATCTAAAATAGTAAGGTAGAATATTAAGACGGTGTTGCTGAAAAAATAATTTCGATCATTTCTAATGCCCATTTGCACCGTTCCACGTAAGGATAGCTTAAGAAGAAGTAACCCTTAACATTTCTATTTCATTTGCACCACACTCTAAGTAAAGTTTAAGGAGGAATTAAGCTCCCTTAATTTAAGTTTAAAAATTTCTAAGCTTAACAGGCCCTCAACATTAAGTAATGATCGAGTCATGTGTACTTGCATCCTTACCATAATATTTAACCACAAAAAATAGCTTTGAAAAGAGTTTTTGACATTTTTTTTGTATGATGGATTTATTTGAAATCGACATTGGGGATGATGATGATTTTCTCCAAAATGATATGGAAATTTTGGATATCGTGGATTATGGCTTTCCCAGAAGAATTTATGAAAGATCAAACTACTTCGGTGACTTGGATGAATTACAAATTTTTTTAGAGATTTCGTCTGACGAAGCCAACAGTTTTACATATTTTAGAAGAAACAAAACCACAGCTGAAGTTTCCAAGTGGTTTGTAAGGTACATTTATTCTCAACGAAAACATTTACATTTCAAGAAATTACCTTTTTTCAGAAATTAAAATATTCCTCCAATAGATCAGTTATTAGAATAGAATAGAATGCAATAGAAAGCTTTATTTTCATCAAACTCGCTTACACAATTATAGAATAATGTCATTAAAATCAATACTACTGACTTAGCTACACAATGAATAAAATTACATTAAAGCACATAGACAATATATATATACATATATATATATATATATATATATATATATATATATATATATATATATGTATATATACATGGAATTTTTGACTTGAAATTCGTGTTCAGAAAACAAAAACAAACATGTTAGAAAAAATATCAAAAAATCGGACGTTCTTTAATATACAAATTAGGTACCAAAAGTATTTATTTATTTGAAACAAGATTTATGTAAATTTTCGAAAACTAATGTCATTACCGTCTTTTATCAGATTTTTTGACGGCTCAGGGGGGAGGCAATTACACTCGTATTCCTCCCCTTGGATGTGGGCTTGTTTAAACATAACGAGCTTCTGCATCTTTTGCGAATCACAAGCTACTCCGTAAATTTAAGTAGTATATAGACTGCTCTTGTTAAAGCACGGGCTTGAGTTTGAGCTGTTAACTTATATGGACGGGATGACGAGCCCAGAAGGCATTATACAAGCAACAAAAGCTTGAGGGTCAAATGAATCAGAGTAGGGTTGGTACATCAAAGCTGTGGACAAGCTGACAAATCTTCAAATGAGCATGAGCCCAAGCCGAACATGACCACGTGTAGTGTGCATGTGCCTTTAGAGAACTGTGCCAGTCTGTTTATATCATCACCCGCTGCGTAGCGTTTTAATATGAAAATCTTAACCGTCCATTTCGCTCTTTGTCAACCCACATCTACAGGTACCGACCGGTATATTTATATTGTCAATCAAGATTCTTAAGCTATTTCCTAAAAAAATATCAAATCATCAATACCTATTAATTTTTTACAAATAACTGTATGTCACCTTTTTAATTGATCGTTTAAACAACTGTTATTTAAAATACTGAGAACCGTTTAACTTTAAAACTGAATAAAACAACAAAATTATTATTTAAACCATTCTCTCCGCGTTGCCAGGAAATATTTCTATGATTTAATAGCTCCAAAGTGGTGTTACAGTTAGCATTCTCTGAAAATATTCACGTATACTTTCTGTATATCATCTTAGACTTCATGGCTAGACTTATATTTATGTCCCTGAATTTATTTCACTCGAGTTTGAGAGTATAACAGCGGCATTAATTAATGCTACTCATTAAAATTATTTAAGTTAAACATAAATATGTCGAATACATAATAGTCCAATTTGTGTGAGATAATTGAATATATAATTTAATATCCAATAAATATAAACCATTCGTCAAAGGATAAATATGTAAATTTTCCATAAAATGTTGGACAATTAGTTTACCCGATAGTGCGGTCTATCATTAAATCTGAGAAAGCATTATTATAATAAAATCACTTTGTCATAGTTACACATTTATTTATTATTTAAAATATTTTCAGTTTGAAATGGCGAATTTCTAAATTCGATATGAAAATATTGAATTTAGAAATTTAGAAACTTAATAGATTTTTAGAAAAGGATAGTGATAGATTTATGGTTAACAGATAGTTTATTAACCGTAAGTATGTGCTTTTTTAACCACTAAAAAGTCAATCTCAACTAAAGGCACTTATTTACCATAAGAAAACACTTCGTTATCCTTAATAAGAAAAACAAAAAATATATATTTGAGTTAGTTTAAGAAAGTGCTGTTATTGGGATAATTGGTCAAAGATTAAAGGTTGCAAAAGTTCATTAGCAAAACAGTTTTTCTTATGGTAATGTAGTCTTAAGAACAAAAATACTTATGATAATGTAGATCATCTTAGCAAAACATTTTATCGCCGTATTGAATGTTATATGCAAAATAACTGAATGCGCTATACAGATTGTGTTTTGAATCATTAGATATGGGTCTCTTAAATGGCAACGTTACAACGTAAATCAAAGGCAGGTAAGCCAACGCTCGTCAACGTAAGCATTAGAATTGCAGAGAATTAATTTTTTATCTAGCTGTCGTGCGTCCAATAGTGTACACTGCCCGAGATACGATGCCAATTTTCAGTATTTCTTCAATGTACTATGTCTAATAATTCAGTACACAATCTGTATATAACAAAATATTGATTATACTTTCTAGATGTCAGAATAGATTTGAACCAAAAGTACAGCAACTGGTTTGAAATGTGTACATAATCGTGTAGATAACAAAATATATATTGATACACATTTCCTTGGCCTGTCTAAGGCATTTGACTTCATATATAAGACATTTGTTTGTAAAAAACTGGCAATTTTCTATAGTAGATAATATCGTATCTTAGCTTTAGGTATTTCATATAAATTCAGAGATATATGACCATAACTTTGAAGTTCCTCAAGGTGCTATAATGGAACCATTTATCTTTCTTTTGGTTATAAATGATTTACCAGTTTTCGTTAGTTCGGAGTGAGATATATTGTTTACAGATGACATCTCCATAAAGAGAACATACACGCCATGAAACCGCAAGGTAACCTCGATACCCTCAGAAAAACTGATTTACTATAACTTTTTGATAAGAAAAAATATCAACCTCCTATAAATGTTATATCAAGTAACATCAATATTTCTAAGCATTAAAAGGCTTATTTACCAGTAATTCTGAACGTTTAATCTTGCAAAAAAATTTTCGTTAAAACCATAAAAAACTTTACATGCTTTTAACGTCGTATTGTTGAAATTTTATAACGTTATTACGATCTAGGTATGTTTACTGCGCATAGTCCACATTGAACTGTATGTATATACATCGTCTACGTTAAAGTTTTATATTAACGATGGTTTATAAATAACTCTAAAGTAAAATATTGAAATTCATATAATTTTAATACACATCATTCGCCGTTGGTGCTAAGGGTCTAAAGTATTTTAAAACGTACATAAAATTTGCTATTCAGAATAATGGTGGTCAAATAATTTATTACAGCAATTGGCAGCGTCCGAATGTTAGTATAATTTGTTTTCTTAGCTAAGTAGATTAACATAAGTACCTTCTAGTATGTATGCTACAGAAAATTAAGTAAGGCAATGAAGAAAGGAGTGGTAGACACAGTACAATGAGCACATGAAATGTTTTTGTACCTTGTATAGATACTGTTGTAAAAAAATATATCAGAAAAATGTGAAATCCTATTTACCTGCAATTAAATACGAGGGACACGTTAATTTTGAGAGTGTGCGATCTTACATGGAGTTATTTTAATAGGTCATGTAAATTTAACAGAAATTACTCTCTTCGCAAAATATATTGCAGTCTTCAAATTTTTATTCTTGTATCGTGCTTCACGGAATAACAAACTCATGTTGTATAATTTGCAAGTAAAATAATATTCCGTTTATTTAGGTTACAAATTTAAATCTGAAAATAATCATTGCTAATATGTTAGTTACACATGACAGATGAAAGTATAAAGAAATGGCTAAAACGTATAATGGACATTGTATGAAATGTAATAAAACAAAAAAAAATACTCACGAATGAAAGTTATAAACTTAGAAATTCAAAAGAAATCAACTTGACATCCTAAAAAATCATAAGAAACCCAGGAAATTCTAAAAAATCCCAGGAAATCATACGAAATTCCAGAAAATTTTCTCAAAATGGTGATAAAATTGTTGAAATTTTGAGAAATCCTAATGAAACCAACGGAAATCCTTTGAATCAAAGGCTGCGGTAATAGGAGGCATTTCCGTAAGTACAAAAAAAGAAAACAAACTATTATCACCATTTAGAACAGTTTAAAAGAACTTTAATAAAACAACAGACAGATTTAAAATATCAAAGGCACCTCTCTAATATTGTCCTCAATATCATCGGATCCAAAGATATTTTGGTCATTGCACAATCAAAACGGTAACAAACACGAATACCTGGTAAAATGTCATATAAGGATAATAACTACGATAATCCACAAGATATTGTAAACATATTTTCGGAGTTTTTTAGTTCAATATATACCGTTCTATGTGATACACAAGATAATCACGCGACTATAGGCAATAATAACTTTGAAGTTTTCAGTATTACAAACATCTCGATGTTAGTAATTCAATATGCTATAAAAAAGTTAAAGAGCAAAATTACATCTGGCCCAGAACTTATACCATCCTTTTTGGTGTAAAATTGTGCCAATGGATTCTTAACACCGCTTTTTATTCTGTTTAATATTTCAGTAAAAACATCAATTTTTCCCAACCGATGACAGGTGGCAAAGGCGTTTCCGATTTTTAAACCAGGCGATACGTCAAAGATAAGCAATTACAGACAAATTTCTCTTTTGTGTAATTTTGCTAAAGTTCTTGAAATCATTTTATACAATCGCATCTATATGTCCACCAAAAACATGTTGTCAGTAGACCAGCATGGCTTTATATCTAACAGATCAACTACTACGAACTTAGTAATATTCAGTCAAACAGTTTCTAATATTTTTGACGAACGAGGACAGGTAGACACTTTGTATACCGAATTTACTAAAGCCTTCAATCGCATCGACCATTAATTACTTTTACAGAAAATAGCAAAGTATGAATTTAATTTAAATCTATTAAATTATTTTCAATCATATCTAACAGGCAGACAAAAGTTTATATTTTACAATGGATATAAATCGTCAATATATTTGGCCACTCCGGAGTGCCGCAAGGTTCTAACTTGGGGCCTTTACTATTTCTATTTATTGACGATTTATGCACTGAATTGAAGTGCGACAAATTATTCTTTGCAGATGATTTAAAAATATTTAAGATGATAAATTCCGTAAACGATTGTATATATCTTCAAGAAAACCTTAATATCGTCAGCAAGTGGTGCGGGCCTGAACAAAGTTGGTATCAATGCTGCTAAATGTAAAGTAGTGTCTTACACAAAAAAGAAAAATTGCTTTAACTACAACTACAGCATTAAAAAGACTGTTTTAGAGCGCATACAAACAATTAAAGATTTAGGTATATATTTTGTACTGAACTGAGTTTAGTCGAACATATACATATCAAATCTATAGAGGCAATCAAAATGTTAGGATTTATCATGAGAAACTGTAAATCATTTACTAATTTAAATTGTTTAAAATCATTATATTATTCTTATGTACGATCAAAACTTGAGTACGGATCCCTGGAACCCTTACTATCTAGTTCACAAATGCGCGTTAGAGCAAGTTCAAAGAAAATTTTTAAAATTTTTATCAATTATAGACACAGGAATATATCCTGAGAGGGGTATAGATAACAATTATCTTCTAAGCACATTTCATTTTGAAAGTTTAGAGTACCGGCGAATTTGTTCTATGCTACTTCTTCTACACAAATTATTACATAATAAAATTGACTGTCCTCAAATTCTTTCACAAATTAATTTGTTCACTCCAAGAATGCATTCTCGACAAAATCCCACATTTTACACTAAAGCCAATACCAATATGTTGCTAAAATCACCAATACATTGTATGTGCCATTATTTTAACAAATTAAGTCAACATTGTGATATAAACACAAAATCAGCTGGTAAAATATGCTAAGCAAACTTTTAGTACATAATTTTAGCTTACTACTCCCTTTATTGATTGTTCCTTTGCGTGTTATGTAGATATAAATTTTTTTTTCGTTATTTATATTATTTTACTTTTTTTCAGTAATTAGTTTTTATTTTGTTTTTCTTAACTATTACTATCACACTATTTTTTTTAACACGCTTTTATTAGCTTCACTTGTATGTTTGTTTGTTTGTAACCGACTCTTTGGACTCGATTTTGACCCACTTTAAACGGACAGATTTAATTGAAACTTTGTACACTTACGAAGAACCGATAACAATACAATAATTTGATAAGTTTATATCATTATCCTGATCAGGATCGCCAGAATTAAATAATTTCCTTTCCTCATATATCCTCTGCGTGAGAGCAAGTGGCTTATTACTGTTAGTACATTCCGTGATTCTCAGTTCGTTCGATAGCCGAGCGGGCTAAGTCACAAGTCTTAGTCGACCCGAAACGACGGACTCCTCGGGCGTGAGTTCAAATCTCGTCTATGGCTGAAAAAAAAAAATTTTTTTTCAGAAGTATCTGTTGGATCGTAATATGTTATAATATCAGCATCAATAAGCAATATAAATATAGTTTAAAAAAACTAGAAAACACGCTTTCATAGCACATCAAACTAAAAAGTGAAAAATAAATATAGTTTAAAAAAAACTAAAAAACACGCTTTTAAAGCACATCAAACTAAAAAGTGAAAAAACAATTATTAATGTAAACTGAAAACAATAATGAACGAAAAATACTAGTATTATTGTGACAAAAGCGTGGGTTGCTCGATATACGAAAAATATGGCACAAAGCGCCCCACGATTTTTTCAGAATAATACTAGTATTTTTCGTTCATTATTGTTTTCAGTTTATATTAATAATTATTTTTCACTTTTTAGTTTGATGTGCTTTAAAAGCGTGTTTTTTAGTTTTTTTAAACTATATTTATTTAATATAATTTTCAGTTCTTTTAATAACATCTATTTTACTTACCTTTATGTTTAATATAAAGATTTGTTACTAAAGATTATAAAATGTTTCGTAGTATTTAAGAGTAATTTAAATTTTCCTGTAATTGGGTGTTACCTGTTGGGCAAATAAAGCATATTATTGTTATTATTATTATTATTATTCCAAATATCCAAAAAATACAAGAAAATTTATTTTCATAATCTTTTTACTTTTACTGTTATCCAAAAATGGTGCAAATTCTCCATTCATTTACCCCACCAACTATGTAATCAAGAGTTTACAAATTAATAACGGATCTGCTACATCTGTTTTTTTATCCTATATATAAATATTACAACTAATAAAATAAGAGAGAATGTTAACTTTCATAAACGAAGTGTAATTTCCTCCACATAAAGTGCTAATAATAAATATTAAAATCTTTATAGCCGCTACAAAATTACTTACAATATATACTGAACGTTCTTTCAAGTATTTATTTAGAACCTCATTAACTCTGCACTGGTAATTTACAATCAGGAAGTAAATAATTAAAAAACAATACGGGACGAATGGTGCGTAAACTTTCACTATAAATGTTTCATTTAATTTCCTGGATTTTCCGCAAGAGGTGCTAAATGGCAAAATTTGTGTTAGTAGCACCACTTTCGTGAATTTTTAGTGCCATATACAGGGTGTACCATTTCAAATCTGACCACTCACATAACTTTGTTACTATAAGAGGGATGGAAGAAAATGCTCAAAGGATACGCTTACTACGATCGAAAAGACTCGTTTTCGTCAAACTTCCTCCAAACTTCAAGTTGTCAAACAATTTTGCATGAGTTTTCTTTTAAATGGAACGGACAAATGAGGAAATAACAGTATATTCAGAGTACTTATTTGTATTTAATTTTGATTATTTATTTACTGACTTGCATTTTTATTTAAAATATATTTTTTACTAATTTAGGAATAAGAATCCTGCTAGCTATTTTCTGTACTTAGTTGGTTGAATTTTTACTTAAAAAAGAATGTTGCTATTTTAGACACTCAGTAAAAAAATTGTTATCAATTAAAAGATTAATGGTTTAGTAACTAAATTTGAAATTTTAATCTATTCTTTCTGTAATTTTAACATAATCATATCTGTCCGTGCACCAATCCGTCCAAGAGAACTTCATTCTTTTTAGTTAAAATTTGTCATTTAATAGTACCTCCATTGACCACACATCAGCAATTTGCATTTTTCTGAAAACTGACTTTTTGATCCAGGCTGTGTCTAACGATTTGAGGCCCCCTTTCGGTAGCAATCACGCCAGGATTAATGGTGTGTCACTCAATTAATATGTTGAACTCAAATGTTAGAAAAATGCCTTATTATTCTATCCCATTCATAAATCCAGAGAAATATTAAATTACCCTGCATTGCTCTGAAGACTGACTGTTCCAGCTAGTGCTAACTTTTTGAGGCCCCTTGCGGTAGCAATCACGTGCTTAAATACAAACATTTTGTAAAATTGTTAGTGCCTTGTTCTTATTCTTGGTTTACTTTTTGTAGACCTCTAGGCATTACAGGTCTTTATTGCAGCTATTTTTGATCCTATTGTCCGGTAATAGGGAAAAGTGCTGTTCCTGCACTAAAAGAGGAACTGGCATGACGCCCGAGAAAAACCGAAAATCGCTAAGTGCCGCCGCTTTTTCCATAAAGGGAAAAACAGTCGCAATGAAAAAAATGTTTTCTCCCACTTTCTTTGAGTAAACCACTGTTCTACAAATAAAAAAAAAAAAAAATAAACGCTGGCTGCACCAAACACGATTATAAAAATGATTCCAAAAAATGTAAAAAAAAAACTATTCAAGGTAGCCAAATTGTGCACAAGTTTTATAAGTTAGAGTTATAAGGTATCACCTCGAGCTCTTTCTGCAATAACCGAGTTAAATAATTTAATCTTCAAGAAAAAAATTATAAAAAAATAAATAAATGTTATTTTCTGCTGCATGTTCCTTAGTCTCACTCTTGCAATGATAAAAAACCATTATTCCGAATAATTACTAACAGTATGGCACTGTGCACTATAACACTAGTTAATAAGTCTGGCCAAGGTCATTAATCCTACAGAGACGAACTGGGTATGCATCATATCATAATACTTGAATAAGGACAATAATAAAAACAAAAATATTTTATATATTGTGATGTATGTTTTTGTACTATTTCGTTCGCTTTAAATTCTTTTTTTATGTATTTCCTTATATTTTGTAAGCTTAGTGCTGCACATTATTATTAAACTGTTAAATATCGTTCACACATATACATTGTATATCTAAGTGATAACTAATAATAAATAAATAAATAAATAAATTAAATAAATGAAATAAATTTTATTAATACTGGAACACTTTATAAAAATATGTACAAAACTCACCTTCTTAAGCAGATTTATGAAGTAGCTTGGTTGTCGTTATCACAAACAGGAGCACTTCTATAATAACTGTGTAGCATCAGATATGTTTCTACAGTTGTCTCAGTAAGCGATGTTCGCTGTGGTGGAAAAATATGTTTGTATTTTGAAAAAGACCGTTCGACATCTACGGAAGTAATACAGGCATAAGTAAAACACTCTGTGAACTCATTTAACACAGCTGTAGATGCACCAACACAAATTAGTCTTAATTTGGTAAAATCAAGATCTTTCCGTAATACACTCTCGAATTTTTCAATAACGGGCTTATTTTTTGCGTCATTTATAGTCTGTAGCTGTGTATTTACGTCGTCCACTATTTGCAGCGATTCCACTAACGACAACGAAGTATTTTGCAATTTTTCTATTGCGTCGTGTAGTCCTCTATAATTGTTATAAATAGTTTTTAAATCTGATTCAAGGGAAACATCTTGAAAACTTGTCTGGCTTTCCTTAATAGCTGCAGCCTCGTTAGGATTGAACTGTAGTATCACAGCTTTTATTTGTTGAAAATATTCAGCAAAATAAAAAGCTGCCTTCAACCACGTTCCCCAACGTGTAAGAATCGGCTCTGGTGGTTCCGGAATACCAAGACACAGTGTGTGAAATGCTCGAAGTCGTTTAGGAGATTTGAGAAATACTTTTTTTGTATTTGCTATTAATGCATCTACCTCCGGAAAACATTTTCGAATCGTTTCTGCTACAAGATGGAACGCATGCACTTTACCGTAACATGTAAAAACCGACAATCGTCTCTTTGAAGAAAACGGCCCACCAAACGAGTTGTCGCAGCACCGTCGGTTACAAACATCAACACTTGACTTGTTGACAATTCAAATTTTTCGAAAGTCTCCAACACCACCCGCGTGATTGTTTCACCAGTACACGCAGTCAGTCTTTTGCTAGCTAGTAAAAGTGGAAATGTTAGTTTAACAGGGTCGAGTACACGTACTGTAACATTTAAAATTTTTACTATCTGTCGTCTCGTCAACACATAACCACAGCCGTGTATTTTTTAATGCGCATTTAAACCTATTTACAATGTCTTCACGAACACTTGGTACAAATCTACGTAACGATGAACGACTTGGTAAATTCACCTGAGGATTGTATTTATTCCAGAACTCCCGAAATGCTGGTTTATCCAATATACGCAGGGGAGCATCACAAGCAATCAGCATTAACAGTAAATCAAACATAAACAGAGGTTCCAAAGAAGACACGCCATTTTTTAAATTTTTATGCCGGTTACTATTGACATGAATTTTGCAGCCGTATTTATTCAAGCACATTAGGCCTTGATCACAAACTGTACAAATTATTTTACATCCATCATAGAATAAATCCGGAAATTCACCGATAAATTTTTCACTTTATCAGCGTACGGTCGTTTTCTACTCTTTACGTTCAACATTATTTATTATTTATTAGTACGCTATGCATCGACCGACAGATAACAACTGAAGTGTGTCGTGTCATCGTCATCGTAAACAAGCGCACGATGGCATTGGTATTGCGCCCGACTCTGAATCTACCATCGCTTGGCCAGGCTTACTAATTAACAAAGCTGGCAAGTCGTACAGTGGTTCAATGGTGTGACATCAGGTATTTAGGGGCAACGACTGGCGGACTCTATGTTTAAGCATGACACCGGTTTTACCAGATTAAGACAAATTTGTGATGGTACTGATGGCGCATCTCCAGATCCGTTAAATGCGTTCAAAGACTATTTTAAGTATGCCTGTATTACATCAATAGATGTCGAACGGTCGTTCTCAAAATATAAGCATATTTTTTCACCATATCGAACATTGCTCACGGAGACAACCATAGAAACATACCTGATGCTGCAAAGTTTTTACAGATCTTCTCCAGTTTGTGACAACCACGCTAGTTCATCAAGTTAGTTAAGAGGATAAATTGTGCATACATTGTTATAAATTCTAACAGTTTATTACTTTTGTTACTAGTTAATTTCTTTTATTACGCTTATTATGATGCGTACGCCAATGTCTGCCGCACATTACTGCTAGCTTTACTAATTAATTATTATTTACTAATAAATGAAGTTACAAGATTCGATTTTGATTTATATAAATACCTTCCAGCGCAAAAGTCCTGAAAAAATAAAAATTAAAGCACATTCCAGTGTGCCCGAGTAAAACCAGAGTACACTACTCATTACACTATCTATGATCAAGCTAAATACCGAGAAAAATAGTGTACATATAATGACCAAATCCATCAATCAATCCAGACTAATGCTTATTTAAATAGCTTATCTATAAAGGAAGCTTCCTGATTCATGAAGTAACAGGTATATACAAATTTTTTACACATGTATGGTGTACACCGTTATAATACCTAGCATCGATTGTGCTTTGTAGAATGACTATCTACTGAGGCCGCTGCGCTGATAAGAAGAAAGCATGAGTTGAATTACAATAAAACATTAATATGAAACATTTTGGAGACGTTAACAATTGTTACGTAATGAATTTGAAAATGTCGGGGAAATAAAATTTGGATTTGTAACAATATCAAAATTTTTAAAAATATTTATTGCAAATATTTTGAAAATTCTACAAATTAATAATACAATATTTCTTCTTGAACAGATAGTTTTCAATTCACATGTGTAAATTTTTTCTTGTTGCGACATGTATTAAGTAGCGTGCCCCAGAGATTCATTTTTGACCCACTGTTAATATTAATATACCGGGAGTAACAGGAGCGTGGTACACCCTACTTTTCTCCTTCAGTTTTAAAGATAATTGATTGAAATTTGGGATATTTCATATACATAATAAGCATCACTTTTTGACATACAAGCGATTTTATTTTCACTTCCGGTTTCGCCGGAATACAAAAAAATGAACACAAAACATTACACTGAGGGAAATATCTGGCTTGAAATGACTAAGAAGCCTTAGTTTTTTCAATTTAATAAATATTTATTATTCTGCATTAAATTTAATTCAGACAAATAAATATTTTTCATAATTTTGTTATAATAAGCATATTTCGAAGATTGGATTAATTGACAAAACTAAATGATTTATTTCAGTAATTCTCTTGATATTTATTTTTTGTAATTAAATAATTATTTATAAGAAATAAATTTACTCATGAATAACACATTTGTATCTGCCACATTTATTCCATCATTATATTTATTTCATAGAAAGAAATATTTACTATTAAAGTTTATACTCTAATAGCGGAAATAATATTTAATTCTAATAAGAAATATTTATTCCTCATTAATAAATTTGTTTCTGGGAACTAAATGTTGGCCCTCTACCGGCGAAACCGCGGTAGCGCATTAGACAAGATTCAACAAGACGCCATTGTTCCCTTTTTCGCTTTGTGTTAAGTGTTCTGTCACTTTCGGTAGATGTATAGTTTATTAGAAGAATATGGGGGCTGGAAAGCCTCAAAGAAACTTTTAAATGTAAGTTTTTAATGTTTGTACGTGGTAATTTGTTTATCATAGCATATTAAAGTACCTAACCTAGCCAAAAACTGTTTAGTTGTGAAAATTTGTTCAGAGTTATTTATTTTTGTTATTTTTTTTAATAAATATGTGTAAATGTTTTTCATATATTTAATTTTGTTTACCTTTAACACAGACATTTGTTTGTCTGTATCCTTACACATCAATTAAAAATTACAATAAACAAGTGGTAAAGAAAATTGAAAATTAATCTTTATTTGAACTTTCTACTATTATTTCTAAGTTAATAATAAACTCACTTATTTAGTATTTTTGAAAAGTTCCAGTTAAGCACATTACAGTCAAAATAAGAAAAGAATAAAAGGAAAATCTGTACTGAAATATATCGGTTTAGATTGTTCTTTTTTATTACTTTCTTTTTTGCATAAAAATAAATAGATTATTTTTTTAACTAGGTGTTATTTAAAGACTGTATTATTTCATATTATTATTACCATACAATCTATAAGATATTTCGTAGTTATTTTCATTGTATTATTTTTTTCTTGTTCGTTTACGTTTTATTTTAGAGATTATATCCTCGCATCAATTCAATGCAAAACTTTTACTCGGGACAAGCGGTTATAACGGCTGCATTTCCTGGTATTTACAATTTTCCTGAATTTTCTCTTAAAATTGAACATGGAAATCCAGATTTATATAATAAATAAATTTGAGGTTTAACTAATTCTAATAAAACACATTAGTTAAAAAAAAATTAGAACTTTATTAAGCATGAATACCTTAACAACTATGGAAGAAAAATTAACATAATAGATATATGTTTTAACGTCATCGTGTCTATGGAGATATTATGAAGTTATAGTTCATGAGAGTAATTGATTATACTGATAATGATATATTATGTATGTACCTACATCTACGCAAAATTATACTAAAAATTATATGATATCTACCCTATCATTTTTTAGAATATATTTTATTATAAACAACTCATGAAGCATATATGTTTTTAATATAAAATACATTTTAATTTCGCAAATATATAGCTACTATAACGTTGCTTCTTTAATGACAAAACATCGAATGTGCAAATTTGCCGGTTTCGACTTTTCTGTTGGAAAATAATATATTTTTTTCAGTCTGCAGTGCCAAAACCGCAAATGCGAATATTGAATATTTTTTAAATATTTTTATACTAGGAAACTTATACCTATAAATAAATTATCTTTGGATATTTAACAACAAATTGAACTTTATTTCCCTTCTGAAAAATTAGAAAAATGCACATTCGTTGTTTTGGCAGTGGACCGACGATATGCTTTACAACTTGTGAAAAAAATATCTACTATAATTTTTAGCAAAATTGATTTTTTAATACATCGTACTGTAGACAAATCGTCAGGCATACATTTTTTAATATAAATCAAATTTTAGTTTTGCAAATATAAACCAGGTAAGTAAAAATTTTTATACATATTTTTTTTGAATAGAAATGTTTTTAATTTTCTATATTCATTTATTTGTTGTATCCGTATAATTTGTCTTCGAACCTTCTTTGGGTATTAAGTCGCTATTCTATATAAATTGTTTATATATTTTTTAAATAAACCATGCGTAGCAAAAAGATTGTTCAGATTGTTTTTTCTCCAAAAAAACCAACCTTTGACATCCTTTTGGCGCAGAGACTTATTTAACAAATTCTTTAAATAATATATAAGATGGTGGATACCCAAAGCAGGTGCGAGGAGAAATAGTTTTTTCATTATAAACAAATTAAACAGCATTATTAACAAAAATTAACAATTTATTTAATATTAATGAATATACGAAATTTTCATTGTTTTTGAGAAATAAATATTTGTTCACTATAAATAAATTAAAAACGGAATTGATTTTCCTGAAATTAATGTATTCATCAACAATAAATCCACGCAATTTTCTGAAAAAAAGTCTTATTCCTGAGAAATAAATATTTAATGCTCAGAAACAAATATTTAATGTTCAGAAACAAATGTTTAATGTTCACAAATAAATATTTAATGTTCAGAAACAAATATTTCTTACAAATAAGTATTTTGATTTAATTGATAATATTAAATATTCAGCTTTTAATCAAATAAATGCCTTAATTCTCCCAATTAAATGTTTAGTTCGCCAAATACAAAGAAATCATTTATTTGGTTGAAATAAAATTTATTTCTCCCAACTAAATCATTCTCTCAGTGTACAACAGTTGTTTAAAATGCTGTTCATTAACGTCAATGCACATCTGAACTCGCATAGCTGTTTCTCGAACAACGTTCGCCAATTGCTGGGCCGTCATGCTATTAATTGCGCGACTTACTTGTAGCTCCAGGTCTTCACAGGTTGTAACGGTGGTTGCGTAGACAATATTTTTTAAACGATCCCAAACAAAGAAATCAAGGGGTTTTAAATCAGGTGATCTTGGAGGCCACTCTACAGGACCATTCGTCGAAATTACGTTTTCTCTGAATCTCCGTTGAAGGTAATCATTTACTGTCCCTGAATTATGGGGAGGAGCGCCATTTTGTTGGAAATACATTCCCTGTTTTAAATGGAAAGGTAATTCAGCTAAACTGTCCTCAATTTCATTTTGTAGAAATCCCAAGTATCTGGCACCAGTCAGGGTCCTTCAAATATTATTGGACCAATGATTCTACTACCGATTATTCCAAGCCAAACATTGAAACCAAACCGCACTTGAAAGTTACCCTCCCGTAATAGATTTTGATTTTCTTGTGACCAATATTTTGTATTTTGTCGGTTTAATAATTCCAAATTTGTAAACCTAGACTTGTCCGAAAATAAAATCATTCCCAAAAAATCATTGTTTGTCTGCACTTTTTTTTCGTACAAGTGTTGGTGCAATTGGTATTTAAAAAATTTATAGTGGTATTTATGCAAAATTCAGCTTACTGTTTGGTGACTGATTTCCAATTCAAACCCAATTGACCTTAAAGAAACAGTCTTATCAACTTCCACTCAAGCTAAAACATTAATTTTCGTTCCTTCGTCACGAATGAAATTTTCTTCGGGATTATTGTTGGGCTCATTTCTGAATTAATTTTCAAGAGGATTAAAATAATTTCTCGCTGGATATTGTCTATCAGAATATTGTTCGGCATAAAGGCGTCTAGCCGCAACGGTATTTTTTTTACAATTGCCATAAATAATTAACGTGCACTTTTTCATCTCTTGTATAAATTTGCGGCATTTTGAACACAATTAGCAAGAATTTTAAACAATTTTTAAAGACACAATAAAAACCGGTAAACCATCAAATGTTTGCTAAATATTTCATTGTTTTCAACGCCACCTTAGTTAGTTACTTCTTGACATTTAATTAGAACAAAATTGTATTTTCTTATTTTCTTTTAGCTGTGATTTTATTTGTACTTATCGCATATTTTAATACGACATATGAATAAATTCCTTATTAATAGTACTAATAAATGGTACCATGGTTACCAATATGATTCCATTTGAAAGAATTGAGTATTTCCCCAGAAACCATTTTGATGAACTTTATTTGCTCATAAATCACGTAATTTAGTATTTCTGACAGGATTTCGCTTTTTCTAGCAATACACGGATCATTTAGGATAAATCGGAACATTCTTGGAATACTTAAATGGAAAACTAAAAACTATATTATAAAAAATAATGACATTTGAAATGTCACTTATTTGGTATCGTTAGATTCAGAAAATTATGCAGAAACAAAAATGAAATAATATACAGGGTGTTCCATTTAAAAATCGAAAGTTAGTGTCACTTCCGGCGAAAACGGAAGTGAAAAAAAATCACTTGAATGTCAGAAAGTGCCGCTTATTATGTATATAAAATATCCCAAATTTCAATCAATTATCTTTAAAATTAAAGGAGAAAAAAGGGGTGTACCATGATCTTGTTACACCCGGTATACAAAACATATGCCAAACCAAAATTAATTCTTAAGTCCAATTATACAGCCATTAAACGATGCTACAATTAATAGTAATATTATCTATTTATAGATTAACCTTATTTGTATCTATAGAATTTTATGTGTTGGAGGAAGCCTTACGAACCTAAAATATTTTAGCTGAATAGGTTGACTTATTTTTGGAATTGGTGTTACTTAAGCATGCCTCCAAAAAAACCTAGTTCAATGGTAAATGGGTAATATATATATCACTTAATTTTATAGCTCTTTATTAGTTTTCACGTTCAAATAGTGATTTGGTCTAGCATAAACTTCATAACTACACAAATGCTAGTCAAGACGTTTGCAAGGCTCCCTCCAATACATAAAATTTTATAGACACAGATAAAGTTAATCTACAAATATATAATATTACTCAATAATTAATCTGGGTTTAAATTAGATCTGTTTTCTTTTTTGTATTATAGCTCTCGCTTTTACAATAGATGATTCATTCTAGATTATCCTAAAGCGTTTTATATGTATACTAAACCACGATGTACTTCTTGCTGCATTTCATAGAATTGTCTGGCGAGGTTTGATCTTCATCATACAGGAATTGTCATACATGAAATTGAAGGAGAAGATAGGAAGAATAAGGAGAAAGAGGAGAGCGACAGAGAGAGAAGGGAGAGAGAGAGAGAGAGAGAGAGAGAGATGATAATCTGAGGTGTCCCCCAGGGGAATGTTCCGAGACCACTTATTTTCACGTTTATACGTGATTTCTGCAATCTGTAATTTTTTTTTGAAAATTGTATTTACTACTTTATACGGTCGACATTCTACTGTATTATCATTTAATAAATCATATTATGTGAAAAGTAAACTTTTATTTGGTGGAGATTGAAGGGCGTACTGTTTTAAGTAAGATCAAGATTCATTTGTGGAATACCTTCAGCGAGTTCTCTAATAATTTAAGGATCATTATTTTACTACTTTTCTGAGATGATTTAACCTCAGAAGCAGTTGATCAAATTTTAATAAGTTATATACATATTTTCCATATACATAAAATAAAAATGCATAAACAAATATATAAACATATAAAATGTTATACAAAATGACAAAATCATACATAATTATAAATTCATTAAAAACACAGTAATACATTTATTAATTGATTTAAAAATGTTTGAAAATAATCCAATCCAAAACAATCCAATCTCCATATACCAGTCATTTGTTTTCACAATTTACCCAATTATTTAGATTAATTAATATTAAAAAAAAAGTTACCTGTTAACATGGTAACAAATCAGACTCGAAATCAGAGATACCGCCCAGCCTCCATATTTTCTTAATAAGATTCTTATCTTACGAATTATTGCATGAACAAGGTCAATGATATCATTTTTAACAATGGCATCTTAACAGTTATATAACAGAACTAAACTCTCCTCGTAACAATACCAAGAAAATAAGTCCGCTTTGGACATTAATTGGAGAAATTCCATCCATCATCTTTCAGGAGGTGGTTAAAATAAACAATAATCTGAAAACCATGTTTCGTATTGAAATGAAAGTCCTTTAGTGTTAAGTGATAAGAAATATATCTTTGTGAACGTGTTATTTATGTTCTTTTTTTGGGTATTGCTCCAGATTTAAAAGGTACCTAAAAACAGTAAGAAATACTCCAAAATGGGAGGTGTGTTTTATGCACAGATGTGTACTCTAAGAAGAGCTAGCTGTGCACGGAAAAAAAATTATTCTATATCAAAGTAATCGATTATTCTTGAATTTTTATACATGTCACTAGAAAAATATTACTTGGCATAATAAATTATTATTGTTTTAATAATATACCTACTGTAAACCAAGAACAGATATATTTTTGAGTTTCATTATCGCAAGTCTTTAAGTCAATATAAGTTTGATCGATTCGCAGTATAAGTATGTATTAAATATACTCTTAATAGTACACTTCTTTCGAGTACTGTTAACTGTGAGAGTAAGTATAAGGATATCTTGAAGTAAATTCTTATTTAAATGTTTTTCTTGACATAAGAATACTACTCTTGGAATAAAATTACAAACAACTTTGCTGGAAGAATTATACATACTATTAATCCAATAACTGTTATCCTTGATTGAATACTTGCTAATCTCAATGTGAACTGTTCTAATGTTGGAACAAGTGAATCGTGCAGTGGTGGAAGGTAGAGAGCTATGCCTTTGCCAAACAAAGACGACATACCTTACCTACTACGCGTCGAATAGTATGTGCTGTACTTTATTCATAGATGTTGATTATTATGAAATAATTTATATTTGTAAATTTACACTTGAAAAAGCATATGAACATTATGAACAATGAAATGAAGGTTAATGAGTCTACGATGGAAGAGCTATTAGCAAGTTAGGAACTGGAGTCCTTAATTTCAATATTAGAAGGTAAGTTTAATAATTCCAGTTTTACTGCATGCAAGCTATTTTAAATACGTTATATTTTACAAGAAATGAATACACAACGTCACATATTGTGGGCGAAAAGGTACTCATCTGAAGTTTAATGGTTGTGTATAGATTTCCCAAGTTATGTTCCTTTTTTGATAATTTTTGCTTGATTTATAATCAAGATCTGCATTTTTACTCTAGTAACGTTTTATTATACAATACATACAGGGTGACTGGTAAGCCGGCTTATTCCTTTGAGGGTGGTTTAGTAGAGCTCATTTGCAATTGATTTAGAGATCTAATAGTTTTTGAGATATTTTATTTTTAAAATAAAAAAATAATAAAACTTTCTTTAATATTTCAGTTTCCTGCGTTAGTTTAGATAGTTATGTAACAAAAATTAAGTTAAATACTTTACGAGCTAAAAAAACTACATTTGTGAAAAAAATTTCAACCCAATCGTACATTTATAGGAAATTATTTTTAAAACTTGATAATGCAAATTTTTTAAAAACTTCTCTACTTTATATGTTACTTTTCGAATGAGGTTTATATGAAGTTTTAGAAACTATATTTTACTTCCATAAATAATACAAAAATAGTAGGTACAGGTATAGCGTCCATTGTTTTCAAATTAAAGAGATACAGGTTGTTTCGAAAAACATGTATCATCGCTTAAACGTAGATTCTATACTCAAAAATAAGACAAATATACCTAATTCCTATCAACATAGATCCATTTTTGCTTTGTTTCTGAGATATTGATGTTTTATTTTTCTTTGTGTTAACTGTAGAAAATATATACGCCACTGATTTTTTTTAGTTTTTGATGGCCCAATTATGTAGAAAGTTAATTGCGGAAAAAATGTCACCTCTTCATGTTTTTTAGATATCGGCATTGTGTAGAAGATAAATGCAATTTTTAAAGTCTTTCTAAGTCTATTAAAAAAAAAATTAATGCTATTAAGGGGCCTAGTCGGGAAAAAGCTTCGGATAGCTGTGTCACTCTCTAGAAAGTTTTTATACATACCCCGCTGAATAATTTTGCTCTTGACTATACCTTCACTGGACGTTTTATTCACCGACTTCATTGAGGTGCGATTCCCGATAGAGGTAACACTTCCTTGCTCCATTTGTAGTGACAAAGGTACTTATTTAGAAAATTCATTTTAACCAAATAGTACGGAATAAAAGTTTGAAACTTGCTGAGCATAATTATGAAGATTCATTCTAGACGACATGTATGAATTTTACCTCGAATTTTACGGATTGATATCATAATTCAGGAGCTAATCACCTCCAAATTTCACTTATATTTACAGTATAAATTTTCCCTACATAAGGTGAAAATTAATTAAAATAGATATACATGTACCCTCTAGTACACTTTCAACTACTGATCCTCCAAATTTGGTGTAATTGACTAAACCGTATGGAAGAAATAAATTTTGAAAAATACCTTACAAACACTGGTTCGATTAGCCCTCTTAAGTACCCTACATAAAAAAATTGCATTTATCTCCTACACGAAACCTAAATCTAACAAAAATCAAAAGGTGACTTCTTTTCAGTAATTAACTGTCTACATAACTGTGCCATCTAAAACTAAAGAAGTCAGTGGTGCATATATTTTCTTTACAAAATTAATCACTTCAACATTCTATATTTCAAGTACGAAACAGCAATGGACCCATGTTGATAGTAACTATTTATCTTATTTTTGAGTAAGAAATCTCCGCTTAAGAGATGACACATGTTTTTTTGAAACACATAAGGGCAAGGGAAGTTTCTAAAAAATAAAAAAAAATATCTCAAAAACTGTTAGATTTTGCATTAAGTATATTATAGTTAAATCAGTTGCAAATGAGCTCTGCTAATATCCCTTAAAAGTAATACGGCAACGTACCATTCATGCACCCTGATGTGTACCTATATATAACATTATTAATCAATGACTTTCTGAAGTCGTTGATATTAATTTATTATCAGTGTAGGATTAAAGTTCCTTGTTCTTGCCAAGAATGCTAAGCTAACATATTAATTGTTATATATTTTAGCTGCCTATTTACAGTTTGTATATATGCATGGAAATTTTGTAAATATTCAAATGGACTTAAAAATTTCGATTTTATACGTACAAAACTTGTTATGCCATACCTGTTTGAAAGTTCGAGCATACTTTTCTATTATATAGTTAGCTGCAATGATTTGTTTAAATTATTTATACTTTAATAACATAAATAATTGTTTTCTAGGTCAAGAAAATTAACTAACGTTGGACAATTTACTGGAAATTTCAGAAGAACAGATTATAGAACTTATTCCTCAAATCGGAATGAGAATAAAATTCATAAAACACAAATTTTTTTGTTTTTGGTTTCTTAATAAAACATCATTCTTGATAAAAACTTCTTCTAATTCTGAAAAGTCCGTAGCCAAACCTAAAAATTCAAATTTGACAAATAATTTATCAGTTTTATTTAAATATTGTTTGAACGTTATTTGTGGCATTCTCTAAATTTTTCCTTTTCTTTTTTGGGACACTACCACATGAATAATTCTTTGTTATCTAAAAAATATAGTTAGTTACCCAGTATGCTACTAGAAAAATAAACCTCTGCGCTTGTGAATTTGCTTGAAAAGATTAGTCAGAGGGTGTTTTTTTGACAACGAATATGAGACAATAAAATAATAATATAATTCCTTAACGTTTCAAACAACACCCTCAGACTAATCTTTTGATGTAAAGTCACAAGCGCAGAGTTTTATTTTTCTAGTGACATACTGAGTAACTAACTATATTTTGCAGATAACGTAGAATTATTCATGTGGTAGTAAGTTCCAAAATAAAATGAAAAAAAGTTTTATTTAAATAATACAATTGTTGAACGAAATGAAATTTATCCTTACATTAAGTGGTAAATTTAATAGATCGCAATATTAAATCAAGAAAGAGAAGATTTCAGTCAACATCAAATATTTATTGATTCAAGTAATTCATCAGTTTTGTTTAAATAATACAGTTATTGTCGAAATGACACATTTCTCACATTAAGGTTTAATGTAACAGATCACAATAATCTCTACTTTAGAGTTAAATATGATTTGAAAGAAACAACTACTCAGCGGGCAAATACTCCGAACTGCATTGGATTATACCTTCAAATCATGATAGATCGGTAGCCAATATCATTTGTCAATTCCTAACCAGACATAGACCGGTTTCGAATTCATTAGTTCTCCTCAGTATGCCATAGGTTATGGAACAGACAAATGATAGTGGCCAACCTGCTAGTCATATACTGACTAAGGTAAATTGAGTAGTGGTGAGATGTATGTGAAACTTCTCATATGGTCCAAATGCTACTATCCGACCGACATCATAGATGTCTCTGTGGCGGATAGCGATTTGCGAAGCAAGTACCGAGAGCGGCGACCTCTAGCCCAGGTAGACTAAACTACTGTTATTAAATATGATTTGAACGAAACAACTACTCAGCGGGTAAATACCCCGACCTGCATTGGATTATACCTTCAAATCATGATAGATCGGTAGCCTACTTTTAAACTGAATAAATGAAATCTCAGATTAAGTATAAATTAGTATTGAATATTTGTCGAAACTTCCTCTTAGCTGTAGAAGAATCATTATTCTACAGTTAATAATTAGTTATCATTAAAAGAAGGAGACTAAGATAATGATTTTTAAGAATAACGTTTTCCTTGATGGAAAAATATCTATTCCTGCGGATATATGAGTACATTAATGTCTTAATTTAAGAATAATAGTCTTAAAAATAGTTTAGATATTTTTCCGTGTGCCACGTCTGATTTTACAATAAATTGTGCGTAAAAGTCAAATTAAAATATAAATTTTAGTTTGTCTTAACTGGTTCCTCCCTATAGCAAATTCATGTGCCAACCATACCCATAACTCTATCGTAATAAGTCAACGTTACAAATGTGTCTCCCATCATTTTCAGGAGAATGTTTAGAATTGCAGGAAATGTCACATCCATACAAAAATAATTATAATTAATTATTAATTAATTGAATATTATTAATATGTATAACTGAGTACATTTTGATATACAGAATGAAATGTTTATCTAGTTAGCAACATATGACATTAGTACCAGTTTCCTTTCATTTTACTGTATTCGTAGTTGCTCATCAAGAGTAGATATAAAATTGCACGATACATTTAAATATGACAATAAAAAATGCAATATCAACGTGCTCATTATAGTCTAGGGAATCTCCGCCTTGGCAATAATTCAGGATAAGGAAAGGTCATATTTAAGGCCGGGTTACCGAACCAACGACCATGTAGGGCGGAAGTTCATTATAGTGCCCACTTTGTCACAATGTGTGCATATAGTGTAACAATTTCAACCATAGTCATGACTTACGGAAGGTCAGTAGGTAGTTAATAATTCTATAATAACATGTTCACACAAGTCGTATAGAAAGTTGTGCAAAAGGATTGTAATTATTATACAATGTTGTCAATATCTTACTCGTCACTTATTCATAGTCGGGAGTTATAGAAAATACTCTACCGATTTTCTTGTGACATTACAAGGTGGATTTGATAAAGAGTACTAGAGAATCGTTCTTGTTAATGACAAACAGTAAGACGATTTGTAGCTGGTACCTATATTTCGGACTACACGGGAATCAATTTTTGCCTGGTAAAACGTAATTTTCTATGTTGGGATCGAATAGGATACTTTAGATAAAAGATGGTGTTAGATTAAGCAATGAAAGCTACACCTCAGAGCGTGTTAAATTTATATGATCTTTACATACAACGACGGTTCGTGGGCCAAGAGATAGGGAGGTCAATAATTAGAAAAGTTTACTGTATTAGCTACCTTTTAAAGTGATTTAAATTCCAAGTCGATCCTCCGGTCTTTTTTGAGATGCAAAGTGGTCAATTACTTTTTCATTAAAGTCTTTTATATTCTACCCTTTCTATGGTAAGCATAGCTAAAGAAGATAACCTTTCCTGACCCATGGTATTTCTTAAAAAGTCTTTATTCTTTTTAAGGTGGAAAAACAACGTTCACTTTCGACGGTAGTCATAGGGAGAGTACACAACATTTTTAACAGTTTGACACTTTCAGAAAAGGTATTGCACAAATTATTGTTAATAAAAAGCTGTAACAAAGCAACTGCACCTTCACTATTGGAAAAAATTTTCTCGGCTATATAATACTTATAATTCAGTTTTAAGTTTCAAATGATTTATGACTGGATACTCCGTTTTAACTAATTTAAACATATCTTGAGGAAAGCTTTTTTTATAATCTTTAAATCGATCTGCGTGAAATAACTGAGACACTGCTAAATGATTACTGAAGCCAAACCTGTTTTTGATCTCAGATGTAACTATATCACAAACTTCTAATGAAATTCTCCTTTTTGATTCTTCCGTTTTACATCTCTGGGCAGACTGCATGGATGTCTCCTCCAAATAGTTATTCAAAATTTTATTTGTGATGTCTTCAATTTTACTATTAAAAACGCCAATACACTTATTTACTGTTATGACATCGATATTACATTTTTGTAATTGACTGAACAATATATCACAATGAGGCATAACTAAATGAAAAAAATTTAACCAGTAACGAAAATGTTCATTTTGTAAGTAGTTTCTTAAACCAATAGCTTGGTTTAGAGTGTTGTTTTCTGATTCATTAACAATGATTTTTTCTAAACAATCCAATAATTCTGTTCGATAGATATAAACAGCCTCTATGCACTTTGTATTAAAATTCCATCGTGTTGGAGCCGCTTTAGGTAATCTCACCTTAACAACATTATCTAACACGGCTGTTCTTTTTGGCGATTTTCCAAAGAATGAAGAAAAGCTATGTAAATTAGCAAAAAACATTTTTATGCTTTTATCCTGACTTGATGCTTTTTGTAAAATTAAATTTAGTTGATGAGCGTAACAATGAATAAAATTTGCTGAAGGATAACTTTTTTTAATTAAAAATACCTATTAACTTCTTTTTTCTTATCAAGAGATGTTTGCTTTATCGTCATATTAGATTTTGGACGGCCACCACCTTTGAATTTCACTCGGCCTTCATAACCCTACTTATGTCCATCTTTCAGTTTTGATATATTTTGTATAACACTGATATTTAATAGTAAACACCAAAAACACTGTTTTACTTAATTTCATAACAAGTAGAGATTTACTAATAAAATGTTCACAAACAAAAACATTAAAAACAACGCGACAGAATTTACCGACCAACGCGTACGTAGTCAGCATTAAGACTGCTAACTGGCGAGTGGCGACTGCTTCACTAAACTTCGTGCGTTACCGTGTCAGAGTCGTCAGGGACATTGTCCCTGCCAGTGTTTTCTGTCAATTTTCCTTTCTGACGATTCGCGCATAAGTCTATTTCACTTTAATTCGTTGTAAATTCGGTCCGTAGCTAGCTTTAAGGACACGTTGTGGATTGACCCAAGATTTTTAAATTCTATAAATGAATAATGTAATGATCTAGATATTTAAATAGTATTGTGCATAGAATGAACTAGAAACTTTAATATATTTTTTAAGAATATTAAAAATATGTATATTATATATTTTTAAACTTCAGAAAATGAATAGCGTTATTTTTTTATTTGTATGTGGGAGGTCATTGACCAAATGACCCTATAGAAGAACCGCCAGTGTTTACATAATACAGACTTTCATTAAAATCACAACTTCTCGCATTGGAGTTGTAAGGCACACCACACATACAATTCAAAATGAATTAAATAAAAAAATCATTTCTATGATAACACTTGTTTATTTATGATATAATCCCCAGGTAGTTAAATGTGCCACGTTAGTCTTCGAAAAAAGTAAGGTAACAACTTCACCCCAGGATGTACATAAACGATATTTTCTCCCGCCGCTACTGATGTGTGCATCAACTGTAACGATCCCAAACGTGATACATCAGGAAGCTTTCAGATTGACTCTCGGATGAAAAAAAGATAATGTACAAAATTTAATAAGTAAGACAAAGACAGACTAAGTTCAAATAGACTTTCCTATGTTGTGGGTAATTTGCCACGTCTAAAACTGACTCGAACATTTTTATATGCAGCGGGCTTAGTTCCGCTGATTATTTCATAAATGTTATTTATTAGGATGCTTAATTGTCATTATAAAAGTAGGTAATAGTTGGGTGAATTGCAGAATAAAATTTGCAAAAAAGTATATATCAATCGTTCCGCTTGGCTTGCGACTTTTTTCTAACCTCGAGGGATGACCAACAGTTGTGACAACTGGCTGTTAATGACCTCGTTTAGTTTTGTGTTTGTTTATTTTTAGAATTAAGTAGTACGAAATGCGGTTAAGAATACAATATTGATTTTTGGTAACTATTTAACAAGAAACAGACATGTTTATTAATTTCATTAGTTTAATTAAAAACCATAAAACCCAATAACATAAAAAGAACTCGTTATCGTTTAACAGTGTTTTTCTTGCGCAACATCTCAGTCAAGTTTATTTAACGATAGTAAATCCTTCCGTACATTTACATATTAAAATGATCATTATCTTATTCGCCACGGACAAATTTATTATTATTGTATAAAAATCTGCCATGGTCAGAATTTAGGTGACTATTAATTAAGTATATAAACTGTTCTAATTAAAAATTTTAACACACGTAACACGTATTATGTACTCCCTCTTGTGATGTCACAGCAATTGTGTAAATTGCTGTGACATCACAAGAGGGGGCACTGATTACGGCCAAATTAAAATTCCTGGTTGAGAACGATAGATTACATTAGATTAAACCAATATAATTTTTGAGAGAACTCTGTAAACGACAGTTCAGCTTGTAAAATTTGGTTCATCAACTTGCCACGCCCATGATGTCAGAGTTTGTATCAGTTGTGCTAATAAGAATGAACTGTTATACGTTAAATCTCAAAATTTTATGTGAATAGGACGTGTAGATATAGAAAATATAACATCTTGAAGCAAGCATTGCGGCATCGACCATATGAAGTCACAATTTTTAAAGAAGTCACGTGTACGTTCATACACAAGAAGCCACAAACAATGCAATATATACTGAGAGATACGTGGAACTCTTTAATAAGTGTGCATTTGCATTTTCTTAATAGAATGTTAGAATTCTAAGTAGATCATTATATCATTAGATGATAGTATTTTCTTGTTAAAATATTCTGAGTTTGATAAGAATACTTACACCTAATTTCTCAACGTTTGGTTTAGTTATCTAAAGTTTCAATTTGTGGCATCAGACAGTGTTGCCAGTGGAATGAATATCTTATCCTGAGATTATAAAATACTAATTACACTAAAACCACATGTATGACAACAATATTCAACAGTCAAAACGGTATTAATCTTGCCGAGCATACAAATGTGAACACAGTCGACAAGATGCAAAAAAGGTGCATGGACAAAATTAATAATTAAAATAGGTTACAAATTTTCGCGAAAAATTAAAAAAATATTCTCTTCTAATATTAATTTTATTTTTGTGAGAAATACTGAAACTTTTTATGCAAATAACGCAGCATTTAAAAAGTGCTAAGAGCGCTGTGGAATCACGTGCAAAGAAAGTTTTTCTTGCACTGATGTTTTTTCTGCAGAGTTATTACGAACAAATCGTCGAGGCATATAGGCATTTTTAATCATTAACAGGCTCTTTCTTTGTCAATCAACAATTGACTAAATTAAATTCCCAAACAGAATTATTTTTTGTTCGTACTGTATCACAGAAATTGAACTACCTCACAAAGATACGCAGCTAATAAATAAAGATTAGAAAACTATTTTGTGAGAGAAATAATGATGCTGAGTCAGGTAAGGAAAAAAAGGATCTACACAAATAACTCTAAAATAATGGAATAAAATATTGTTTTAAAGAACGTGATGGAACTCTCTCCCTAACTATATTGTGCGGTTTGACATAAAATATATAAATCCAATAGAATCGTCTTAAAGATGAATAAGTGACAATCTACTACTTCTACTTTGTCCCATTTTTCCATATATTGCAAAATTTTTATACTCACTTAAAGTTGTTTAATCATGACCACCCTACATATCTGAAGCGAAGATAACAAAAGGTGTAAATTGATTTTTTAAGCGTCGTCATACAACGATGACTAAGATAGTGTGAAATTCCAATTACGAAATTGATTGTTTAAAAATTGATTTTTTGGTCTGTCGTTTCATTGTTCTCTTTTATACTGAAGCACCGACGAAAAAACCAACATACCCTTTTGTGAACCCTTTCAGATGGAGATCCACAAAAAAAGGTCGTCATTACCTTTTTTGACTCTATTATGGAAAAGTGGAACACAAATTATAGTACTTTAGATATATTAACATTGGATTGTAATGCTGAGCTTTATAAAGACACTGTCTTCTATACAGGGAGATTCGAGTGTATCAAACTTCACGATGTGATAAATCATCAAAAAATAACAGATTTGATAATCTACTAATGTTAATAGACTTTGTATGATAAAACATTGGTGGTATATAAGATTAATAGAGGTGCATTTCTTGTATAAGCAATCAATCATTTTCTAACTCATTAAAAAAGGTTTTAAAGAGTAGGTGGTGGTTTTTCATTTTCAAATTTTTTCGTTTTTAATCTTTTAGGAAACATAATTCCAAAACATTATTATATGTATTCATACATATTCATTTTCCATATTCTTCATCAATTACTAATTCATGCATATTTATTCGTTATGGACATTAATCTATACAAGTATTTACTATTTTGTTTCAAAAAGAACCTTCTGAACCAAAATTCAAATTTTAATATTAATTCTGAATCACAAAAAAGGTATCCAAAACTATTTATGTTACCGCAAATTGGTACGTTAATTTCTAAAGTTCATGTCACTAAATCTGGTGTACTTCAGGGCTCAATATTGGGCACGGTATTTCTACTTTACATATCTCTAATCTTCCAGATGCTCTTCAGCTATGGCCCATAACTCATTTCAATAAAGTTCTTGGCAGTAAAATTCAAATCAAAACGAAACAACTTAATAGATCCCCTATAAAATGTATACACGCAACTCTAAATTAAAATCTAACAAATTTTAGACCTCGGAAAACACGAATTTTTTAAAAATATTCAAGGACGTTTAACATTTTTAAAATTATCGCTCATCTGTTAACTTCATCGGCAAATCTGTGATGTCATTCACATAATAATTGTCATCCATCTGATAATCTAGCGGGGTCAAATCTGGAGATCTGACTGGCTACTCGACTGATTCTCGTCAATCCATTGTTTAGGAAAAATGTTGTCAAATATCGCAGAATATCGATAACATAATGTGACAAAGTTCCATCTTCCTAATAGCACATGGGAGAACGAAACAATCAAAGCAAGATGGGCTCTGAGTGTGGTCCAGTTAGTATGTTCTCAAAAAAGAGCCTAAAATTCTACCACCAATACCTGCCTACACATTGATTTTTTCAGGATACTGTGTATGTAATATTTGCATCCAATGCGAATTCTCAAGCGCCCAGTACCTACAGTTTTAATGATTTGCATGATCATTTAAGCAAAAGTTTGCTTCATCGGAATGGTCACTTTTAGGAAGATTTTTTACGCGATCACTCTATCTAAATTTTCTTTTCAGTTTGCTTACTGTTGAACGAGACATTATTGCTGGTTTAATATGTTTCGTATTTTTAACTGCTTTTCTTTGACTGTTTGAGTTATTCTAATTAAATAGCTGATTGATTCGACCTTTACTTGATGGAAATCTATTTTACAAATAAACACAAAATAAACTTATGTTTGATTTTCACAATTTAATTAACTCATGACAATTGTTTCGCCACACAGTGGCTTCATCAGGCTTCATCTGATGAAGCCACTGTGTGACGAAACAATTTCCATGAGTTAATTAAATTGTGAAAATCAAACATAAGTTTATTTTGTGTTTATTTATTCAAATTATTTAGAAGAGTAATCCCCGTCATTTCTGATAGAAATAACTGCAGCAAGTTATGCGTCACAAACACATAATTAGGTGTTTGTTTATAAAAATTAAAGAAAATAATAAAAATGGCTATAAATAATATTAAATCAGAAATTTCTAAACTTCCGTACCAAAATAATTATATATCTCCGCTTGGCAAATCCTTGATTAGTTAACAGTAGTATACAAATTGCTGTCAGAAAAACTCGACCTGGTAATAATAAACCAGAATTGTAGTAGCATTTTAAATTGGACTTCATATTGAGTTGTAACTTTCTGTGGGTTAATAGTATAATTTAAATGGTTTTCGAGACATGAAACGCTCAGCTACAAATCGAACCTCATTTAATCATTTGTCATTTTGTTATTGTTGATGCACATAACGATTATCGGCAGAGCAGTCTTAGCTTCAAAGGAATGTTACATAACGGTGTGCTCGGCCACTATTCAAATACATAAAATAACTAACTATCCAGGTATAAAATACTTCCTACATGTCATCTAGTATTTTTTGTATTATAAGCTTTAATTAAACACCATTCAATCTATGTTTTTCATGAACCTAGCATCGTATACGGTACAAGTGAGTTGTTATAACAGCCAAACGTGTACTATTAGTTGATGGTGTTCAAGAACTATTAAGTTTAATTGTTCATTTACGCCATTCCGACATTAATTAAGTATTATCAAATTAATATGTGTTTACTCTGAGCTTAGTCCGTAAACTTTACATTATTAAGGTAATTAAATACAAGTGTTATTACGACCTAAAATTGCAATTAGATAATTGAATTCCTGAGTGTTACTAATCATTCATATGTGATCAATTAAAAGACAAAAATGAAAAATGACAATTTATTTATAAAACAGATTTTTGAAAAAATACAGTTTAAATAATAGAAAAAAAAAAATTTTAGTATTTGACGATATTAAAAGCGACTTTTTAAGCTTATCTCGTAAATAGGAGACAGTTCGTTTCGCTAGACAACATAAATTCAGATTTAAATTTATGACACATGGAGTTCCTCAAGACTCCGTGCTAGGACCGATTTTCTTCATAGGATCTGTTATCGATTTGCTGATCTTTCTCAAAGGTATTAAAAGTACATTGTAAAAACTCTTCAAAAAAATATAAGGGAACTTAATGAGCAGGCAGGTGTTGCAGTTGAAAAAATCAGAGCTGTGGGTCTCAACAAATAAACTACACCTTAACAGAAATAAAACTCAACACTAAATGATAATTTCTGAATCGACTATTACGAGAGATGATAGTGTTAAATTACTGGTGTAATCACTGACAATGGTTTAAAGCGGGATGTACACATAGATAAACTATGTAAAAAGCTGTCTAGAGCATTTTTGTTATTAGAGAACTTCGTAAATTGTTGAGTTCACCATCTTATTCCAATTTTATTTTCACATAAATTAGGGAATAATAGTTTGGGGTAACTCTAGTTATTTGCTAAAAAGAGTCATAAGAAATCGTACGGGTGTCACGTATCTTGAGCATTGTACACCTTTGTTTATTAAATTAAAAATAATGTCACTACCAAAAATGTACATTTATAAGAGTATACTAGAAATTTATAGTACATAAAATTTATCTGCAGACACACTCGGATATCCATTCTCACAATACTAGGAATAAAGATAATATGCATATATAATCCTAAGTATGGGTTGTCTAAATTCAATAACAATTCCTGGACTTTTAATTTATACAACAAACTACACTTGGAAACTTTTGGAAGTGCACATTTCAAAAGAAAAAATATATCTTCTTTTAATTACCAATCGCTTTTATTTTGTAGACGAATACATACAGCAACGTATAATCGGATAAATTTTATGTACATATTGTACTATATTTTTATATTTTATTAAATATTTATATATAAATTGGTGCAAATTATGTGTTTATTCTAATTTGTTCTTATGATTTATATTTTGTATTTGTTATATGTGTGTGTGTATTTATATGTACAGTTTATTTGAAACTAATTTGCAACATAAAAAAATGTCTGCTTCTTTGATCCCTTTACCGTCATCAAAGAAGCCGACGTTTTTTATGTTGCAAATAAGTTTGAAAATAACTATGTATTTTTCAATATCTGTTCGTTGCATATACTTACTATATATGTATATTTTATATTTTTACATTTCTATTTTATACACACTATTTTGTTTTTTCCAGACATAACTACTGTATTTATTTATTTATTATTTCTCTGTAATCTGTGACGTCAGTCACAATGTATATCTATATGTAAAGTGGTTAAATAAAGATATCTACCTATCTATCTATCTATTTATGTGCACTACATTTTCGAGCATACACAAGTGTTTTGTGGTGTAACTTCTACTAAACTTTCACTGACTTCCACTGACATCTACTGAATTGCACAGCGATGCACGCTAAACTTCCACAGTGGTTTGCTCCTCGACTGCAGTTTTCATATAGTGTTTTAGAGTACACCCTGTATATAAACTCAATCAAATTATAAAAAAGTCCAATGTAAGTAACGATTTTTTTTTAGTACACATGCACACGTTTCTCATGTCATAAACATATTTCATACAGTTTGTTAAAGTTAAATTATGAGTGCTGTTAAGTAGGCCACTTTAAATTTAAATAATTTTATTTGACAGTTCGCTTAAGATGTTTACCAAAGAGATGAAAGAAATCTTTTAAAAAGTTAATTAAAAACGTTTTTGAAATTAAATAACCCCCACACATATTTCACAGTGTCTTTGGTTGTGTTAAAATTGCCAGACGTATTAGTCACTTTTTCAAGAGTCAAACATATTACTATTCGAAGAAGTATAGCCGCAAGGAGAAATATTATTACCACTTGTAATATTTGAAACGTACAAAAAAAGTAACGTACTGATTTGAATAAAAACCACAAGACCTAGTATTAGTGCACTTTATTTGAAATATTTACAAAAATTGTATTTCAATGTAACAACGACATGACTAAAACTTCACCAATAAACTTTACCGTTATCTTGGTTTTTGCTGTGGTTTTTATGTAAAAAAGTGTATTTTTTTCACTTAGAGAAATTGCCGACTGCGTAGACTTGTCAACTAGGTTAAGATGTTGGTTAATGTGGTCTGAAGAAGATCTTTATGATCGCCACCGCGCATCTGGACGTCCTAGGAGGACTCCAGATCGTGAAGGGCGTCAACTGCAAAGATTGTCCAAGCAACATTCTGACGACGAACCGACGTTGCTGTTCGCAACTAAAAGTCGGTGTGCGATGTACATAAAACGTCGGGCTGATCCATATTTGTACTAATCTGGTCAATAAAATATGGGTCGATTCGACGTAGAGGACCGACTTTAGTCGTTGTGATTACCGACCAAATGTCCAAAAAATTTTACGTCGGCTTAAGTTGGTTGTCAGGCTATTACCAACCTTATTTAAAATTTGCCCTTAATCTTACCTACAAAAGTCGGGTGTAGGTAGTGAAACTAAGCAATTTTGTATATTATTCTATTTGTCGTACCTATCCATTTATATAAAATGGATAAGGCGTGTTTATCATTGAGTACGTATTATATACAAATAC
Source organism: Rhamnusium bicolor (assembly GCA_029963845.1). Classification (NCBI taxonomy): domain Eukaryota; kingdom Metazoa; phylum Arthropoda; class Insecta; order Coleoptera; family Cerambycidae; genus Rhamnusium; species Rhamnusium bicolor. The sequence continues at coordinate 68,051 of JANEYF010000089.1, forward strand.
TCCTAATGAAATTTTTATAAATCTGGTGGGGTAAAAACTGAAACGAAAGAAATTTTATTGATACATATATATATATAAAGTAGGTCGAAAAATATAGTGAACCCATAAGAATAATGTTTATTTTAAGAACGAAAGTACTATTTTTATTTTTTTTACTTTCAAAAAATATGTTCCCTTTCCAAAGAAAGCGCAATGAAATATTGTTTAATTAATTTTACGAGTAAATAAAAACTTTTTTGTTTACTTTATTTGAAAAAAAGAGGCAAATTTTGTGTATTTCAAATAATTGTACACATAATCAACATGGCCGCCTATTATTTCCTTCTGTGGAACCAGAAAATATGGCGAAGGCGGGAATAAGTGCAACTATTTTTACTAACAGCGACGTCACGGGTAAATAATTTTACCTGCACCAACTTTTAGTAGGTTTTGGTGCAGAAATCTGCACTAACGCTAACGTTCATTCCAAGCAATCGCGATAATATCGACCGTCTGTTGCAGTTGGTGTATAAATCTTTACTACATATCTACCAATACCTGAATTATCGACATTAATTTTGAGGTTATGTTAGTCCAAGACCCAAAAGCCTAACACCAACGTCCAGCCGACGTTGCTAGACGACTACGTCAGTCAGCAACGTCTAACCAACGCAACGTTGGAATGTTACCCAAAAATTACCTAAATCTACTTAATCAGTTACCAACGTCTAGTCAACGTTGGATAATAATCTAAAAACACACTCAACGTATTAAGTAGATTTCTGACATCAAACCAATGTCGGTAAATGTGCTACATGTAAATAGTAGGTTTGCGAGGTTCAAGCTACGTTGCTCCGACGTTGTATCAAAACTATAAAATTTAAGACGCTACTTGCCTATTATTTGTAATAATTCTGACCTTATAATTAGTAAAAAAGTAGTCGGTAATAGGAAAAATGTTACTTGGGTGGCTGTAAGAGTATTCCACAACACGAGCCATAGGAAATAACTGGATGGAAACTTTAGGATACAGAGTATTTATGGCGTTCATATATCGACGGCTAAGATCTTTTTTACAGACCATTTTTATGCCCACCCCTTACTCCATTTTATCACGCACGCAGGATGGAGTAGTGTAATGAGCATGGGCATTGAGTGCAGGAATGGCATAATAAAGTCATCGTGGTAAGTTTTAGTTTTCGTCATGCTAATTTAAACTCGGCAGTTATTTAACCCACGTGTCAGAACCTGTTGCAGTGTCACATCCTCGGGGGTTGATTAATACAATTTCTCAACAATGTAATGCCCGCTACACAAGGCAAAAGTTATTACACAATTTTTTGAAAAAGTTGCTGTGCATGTGCATCCATGGCCTACACGTTCACTCGATCTCTCACCGATCGAACCTATCTGGGATATGATGAGTACAAGACTTGGTAATTTACCCCACCTTCTAAACAATGTCAATGATCTTTAGCTTCATATGAATACTTAGAATGAGATATCTCAAGACGACGTTGATCCTCTTCTCTGGTGCAAAGTGCACCTCGCCGAGTAAATGAGAGGCATAAAAATTCACGATGGGGCAATTCATTATTGAATATACTTCTCATTTCTTATTGTTTCTTATTGAAAATTGAATCAATTTTTTTTATTATAGTTTCTGTAAAAAATTCAAATAAATTACTTAAATAGTCCTTAGAGGTATAATTTGATAGTAACTCTATAAAGGTTGTTACAATTTTCAACCGTATTTTAATAGACGGGTAAATAAAAGCCATTCTTTAAAAACGCCATACCCTTTTTTTGTTCTGTAACTACTTTTATTTAGGACACTAGTACAATTGAGACCAAGTATATTAAAATCCAGTAACTGGTTTAGAATTTAGACAATTAAGTTTAATGGGGTTTTTAGTAAAATTAAAAAAAGTTCTTTATTTTTGAAGATAATTATTTGGTGGCTAGCGTATTTTTGCTCCCGATGGCGTTGGATAGATTTAATATGTATTTTTAAAACTTGAAAGTCATTGTTAAATTACAAATAAGACCCAAGATGACGAATGCATAAAAATATGTAAAATGGTATACCGAGTGAACATAGCACATGCCCAAAATATTCCATATTTTTGAAGTTATAAATCTGACATTTGAGAAATGTTAAAACGACATGAAAACACAAGTTTTGATGCTATATTTAAGATTTATGTTCTTTCGGTTTTACCAAATTTTCTATTCGCGACCTCGATCAAGCTAAAAATTGCCAAAACAATCATTTTTTCAAATTTAAAATCGCTAAAAAAAATTTCGGACTTAAGGCCGATTTTCTATTTGCATATAGATGGCCATGAAATAGCTTTATTCCAGCAGCAGCCACAAACGGTTTCAAACTGTCTTCAACATGTGTAAAACAAAATTGGTGTTCCAGAGACAATAATCGGGGATTCTGACTAGGTACTAGTTCAGTCACAGTATGAGGCATAGTTCAGTATTTCGGCAAGTCAACTGTCAACTGATTTTAAACGGTTTGAAGAATATGCGAATTCTCTACAGATTTTAGCCTGGTCATGATCAGTTCAAATATAAAATGTCGTTAAACCTATTTGAATTATAAACGTATTTATGAATATAACAACATTTTGTGGTAGCATTCGTTAGCTTGCATACAGATAGAAATAACTAGCTCCATCTTCTAAAACTACTGTTTTGGAAAATTTAAACAAATGATTCAAAATGATGGCAAAAACAGAGCTATAGGTTATTTATAAGTTTCAATCAACTGTCACAAGGTGGAACTGAGAAAGTGCGAAAAGCAGAAGAGAAGCAAAAAGTGTTCGTTTTTTTAATCCTACATCACATTGTCCAAAAATATACAGTGTTTCATTTAAAAAAATTGAGAAAATTCAGTTCAAAAAGTTGTAAATTTAAAAATTCTTTTTGGCCACCCTGTATAGTTTCAGGAAGTGAAAATGGTTGAGTGTCATCACACAGATGTCTCATAACTGGAACTAACATATTACTTCCTCACCCCTCAAATTGAGGATGTTATGTATTCGTGAAAAAAATTTTGAAAATTTTTATTGCATTTCTAGACGATTCTAGACGAATTATAACGATACAGACAGAAATTTCTTTTTGTCTGTATGTCTGTCTGGTTCGCGAGAGCAGCTACAGTTTTTGAGATAAAGCTTTCAAATTTGGTACACACATTCTAGAGGTCAAGGAAGAGATTGACTTCATTGATGAGCAAAACTGGTCTAAAAAAATATTAGTGATTTTCTACCAATGTGATTTTTTTGAAACGTCAAAATGTGACTTTTTTGAAACGTCAAAAAATTTGACTTTTTTGAAACGGCAAAAATTACTTTTATTATAAACTCCACCACACGTCGAGTTTTACTACGGTGAGGATGTTCTGATCCCCAAGTAATTGGCAGCGGTTTCTTTTTTTTCTTAAAATCGATAGTTGTGATGGTAGTGCTATTTTTAATATGCGTGTGTAAATGACATAATTTCAACATAAAAAATCATTACATCCAATTGTTTGGGAGAAAGTCAATAATAATACAGGAGTGAAAGGACGCCACAAAGAAGTTTCAAAAAAATGTTCTGATATACAGGCACTTCATTTAAAAAAATTTTACTTGACCCTGTAGAATCGTCTTGGCTTACACTGTATGTTCGAAAATAATTTCCGGTTATAGACTTTTTTGTATAGTTTACTTATGTTTTTAAATCAAGTTTATAGCTATCATAGAACTCGATATATCGAAGTCGGACGCACTATTGCCCCACCCTGTATAATTATCAAATCACACAACACTCCTTTAGATATTTTTTAGTTAAGTTAATTTATTGTTTATAAAAACTATTAATTACCTATTGTCTATACGAAGAAACTAAATACAATGGCTTAACAGCAATTGTTCTTTTAAAAAATTAAAGAACTTAATTAATTTCCGTTAATTGTCCTGAAAAGAATGATTTCCTTAAATAGTTTATAATTGATAAAAAAAACTCCGATATCTCCGATATTGATTTTCCATGGCCTACTATTTTGTTTTGTTAAGCAATGGATAACTTTTCTTAAATTAGTCCATTGAAAAACAAATTCTTCTCATCATCTGAAAGCTCCTATTAAGCGCAATCTGAAAAACGAAAAATCCAATATGGCTGCTATAAGGAAAACATAAGTTAACTAGGATATCTCGAAAACAGAAGACCATCGAACATTCGTTTCTTGACCAAAAAGTGACCCAATAATGTAAAAGTCTAAAACCAGTCTGACCAAGGATTACTTGGCTACAACCAAAAAGAAAAATCACAAAATTTTTTTTATTTTGGAAAATTTCAAAAACGGTTTCAGTTAGCCGTGATTTCTTAGCGGATTTGGAATCAGCATAAAATAAAACATCCCATTTAACCGCCTTGTAGCTCTTATCGTTTCTGAGATCCCAATGGTGAGCATCTAATTTGGGATATATGGTACAGGCCTGTTAGGATTTTCAGATTTACCTTGTTTAACTTTAAAAGTTTCTTAGCTCTTGATTTCGAAGAGTATTTTATAAACGCCTTCGAATAAACTAATCCTGGTAATTCTTGCCAATATTGGAGAGATTCCCTTTCACCGCAGATTGAGATAGCCACCTTAGCAGTACTTAAAGATATGCCAAGTATCAGTTCTGGTCCGATGATTCGTGATCCCGCTCCTTCTCTGGCCAAGGAGTCGGCTATTTCGTTACCTTCCATAACAGAATGGCCAGGTATTCAGACCAGAGTTACTTTGTTGTGTAACGAAATTGCAAGCCATTTCATTCCAGTTTGTCATTGTCTACGATGAATTAAGTTTCTGTCAGTCTAGTCCAGATAACGCCACCAATTTCTACTGGAACAGTTGATTTTGCAGATTTCTGCACTATCTGTCTTTATTGCTCATACTCTGCTCTCAAATGTTTGTCTCTTTCCAATCTATAATCGAGTTTAGGTAGGAGAACACAATGGGGCCTCTTCTTTCTTACTAATGTAGCGTTCTGAAGACAACACCTGTAGTTCAGCGGCTTGGTAAAATTTATATATTTTCTAGTATTATCGTATAATTTTATGATCATCATTATTTAAAAAGTTGCTATATTGATTTAACGTACCTTTTGAGGTAATTTTCTTAATAATATTGTACCGTATTAATTGTAATTTACTCCTTGGGCGAATTTGCTCTTCAGTGATGAGTTCACGTTGGTTGTTATTTAGAACAGCCATCATTAATATCGATTAGTATCGATTTATTGCGCCTTGTTGGCAATTTATCTAAAATCTCTCTGATATTGTAGTAATTTCGTGTGCTAATTTAAACTAACTTTCAGTTATTGTAAATCTTAGATTTACCCGGCAACGGATGTCGCCTTTTGTATCATAGTTAGTTGTTTTCTGTCTTTGTCTGTTGATGTTTTAGGTCACTTGGTTACGTTGGTAGCTCCGTGAAGAGTAGTGACTAGTAATATTTGGAGTTTGATACCCCTTTTGAAGGAAACCTATTTGTTTAAAATCTTTGTGAGAATTACCTAACATTGTCCAATTGTTTTGTGTTGGATCATTTTATACCAGTACATATATTTACCAACCAGACCTCTGTAGCCTAAGGTTTTTCTAAATTTAAAATATCGAGTGATTATTGAGCGTATACTTAGTATTTCGTTAGAAACGCTGCTCTAGTAGAGCCTTGCCTAGTTCTCTGGCAAAGATACCTACCTAGTTATCTGGCAATTGATTAACTTTTTATTATCTGCAGTAAACATATAGTCAAGCTTATATCTTTACTTAACTTTATCTGGAATTCATTATTATCTCTCTACGAGAAACTAATAAATAAAATAACTTAACGTTACCTTTAATTTGACAATTATCATATTGTTTTATATTTAGCAAATATTTATTTAAGGTGTCTTTCTATTTGTCTGACTGTGACCAGACATTTTAAATTTCCATTTTCTTGAAAATTACCTTCTTTTAATAGAAAATAATGTGAATATCTATTTCACTTTGTTTATTATCAGAACCTATACCTAGTTTATTTGTTGGAGTAGTACTATTTCTTTTTATCGTAACTTTTATTGATAGTTAAGTTAGTTGAAGTCTCAACTTCCTAAGATATTGTGGTATACAAATCCTGGTTTGTTTAGTTCACAATTTACTCTGTAAATTTGTGTTAACTTTCATATGTTATCTACGTAGCTGGACAATTTAAACGTCACAGCTTTTTACATTGTTTTGCCCATAGTACTGATCTCATAAACCTTTCCCTTTTTTACGTAAATACTTGGACCAAGAGAAGAGGATAACTGGTGAATCGAACTGATCATTATATACTGCGTGCATCAGGAAAACGATATTTTATACAACTGGCATTTCGTCTCAAGGGTAACTGCAGTACTGACATTGGTGATTCAAACTGACACCCAACTCATTCAGAGCTTAGCCGTTGGTGGATTCTTCGCAGGACTGACCCATTTGAAGTTACGTAAGATCTTCGTTCCCAGCGAAATTTTATATTTGGTTAGAAGAATTTTTTGTAAGAGATTTTTTCTTTTTTAAATAACGTCATCTTTTTTTTGTTTATTTCGTTGGTCTTCAGTCTCCGCTATATTTTTTTAACTAATAGAGGCCATCTGAGCATATATAAATTTTTGAACATATTCCAACTAGTTTATTATACTTTTTATTTAATAATATTTTTTATTCTACTTCCTTCCCAAATTGAATTCAAGGATTAACGTTATCTTTACCTATTAAAGTAAACTTTTAATTTCATTGGTACTTTCAAAAGTCTTGGCACCAAGCTTAGATTTTGCTGAGAACTCAGATCAATCTAAGCCCTTTTACACGACTTGCTAACTGAGTTACCGGTCAATAAGCACAACCACTAGCTAATTATTTTATGCCAGCAATTGGGCAATGAGTGTTGCAGTTGATTTTGCTCAAATGATTTAGAGCCTTCTGACAGTTCCAATGAAATAAATAAGACTCATTTAGTGCTAAGTGGCGGCTGGCGATTCACCGGAGAACGACTGTGCATACCAGCCTGCATATCAAGAGTAAATTTTCTTATGCCCAAATAAGGTAACTGATAACTGAAATTTGTAAGTATTTATAAACCACACTATTCTGCGACATATGTGATAAGTACGTACTTAATATACTTGTACATCTTCTGGTTATAGACTTGTTGGTACAGTGAAAACAATTTTTGTTTTTCAATAAAACACGTGTTCGAAAAGTGCAAAAATACTCAAATTAGCCTCATATAGAGACCTAAAAGTGGGAGAGAATTCAGGTATAAAGAAAGTGAAAATGCCAATGATGAGGCTCTAGAAGAAAGTCGAAAACCGAAAAGATTTCAGAAGTGTACTGAAGAATTGAAAGTTGAAAATGGTGAGAAAAACGAAAAAAGAGAAATAGAATGGCAGATGAAAATCGTTGGATGAATTCAGTTGCTAAAAATCATAGACTGTGTAACTGACAACTGAAGACTGGAAGAGAAAAATTGAGGGTTTGTGAATTTAACCCAAAAATACTCATGACTTCCAATTTTCCAAAAAAAGAAAAGAACAGAGATCTGGTTCATTTGTTAAAAAAATAAAATTATTCCAGAAGATTACACACATTTTATTCAGAAAAATCTCGAAACAAAAAAGAGAAGCAATCAACATTGATTATTATTAGTTTTTGTTAGTTAAATTTTTCATCTATCTGTGATGATCAGTGTTTAAATTTTATAATTAAAATACTTTAATACAGGCTTTCTCGCGCAATAATATTCCTTACCTATTCTTGAATTTCCCCCTCAAAAAAGTATTTTACAATAAAATTGGTTATGGAAATCTGAACTCCGTTTCTAACAGGTTTATCTTTTAGTATGCATTAGCATAACGCACCCTGTTGCAAATATGATAATCACAAATTTTGATAACACCGAGGATAATGCCAAATTTAAAAAATGCTGAAATTTTTTTAATTGTAGAAATTGTTACTAACATTTTGGACTTGCAGGGTGTAACTAAAACATCTTTGAACCCATACCAAAGCATTCTCTATTGTCATGAGGTCATGACTCATGAGGATTTCTGTTTAATAAATGACTAAGTAAATTTTAAATCTTTCTCTAGCTCAAATTATTATTTTGCATTTATAATATGTGTGAACTATACTATCGATATGTATATTTGTTTCATAACAAAATCTGTACTCAATATTAACTAATAAAACATTGATGTAGATTTGTAACAATTATAGAAGATTTTAAAGACTTTTCCTGAATTTCAGTTGGTTCATATATTTTTTACTTGATTTTGTGCATGTACTATTGCGGTCGAAAAAAAGTAATCGATTTTTTATCAATTAGTACGTTTTTTCAAAAAAACGTCTGTTGTAAATAGGGATTTTTACGTCAGTTATGTCAATTAAATTATTTTGACAGTAAATCATTGGTGGTGTACCACAATGACATTGACACTAATAAAAATAATAAAATATATTATGAATGATGCGTCACTGGTTAGACCATATTTCTAACGGGAAAATCAGTCGATCACTTTTTTTCGGGCGCAATAGTATAGGGTGGGCAAATTTCGATGTTTCAAAAGCGACGCTACATATGATATATAGTTTGGAAGAGTAAAAAAATTTCCTTTTTAACTAAACCATTTAAAAAATACAACTTTATGCCATAACTTGAAATTGCACCTTTTTTAATTTCTCGACGCCACTGTATTATGCAGAAAAAAGTGCTTCAAGAACGTAAGAGTTGCTTTTTCATAACTTTACAAACAACCAAGATATTGACATGTGTCTAAAAGTCGAGAAATCGAACTTTTGTTTATAATTAGAAAACAAAAGACGATAGCAAATTTTTCTTTTCGCCAGTGAATTTGTCTCAATAAAAGAGATCGAGAATGTGTCTTTCATTTTTTGTATCTTTTACAGTTATCGAGTTACCCTATACAAACATCGTAATTTGCCCATCCGTATGTATAGTTCAAAACATAATAGTCGGGGAGCTGGCGTACAAAATGTGCAAGAGTTTTCTCAAAGCTAATTTTTTGAGATTAGGTTACTTTTTAGTGATGGAAAGTAACTGTAGAGTCAGCACTTTCGATACCGGGACACCTGGCGCTGGGACGCTCGCAAAGGTGTAATATTAATTAACGTCTCTAAACTGTTTTCTCAAAGCTCAAAATTTATAGAGAACGAGCAAATATAATATAAAACAAGAATCCAACAGTCAGACAGCAAAATATAGGGACACGTGGCGTCATCGCTACTTCATGCCTGTTAAAAAAATGACGTGTGTCAAAGTGAATTCTCACAGCTGAAATTCTCCAAAACATTAATTAAAACTATAAAGTTAATAAAGGAGACAGTCAGACTCATTTATGATAGGACCACGTCAGTCAGCAGTCGATAGATGTGAGAACGGTAACTGCGCGCATTAGTACGTCTTTTCTCAATACATATCGTTTATTTTATAACTCAATGGAATGTGGGTTACCAGGGCCGGCCCTATGGGTAGGCGAGCCAGGCGGTCGCCTGGGGCGTTGATTCTTGGGGGCGCTGACTTGCCGCAAGTCGGTTGTAGTTTCTGAATAATTAAATTTAAATTTTAATCAAAAGCATGCACTCCAAATAAGTCCGCACCTGCCCGCCTATCGGTAAGCGTGCTGTATGATAACAAAAAATCAAAGTAATACCGGCCGGCGGAGTACAAAATGTTGGCGTGGCTATGATGTTTACGTTTTATCGTTTTTATATAGAGCGCCGACTGCCGGTCTTCTTTGACCGAGTTCTGAATTTTCTGTATTTAATTTTATTATTTATTCTCTAACTAAAAACAAAGAATAAACTACTCTTTGCTAAAGAAGCGAATTGTTGAAATCAGTCTATTGTATTAATATTATTACTATAACAGTATAGTACGATACGCGTTTAAGTTTCCAGTGCTTCAGTTAGCATATTAATATATGTATAATAGATATAACATGTCGTGTCATCTTTTGTTGCAGCTTGCCAACTTGTACTAGCTTTCTTCGGACTTTGTATATTAGTTATTAAAAACTAAATTTGCGTTGTGTATTGTGTTTGTTGACGTTATAATATTGACATAATTCAAAAAATAATAGTGTCATCGAAAAGGTCTGGGGCGCAAAATCGTAAAAGAAAAATGGTAGCTCTGAAAGAAGCTGAAAAAAGTTCGGCATTTATGTCAAAGTTTGTAAAAATTTTGACGTCTTCGTCTTCGAATGAACCACAAATAAATTTTAGTGAAAGCGAAAGTGAAGTCAGTGAAGTGTTTAGGGCGGTGAAGAATGTGTAATGGTGCAGGTGCTTAAAGACGACAATGAGTATGTTGGTTGTGCTAAATATCCTGAAATTGAAGCCGAAATGGAAACTCAAACTACGAAAAATAATGATAAAATAACCAAAGAAAATGAAAATGATAATACACCGATGTTATGACTATTCAGATATAGGAAATTGGCCAAGATTTTTAACTGTTTCAGCTCGAAATGAAATAGTTATACATGGCCCAGAAAAACATGAAGTTCCTAATTCACGATTTCCCAGGGATGCTAATCCAAATAATTCAAAAAACAAAGGTGGGCACTTTTCTCTTTTTCATTGTCATCGTATTTTATCTAATGGAGAAATGAGTTACAGAAATTGGCTTCAATATTCAAATTCCAACAACCGTGTTTATTGTTTTTGCTGCCGACTTTTTGATAATAAGCCAGTAACTTTTTTTTTTTTAATGAATCAATGATTCTTTTTTTATTTCTGTTATAAAATAATTAAAATCTTGTATAAAATAACTGATATCTATATAATAACTGATATATAACAATTACAATTATTAAGAAACAATTAAAATAATTTTTTTTATATAAAATAAATGATATGTATTGGGAAAAGTCGTACTAATGCGCGCAGTTACCGTTCTCACATCTATCGACTGCTGATTGACGTGGTTCTATCATAAATGAGTCTGACTGTCTCCTTTATTAACTTTATAGTTTTAATTAATGTTTTGGAGAATTTCAGCTTTGAGAAATCACTTTGACACACGTCATTTTTTTGACAGGTATGAAGTAGCGCTGATGCCACGTGTCCCTATATTTTGCTGTCTGACTGTTGGATTCTTGTTTTATATTATATTTGCTTGTTTTCTATAAATTTTGAGCTTTGAGAAAACAGTTTAGAGACGTTAATTAATATTACACCTTTGCGGGCGTCTCAGCGCCAGGTGTCCCGGTACCGGAAGTGCTGACTCTACAGTTATTTTCCATCACTAAAAAGTAACCTAATCTCAAAAAATTAGGTTTGAGAAAACTCTTGCACATTTTGGACGCCAGCTCTTGTTCTATAAAGCTTATGTCGAAATGCCATTTTGCCCACTTTTTGTCCACTTACTACTTGCATAAGAATTTATCACTTACTTCAATTGTTTATCAGTTCCTTGCAAACTAAATGTATATAATAAACTCTGATACGAGATCTAGTAATTTCTCAATAAATTTCTATACATTTCAAGGTTTACAAATTGATTTTAATTGTTAATAATTATTATTGATATTACTAATACTTTATGAATTTATGAAGTATTTACAAAAACAATTGTTGGTAACTGTTTTGCATATTTTATGTAAATTAAAATTAGTTTTACATGTCACAATAAATAATTAATTATTTTGTTCGTAGACAAAAAACTGGAAAAGAGTTTCTTAAAGTATGAGCTAAATGTGTCATATTTTATAAGATCTTTGGTAAATAATAACTTCAGATAGTGTCAAACAATGCATGAAGAATAGTGGGGTATGAGTTTCAATAATAAATGCTTACACAACACTAAAGGCGGCGCACAGTGTGATATTTTAATAATCTAGGGGGATTTAATTCGAAAATTTCAGGTCGCCAGATATAACTAATATTAAGGAATTTGCATAAACACATTCGAAATATTAGATAACTGCACCTATTTTGTTATTACGTAGGAAGTTGTGGTCATACATAGGGTCTAAACCTAAGGGAAGCAGATGTGTTATTTTGGTATCTGTGTATAGAGTTCTAACAAGTCATTAAGGTAAGTTTTTGATGTTTTGAACTTACTATTGATATTAAAAAAAAACTTTAACAATGTTACAATTTGTATGCATCATCATGTTACCAAACTAGAAGTTTCTTATATGGGCGTATATGGACTTCTACCTGCCTTTATGTTATTCACTAAACTTTTTACTATTGGAAAACAATTAATTGTTTTGCATCCGTTTGCGTTTCCAATATATTTCTTTTTTTTCAGAATGGCTTCAATAATAACCCGTCAAGCAATTTTTGAAGTTTGGTCCGACAACTGTAAACCCGAGCGCTGTAATGCAGTGTACGAATTTATTTTAGGAAAATTTTGCCAAGTAATGTTATTCAGGATTTAAAATCCTCTGTGAGAAGCTTATGCCAACAAATCGAATTAAGGTGGGAGAAATGTCACCGAAATCGTGGCCGGTTTTTGAAAAACAATTCAAAGTGGCTAGAGAAAATCATTAATTTTCCTGAGACTGTTTATAATTTCTTGCCTTCAACATCTAGCGATCAACCACTTTCTGTCTTAGGCAGACTATCAAAGCCATTCGAAGAGTGCTGCGAAAAAAACAAAAAGGAGGAAGCTTAAAACTTTTGTTAAGTCAACTAGCACCGAAAAAATATTCAAGGCTGCTGAAATAAAGCTGTGTGAGGAGGGAATGAAAGATTCCGCTGCTATAGTAAAAAGAATTACCCAAGCATCACCCGCTCGAGGCACCAAAGTAAAAAAAGTCGACGCTTGTTTTTAGAAAAACCAAAAAATATTGTCAGCTGACCAAGCCCTTGCATTAATGATCGACGCTAATCTTTCAACACATCAATATAACGTGATAAGAGAGGATGCAAATAACATAGCTCCTAATATGTATCCATCATATGCAGTTAAAGAAGCAAAGACGAGGTGTTACCCTGCGGATATTAGACTGACTGAAATTTCGGCGGAAATTCACTTACAGTCACTGATTAATCATACTATTTTAAAATTGTGTGCAGCACAAGAAGAGGTTCTTGAACATATTGAAGAAACTCTCAGTGAGCTTTATTTTATTATAAAGTGGGGATGTGATGGGTCTCAGCAAACGCGTTACAAACAAAGGTTACAAATGAGGGTCAATCTGATGACAATTTGTTTAGTATTTCCATGGTACCAATTCAATTTTATTTTAACCAGGATGGGTCCAAACGAATCGTCTGGAAAAATTCACATCCTTCCTCAGTTCGGTATTGTTGACCTATAGAGTTTATTTTCGCAAAGGAAACAACTAATTTGGTGTTAAAAAAGTGACCGCTAATGAACAACAAGTGAATATGTTAGTTCCTGCTTGTGTGGAACTCGGAAATAAAAACGTTTTGGTTAAGCCCTTGTTAGTTTCAAGTATGATAGATGGCAAGGTCTGTACATCATTGTCCTCATATTCATCTTCGCAAACCTGCATTGTGTGGTGCTACACCAAAGGACATGAATAAACCAGAGCTGATTTCAGAAAAAGATATTGATTTGAAAACACTAACCTTTGGATTATCACCACTACATGCGTGGATTAGATTCATGGAATGCTTACTACACATTGCATACAGGTTAGAAGTAAAAATATGGAGGGCACAAGGTGCTGAAATAAAAACTAAAGTTGCGAATAGAAAAAAATATATTCAAGACAGATTTAAAACTGAAATGGGTCTGTTGGTAGACATACCTACATAACAAGCAGGTAATACGAATGATGGAAATACGGCTCGGCGATTTTTCAGAAACGCTGAAAAGTCTGCGGATATAACAGGTATCAATTTAGAACTAATTCAGCGTTTTCATATAATTTTGGAAACAATAAATTGTGGATTTTCGATGAATGCTAATGCTTTCGAAAATTATATCTATCAAACCAGAAATCTGTATTTAAAAGAGTACCACTGGTTTTATATGCCAAGTAGCGTACATAAAATTTTGTTTCACGGTAAGATTGTCATTGCCTCTTGTATCTTCCGATTGGTCAACGTTCGGAAGAAGCACAAGAGGCGAGAAACAAAGCAGAAGGTATAGAGAGCATTTTACAAGAAAGACTTCCCGGGTCGACACAAACACGGATCTTATTCACAGACTTTTATTTCGAACCGATCCATTTTTAGCTAGCTTGAGGCATTCTCCTAAAAGAAAACAGGGAAAACTTTCTCATGAAATTCTTTCACTGCTCTCAATACCTGATTTAGATTTAGAGGCAAGTGAATCTACTGAATCTGATTCTGATGAATCAGGTTAAGTCCATCGTTTTGTAAAAAACAACAATTTGTAATTATATTTTATTTTAGTTTTATAGAGAAAATATATGCATTTAGAAAATAAATGTTTATGTCCACAACACATTTTTTTAGTCAAAATATTATTAGAAACTAAGAAAACTTGTTTCCGAAGTATTTTATATTACATTACGAGAGACACAGAAAAATAGGTATCGACAAAAACATAAATTATTTGCAGGGGAATTAAGTCCCCCTAGATTGTTAAAATGTCACCCTGTGTGGCGTTTCCATTAGGTCGCTAAAAAATAATCTATATAAAACTCTCCTAAACTTGTTCTGTTCATAACAAAAAAAATCAAAACTATTGTGTCATTTTAAATCATTCCAAATTTATTATTATTTGTATATGATCTATATATCATTTTTGTATTTATCGCCCAATCCAAGAAAACATGATTAAAAGGCTTTAAATTCGTTCTTTGAAAAAACACTTGCAAAACTAAGCCTTTTAATCATGTAAATGAAGAACGTCTGCCATTTGAATTTTGGTCAGTGGAAAGCTTGTATAGTAGGAGAAATAGCTTTAGTGACGGAACGTGCGCGTCTTTTTCACCGTATACATTAAAGTGAGAATGTTGTTTTTGTTGGCGTACGACCAAGGCGGAGTTTCACTTACATTCTGTGATACTTCAGGTCCGCACTTAGTTTTGTTACCGATTTGTTTAGCAGTGCGTTGTAGGATATATTATTAATAATTATTTCATCTGTTTATTTGCTGGCGTTTTTTGAAAATAATTTAAGAAGGTTATCGTGTTGCAGTGAGTTGTATGATATATGGTAAAATCAAAAGAACTTTAGGAACATGGCTGAGAGAAATTGGATTTAAATATCAAACTATTAATAAGCACATGGCGATTATGGAAAGCAGACGAACAGTGGATTGATGAATTTCATATCTAGAAGAGATAAAAGAACTCAGAAAGGAAAATAGACCAATTTATTATCTAGATGAAACTTGGTATGATACTCATGATAACGTAAAAAAGGATGGACTGATGGATCTAGGAAAGAGACTCGGTTGATTATATTCCACTGTGGATCAGTTGACGGGTGGGTTGATAATGCATTGAAACTGTGCGGAAAAAAACATGGAAGACTATAACGTGGATTACCACAAGAACATGGAGGGAGAGATATTTGAGGAATGCTTTGAAAATACCCTAATTCTAAAATTAAAACCGAATAGCAATATTGTTCTTGACAGTGCGAAGTAATTCCTAACAAGAGTTCTACTAAACTGGAGTTACAAATTTTTTTATGGAACGTGATTACTATTATGAGGAAAAGTATAAAGCATAACTCTTGGAAGTCCTGCAAATGAAAAATTATTGAGAAAAAGTATATTATAGACACTGTAGTAGAGAGATATAGCCACAAAGTGTTGAGATTGCCGTCATATTTCTGTATATTCAATTCGATTGAATTAATTTGGTGTAAATTGAAGAAAAACGTCAGAAAAGGAAATATTTCCCGAAATTCGATAAAAAAGTCGTAGAGTTGATTCAAAATGAAGTGTCGAAAACTAACTAGGAAGATTAGGAAAAAATAATAAGGAAAGTAATTATGATTAAGGATGATTATTTAAAAATTGCTGAATATCATATAAATGGCGGAAATTAATATTTTATTTTGAGCGAGGTAAGTAGTTCATCTGAAAGTGAAGAAGCGGGTGAGAAGGGCGAGGATTCAGAGGAAGAAGCGATGTGAGGTGAGGAAAAGTGAAATGATCTGAAGTGAAGAAGTGAATTTTGTGATATCAACTGTATTATTTATTTCCGTTTTTCTGCTTTCGTAGTTCAGTACTTCACAAATAATCTTTTTCACAATGTTATTATTTATTAACATTACTTTTTTCATTTTTTCATTTTGACAAAAATACGTTTTTCTGTTTTATTATAGTAATAACTTTACTATTAGAATTTATTTTTAGTTTATTTATTGAGAGAAATATTTGTTTCTGCTACTATTTTGAGAGTATATTTTTTTGTTTTTATTTTGTTTTTAAAGGTTTCTTGTTACTTTTTAAATAATTTCCCTTATTCTATACTAATATTCCATACCCATCCTTTCCTGGCAACAAATACGCATATCTCCTCGCGGTTCTTGCTGGGTAGTAGCAATTTATATTAAGCGAACTTGAATACAACTACTGTATGTTTAGTGAATACTTTAAATTCATTACTTTTATTTCAAATTAACACCTTTTTCTATAATTGTTAAATTGTTGCTAAACTGACCACAAAAGCTACATTGAAAAACTAAACGAGCGAGCAATACTGATAAATCCGGCTCTGCGTTCTGTAGCGTCTTACCCCGCACGTCTCGTCACTAAAGCGATTTCTCCTACTATAAAGATAAATTGATAAACAAAAACATGAGTCATAAAATCTGTGGTGTGTTTAGAGACTTTCGTTTAGTAGTTTTTTTTATCATATCCGTTTTTTATATAATAAATGATTATATTGTTATGTCAATGGACTGGTTCGGGGTGTACCCCAAATGGCGTTACTAGTATTAAAACGAATTAAATAGCCATGGAACTCTAGATTTATAAAGACGAAATTAGAACTGTTCGAGAAAGGCCAGGAAGATTTAAGAAAGTTCTGGACCATACATGTATGGATATATAAGGCGCAACCGGGGGGTTCGAGGAGCTCAGTCTTAATTTGAAATTGTACTAGTCGAATAAAGAAGAAATAAGTTAGTGACTAAAGTAATGATTTATAAGTGTTTCATTGTGATTATAGTTAAATCCCTCATTAAGTTATTGTTGCTAACTATTAATTAGTTAATAAAGTAATAAGTAAGTGTTATCTGGACTTTTAATCAACGAATCCACGTTTTTGCGGTGTTTGTATGGATAGCAAACACGTAACAATATTTTGTTCCTTAAAAAATAAAATTTTAAATGTTTAAAACGAGTTTCGAAAATACTACTTTTCGGCTTATTAAAAAAGTGAGGTTATGTAGAAAATCATGTCGTAACCCTGGTGGTTCCACTGTAACTAGTTTCCGTTAACTATTTTCTCCAGATTTGTACTAAACTACCACTTATATTAATAGCAGTTTATATTGACAATATTCTTAAATAAATTTAACATTTTATCTGATAACCAGCACGGTTTTCGTTCTGGAATGTCCACCATTACTGCCACACATTCTTTTTTTAGTGAAGTCATTAGGTGTATTGACGCAGGCGAATGTCCTATTGGGGTTTTTTGTGACCTCAGTAGAACATTTGACTGTGTAAATCATAATATTTAACTCGATAAACTTTACGATTATGGCATACGGGGTCCTCCGTTGAACTGGCTCCCTTTTTTTTCTAAAACTGCGTGAGCAGTATGTTTCTTTGCAATATACTAGTCGTGATTCCGTGAAAAAGATAAATTCTAACTCTTGCCTTGTTGAAATGGATGTACCGCAAAGTTCAGTTCTTGGCCCTGTACTTTTTATTTTATATGTCAACTCACTTGAATCAGTGTTATGTAAAACTTCCTTTACTGTGTATGCTGACGATTTGTCTTTAATTATTTCGAACAAATCGTCCGACAGACTGAGTAATGATATTAACAAAACTTTGGAAAATGTGTGTAACTGGTTTAATCAGGAACTATTTATATTTCAATGTTGATAAAACACAAATGATCAGATTTCATAATAGACAGAAAAAGTGTGATATGTAGTAATAAATATTAATAATACTGTTCTTGATAGTGCTGGTGCATATAGTGTTAGTTTTTTAGGAATTCATTTAGACAAATGTCTCAATTGGAAAGTTCACTGCAATCTTCTGGTTTCTACTTTGAATTCATTAAATTTTTTATTTAAAAATATAAAAGAAATTTTAACGAAACAACAATTAATAAATTTATATTATGCTGGGGTGAGTCCACACTATCACATACCTACTGTTTTTTACATCACAGAAACGTATTTTGCGCAACATGGCGAGTTTGCCTAGTACACACACTTGCAGAAACGTTTTTGTAGAATTTAAACTTCTTACATTAACATCTTTATTTGTATTTGAAATGTGTACATACGTTTTTAAAAACATACATAAATTCTACCTTAATAAATACATACATAGCGTAAACACTAGGCATAGAGATGATATTCATGTACCTTTTTCTAAATTATTAGTCACAAATAAATCACCAAATTATTTAGGACTGAAAATTTTTTAATAATTTGCCTAATAATTTAAAAAATGATACTAATTTATACAAGTTTAAGAAAAAACTGAAATTATTTTTAGTTGATAAATGTTTTTATTCCTTATCTGAGTTTTTTTTGCTTAGATTAAGTAGTATTTATTGTTCTTTTGTCTTTTAGATTTTATTGTTTTTGTTTTTACCTACTGACTATTGTTATACAAGTTGAATTGTTCTTAAGAGGGCTAATCGAACCAGTGTTTGTAAGGTAATTTTTCAAAATTTATTTGTTCCATACAGTTTGGTCAAATTACACCAAATTTGGAGGATCAGTAGTTGAAAGTGTACTAGAGGGTGCATGTATATCTATTTTAATTAATTTTTACTTTATGTAGGGAAAATTTATACTGTAAATATAAGTGAAATTTGAACGTGATTAGCTCCTGAATTATGATATCAATCGGTAAAATTCGAGGTAAAATTCATACATGTCTTCTAGAATGAATCTTCATAATTATGCTCAGCAAGTTTCAAACTTTTATTCCGTACTATTTGGTTAAAAAGAATTTTCTAAATAAGTATCTTTGTCACTACAAATGGAGCAAGGAAGTGTTACCTCTATCGGGAATCGCAACCTCAATGAAGTTGGTGAATAAAACGTCCAGTGAAGGTATAGTCAAGAGCAAAATTATTCAGCGGCGCATGTATAAAAACTTTCTAGAGAGTGACACAGCTATCCGAAGCTTTTTCCCGACTAGGCCCCTTAAACAAAATAAATGAATTTGAATTTGAATTTGAATGTGCTAGACAAAATAATTATATATGCATTTCAATCTGTTCTTACCATTATATATTGCACAATGCGCGCCCTGCAGATAACTAAATAAATTCGTTCCCATTACTTATCTTATTACTTATATTTATCATAATGCAGAGCATCTTACTTACCTACTGAACATCTAAAAGGCCATAAATCATTAAAAAATAAATCATCTACAATACAGCCGTAGAAAGATTTCTCCTAGATTAGATACGTTCTTATTGAATGGTTTTCAAATAAATTGTTGTACACTATCGATTAGACGTGTTGATATATCGAGAAACCTTATTTTGTTACTACTACTACAGACTATATTTATTGTTATATCTGATGAAAACCAGATAATACTTTGTAGTTACTGCATTTAATTAACTTTACTGACTATTTTTGATTAAACAGGTTCCTAGTTATTTCTATTTTCTCTAAATTTTTAATTTTAAATTGGATACACGAGGTGCTGAAAAATATTAATAGTATTTTTTATTACATATTGGTAACAATCAAAACAGGTAGTGGATATTTCAGATTATTATCCCAAAAACGCATCCCCATTTTTTGACACTTTCTACAGGCTAATCACAGAATTGAAATTTGACAATGTCGAACTTTCTGAAAATTTAATGTTTTCCGCTCCTACGTTTCAATTAGAATTGTATCCATTGATTTCAAATTTATCGACTATGCTACTTTAGAGTACCACAGTGGTCTATGCTTGGACCACTGTTTGTTATCATATTTATTAATAATGCTACCAATGAAATAGACAGTTTTATTTTATGATGACAGTTTAAAAATATTTTATGATGACAGTTTAAAAATAAGTGGATCTAGCAGATCATGATGATTTGCACAAAGGAATGCGAGTCATTTTTTGGATATAAATATACGTAAACTGCTGTACGATATCAGACTCCAGGCAAGAGACATGTTTGGATATCACACCACAAGATTATATACTAATAACTGGGCAAAAGTACAACTAAAGTTTCTATAACCTCGATGTTCTTAGATCTGATATTTTTCCAACAGCTGGTTTTCTACAAGATAAATATAAATATATAGATATAAATATCACATAAGTTTATAAAAGATATTCCTGATTTTAAATGACACATAATTATAACACAAATTAAAAAATTAAACTTATTTAATGTTAAACTTTGTATGAACCTCTTTTAAATGTTATGTTTTAGAATACTATGATAATTTAAAAACATGTTTACTTGTAAAAAATAAATCACGAACGTAAGTTCAATTACCTTACCAATAAATCAGACACAGTAACCTTCACTGAAAAATTTAACGCCACGTTAAACGATTTATTAACACTAATCAATTATTCAAACAACACATTAATATTAGCAAGTAAATTACCTTACCTACTAAAGACATAACTCCAAAATTAGAAACGTCAGTTTCTGATGAAAAAAGTTTCATCTACTAACTTACATGGCAGAATATGACTTTAAATAGCTCCTTAAATAATTGAATTGATTAGATTAGATTAGATTAGATTAGATTGGATTGGATTAGATTGTATTGTATTGGATTGGATTGGATTGGATTGGATTGGATTGGATTGGATTGGATTGGATTGGATTAGATTAGATTAGATTAGATTAGATTTGATTTAATTTAATTTGATTTGATTTGATTTGATTTGATTTGATTTGATTTGATTTGATTTGATTTGATTTGATTTGATTTGATTTGATTTGATTTGATTTGATTTGATTTGATTTGATTTGATTTGATTTGATGTGAACTTCAGCATTGTCAAAGGTATGGTTAACATTTTATAAAAAATATCATATAATACCAAATCACACATAAATACATTTATTTATTTCTTTGATTATTACATACCTCCTACGCAGAGGGGAAGGAAAAATTATATAAATTATAAAATATCCCATACATGCAGAGCATACACAAATGCACATGAACATGTTAATCATACTACATTTAAATATTCATGGTACATGGTATATAAATCATTTTTGAGTTAAAAATAGGCGAGGACAGTATGGATCTCCACCCCAAAACAATACTCCATAATATAAAAGAGACTCTAGATGGGAAAAATAATAAAATTTTTATGAGTCAAGAAAGACTTATTGCCTTATGAATCTGCACGCATAAATTGCAGAATTTATTTTTGCCATTAGACCATCTATACGGATTCGCCAACTAAAAGTATTTTGTAACGTGGTGCTCAGGAACTTCGTTTTCTCTGAATATGGAATGGATTTGAGTAGTGGTGAGAGGTATGAAACTTCTCGTATGGTCTAAATGCTACTATCCGACCGACATCATAGATGTCTCTGTGGCGGATAGCGACTTGCGAAGCAAGTACCGAGAGCGGCTATCTCTAGCCCAGGTGGATTAAACCACTGTTATTAAATATGATTTGAACGAAACAACCACTCAGGGGGCAAATGCCCCGACCTGCATTGGATTACACCTTCAAATCATGATAGATCGATAGCCAATATCATTTGTCAATTTCTAACCAGACAGACATAGACCGGTTTCGAACTTATTTGTTCTCCTCAGTATGCCATAGGTGATGGAATAGACAAATGATAGTGGCCAACCTGCTAGTCATATACTAACTAAGGTAAATTGAGTAGTGGTGAGAGGTATGAAACTTCTCGTATGGTCTAAATGCTACTATCCGACCGACATCATAGATGTCTCTGTGGCGGATAGCGACTTGCGAAGCAAGTACCGAGAGCGGCGACCTCTAGCCGGAATGGATTTGCCATTTAATTTTACATATAAGGATTCAGTTTTGTTGAAATTTTTATTTTTTTAAGATTTGTTTTTTTTTCGGAATTATTATTATTTTTTGACCAGTTATTTTTTTTATACATATTGTATTTTTACACTTTATAGCTAATCTCTCAAAAGTTTGACTATTTTCTACCGCTGTGCTATCGTCTGCAAATTGATAAAATGATAAAAGCTCAATAAAATGAGGCACATCATTCACATATAAAAGGAAAAGTAGGCAGCCAAGTATAGAGCCTTGTGGTACTCCTTGTGATATTACTACTTTATCTGAAAAACTATTTATTAAAGTATGATTAGAAATTGCTTTTATTGATACCTGCTGAGTTCTGTTGCTCAAGTAAAAACGGAGAAGATGTAGACTAGCTTCTCTTACCATAATTTTCTAATTTGAACATCAGCAAACTGTGATTTATTGTGTCAATTGCTCTTGAAAAATCAAAAACTTTTTCCTTTTTTGCTACACAATTTGAAATAAATAAAACAGCATTATATATTGCGTGTTCAGTTGAACAGTTTGGCAGGAAACCGTATTGGGTGCTTGTTAAAATGTTAAATTTTTTTTACATAAGAATATAGTCTTCTATGAATTATTTTTTTCGAAAATTTTAGACATCGCGAACAGAAGATAAATGATTCGATAATTACCTACCTTCTTTATTGGAATTCTTTTTTATAAACGGGAACAACATTAGCATCTTTTGGAGAATCTGGAAAGATTCCTTTTGAAGGCCAAATTTGCAATGAATGATATTGGTTCAGCTATAGGAGATATTACCTTCTAGACAACACGAATAGGGATTTCGTCAAGTCCGGAAGAGTTTTTTTGAATCAAATCCTGCAACAATTTCCCAAATTTCTTCAGGATTTGTTAGTTCCAGAAACATATAATAGATTTGACTACTGTTATTATTAATAAATGTTTAGAGATTAACATTTTGTAATTATTTTGCCTTTTTTTGTTTGGAAATAAATTTTTTGTAGGAGTTTTTCCGGGATTTATATAGCTATAAAATATTCGGATCACCTGTATTTTTATAGAGGTCCCTTAAATTGTCGGAGATTTTTTTGGTTTCTGGGTTTGAAATTTTTTTTTACAAAATTTTTTCTTGTAAATTATTTTTTTGGGAAATAATATATCAAAGTAATAACGAAAAATACCAAGGAAACCATCGCACACCCTATTAACTTCGACATCTGTTGTCGGCAATAAAAGTTATAACGAGCTAAAAAGTGGACATAATCAGATTTTTAACAGTCAGAGATAAATTTACCCTGTAACGAACGCGAAATAAAAATTAAGGACGTGAATAAATATAAAATGATTGTCTTAAAAGCTCGTTATATTACTTAACAGTACTTGTATTACAAGGCTAAATACATGAAATATTTTACCATTAAGTGACGTAAAAGTGTGAAATATGCTATGGATTGCATACTTACGGATATTATATATATATATATATATATATATATATATATATATATATATATATATATATATATATATATATATATATATATATATATATATATATATATATATATATATATATATATATATATATATATATATATATTGTATTATTTTATTTATAGCTATTTTATGTGAAGCATTACTGTACTGTGGGTATTTTTTTTATTTTCAAAGGTCGGCGCGCACGTTTTTCACTTTTCAAAGGTTATTCATATTTGGAATATCTATAATCTATATAATTTCTCTCTTTTTGAGATCTACTATTTTGTCTGAGACTGTCATGACAATAAATTGTTATTTAAAGTAATGTTCATTAAATATTCTGTTTACATGTAACTAATAACAACATACCCATTTGAGCACATGTGCCCTATTTTATAAAGTTTTGAGGATGGAGATTTAGTTTCCCAAACATCGCATTAATTTTTTGATTTACATTTTACGATACAATCATCTTCACATCTGACTGTTTCTGAATTCTTTTAAATGTCGAACACACTGAAATCTAGTACATAATAATACACTTAATACAGACATTTAATAACAATAACCAATAATATTAATTAGATAAAGAAAATACTTTTATCACAATTTATCGGAATATTTTTTGTTCTTGAAAAGTTAAAGAACTGTATTAAGATGTTGAGAAATAAAACTGGTGAAAAAAACATTTTTTTGTTTTTTTCGCCTGTTTTAAGGTTTTTTATTTTCTGCCTTTAACCAAATTTTGGATTTGTCCTTTCGGGATGATTTTAGGCATCTTTCTTAACACATTTTTATTTTATATGCCTAATATGTGCATTTTCTCATTCAATCTTGCATCGTAGGTGGCTTTGCATTTGAAGATAGTAAATGATTTTGTGGTCCTAAGTAGACCTAACCTCTATTTTTTTGAGATCAATTTGGTTTAAATCGGATAAAGACTAAAAAAGTGATAGTTTCTTTAGTAAATTTATAACTTCCAAGCATTACAATTACACATTTACTCAATTAATAACATGTGTTTATAATTATTAAAAAGGCTTCAACTGAGTACTATATCTTTTCTAATGCGCTGTTTGTAGAACAAATAGCTATTAAATAAAAATATGTATTTTAAATTGTACAGACGGCTACATAAATGTTTGGGTAGTTCGTCTTTAATCAGCATTATAACATATCTAATTTTATATTTCTACAAAAATTGAAAATCATTTCCTGCCGGAAAATTTTAATACAATTTTAAAAAACATTATTGTTTTGTTTTATTTAACTGCTACCATACGACAAGCATATACAGACAATTGCGTAATGGAGTAGTAAATGTGATGCATTTCATTAGATATATACAAGGTTATGACTCATTTTTTATTACTACATACGAAGGTTTGTTGGTTGACTTCTCGTTAAAGTCGCCAAATAATACGAACGTTAAAGCTATAAAGGCAATTTTTTTACTTGAAAACACTGCTAAATGATTTAAACTTTTTTGGGTTTTATGTCTAGAATTTAATGATTTTAGAAATGAAACGGAAATTGATTTATTTTTAATACTATTATACTCATTTTTCATTACTACATAAGTAGGTTTGTTATTTGACTTCGCGTTACAGTCACCAATAGTACGAATTTTAAATCTTCAAAGGCTATTTTTTCATTTCAAAACACTGTTAAATAATTTTTGAGTTTTGTGTATATAATACAGTTAATTTAAAAATAAAAAAAGAAAGTGAAAATTATATTTTTAATATTAAGATATACAGCAGGATATTGCCCGTTATCACTTATCAAAAAAAAGAATGGTTATGCTGTAAGCAGTTGAAATATTTATGTACCAAGTAAACACACATACGTTTTTAAAACGTATTCTCAACGTGCCATTGCTGATAAATCGTATTACGTTAGAAAATCAACCGTTCATTTATTGCTGGAAAAATAACGGTATATTGTAACGTTAAAAATAAGTGATTTTTCACGAAAAATGTTGGTAGTTCTTTTGACAGCGTTTAATTAACGTTATTTAAAGCGTTTAAATAAAACGTTTATGAAACGTCCATATCAACTGAATAGTCCATCGAGGTCGAACAGCAAAGTTTTTAAAATGCTTTGGAGTTACATATATTAGTGATACATTTTAAAATATCTGACATGTTCGTTTCACATATACTAATATTTAACGTTTATAATTTCATTATCTGAAACGTGTAAAACCGCGACATTTTTAAGTTCTTTGTACGTAAAAAAGACACGTTTTCAAATGATGTTTGGATATTATAAACGTCTTTCTAACGTATGTGTTTACTGGGTAGGTCTTCGCACTTTCTGCGAAATTTTCGTTATACAGAATGGCCATTTTAAGTGTCTCACTCGATTTCATGGCTTGATTTTTCATCTAGGGAAAAAATTCGAAAACTGTGCTTATAGATATTAATGTTTTTATTTGTTTTCATAGATGGCTATTTTAAAAGATATCTATATTAGTCTTATTTTAAATTTGAACCCCAATATCTTATTAAATATGGAAGATAATGATAATACGTTATATATTGCTTAATTCAGAAAAAAATTCATTAAACTAAGCTAAATATACATACACTTAAAATAAGAAATTTGCAGCAATTTTTCGTTAAACCGGAAGTGAAAAATATGAATATAATATGCATTTATAATCAGTGGAATGTCACGTGTCCGCTTTATATACAGTCCATTAATATACAGTGACAATTTTTCCATTTTCCAGTTTTGAACATAACTTTTTTATTTGACGTTCAACTGCTTTTTTGTGTTCAAATTTGAAATTCTCAGAAAAAAACATATAATTACAGTTTTGATTTTTTTTTTTAGTAAAGAATAAAGCAATGCAATCGAGTGAGGTACTTAAAATAATCACACTGAACATGTATAACGTTGAATGTGTCATTTAGATATTTAAATATCAAATTAAATTGACACTAAATTTACAAACAATGCTAGAATTTTCCGATAAAATTATGTTCGAAGTAAAACGGGCTAAGTGCCAACTAAATTTCACAAATGAACAAATTTTGAACATTATATACATTTAAAATAAAATTATAGAAGGAAAAAATCTACAGTTTTAAATTTTGGCTAGCCAATGAGATATATTGTATAAAAATTGTATAAAAAAGTTCAGCAAAAATAAAAACATTTTTTTGCCCACACATATAACCTATATTTTACACCATACTTCGAGTAAATACATAATTTTAATGATTCAGAAATATTACTCAGTAAACTATAAGTTATAATGTCAAATATTAGTGTACAAATTTCCTAGAAATGAGTTACATTACTTAATATGCTTCATATTATTTAAAACAAATTAGGTATCCTTCTTGGTAAAAGATAAGGATTTAGATAGAAATAAAATAACGACAAAAAAAATTTCTGCCAATTATTATTTTCGCAAAAAAACTTATAGATAAGTATAACATATATTTTTAAATTTAAAACAACTACTTTCCCAGCTATATGCCAAACGCTAAATACTGGATTATAGAAAAGATAATACGCACTATATTCAGTACGACTGATTCAATAATGGTATTTTTTAATTATAACTAATCTGTTCAGAAAAACCAAAAACAAAAAAAAACAAAAGTACTCACCAATACAACAATAACTTCAAAACTTTAAAACATTCACAGACAAAAATAATAATTAGTCCTTATTGTATTTCCATTTATTTTCTTATTTAATATTATTTAAAAAAATTAGATAACTTTTTAATGGCCCAAACGTTTATACGCAAATCGTAGTATTAACAAAAAAAATTGTAATGGATAAAAATTTTAGAAAAATGTAAAGTTATATGCGACGATTTAAGAAGGGCCAGTGTTAATAAGTAAAAAAAAGGACACTAACCTCTTTAAGTCCATCTAGTCGCCCCAAACTCCTAGCCTGTCTTAGTCCTGTTTCAGCGCCCTTCGTCCTTTCTTCCTTCTTTCAAGCAGCCTCGGTTTCCTCGGCGTAATGACAGGCTCATTTTCCTCGGGATCCGAATGAACCTCAGGACAATGATATGTGTGTCTCCTTCTCGTCGAAGGACTAGTTAAACGCGTGATTAAATTATCGAACATTTTCAATTAAAATAGTTTTATTACGATCATATTTTTACTGAATTGAGAATTATACACAACGCAACTAGACTTAAGACTTAAAATTCAACATTTTTTTAAAGAAAGCTTTGAGAGTGTTAACGATGTGTCATTTTTTAGAAGTTGACTAAGCGCTGACAATAGAACGTGTTTGTTTTTAAATTAAGAAGGTATGGCTTTGTTGAGTTGATAACACTGGGCACGTGTCGAGTAAGGAGTGTGTTTATTTAGGCAATTTAAAACGGTAAGAAATAATGGATACAGAATTAGTGTCGTTAAGTCCGTTTTAGGGCACGGTGCTGTGGTTTCCTTTTTCGCCGGGAATCTGAAAAGGAAAAATCGAAATCAAATATTGGCTAGGTCTGTTACACTGAGGGAAATACCTGGCTTGAAATGACTAAGAAGCCTTAGTTTTTTCAATTTAATAAATATTTATTATTCTGCATTATATTTAATTCAGACAAATAAATATTTTTCATAATTTTGTTATAATAAGCATATTTCGAAGATTGGATTAATTGACAAAACTAAATGATTTATTTCAGTAATTCTCTTGGTATTTATTTTTTTGTAATTAAATAATTATTTATAAGAAATAAATCTACTCATGAATAACACATTTGTATCTGCCACATTTATTACATCATTATATTTATTTCTTAGAAAGAAATATTTACTATTAAAGTTTATACCCTAATAGCGGAAATAAATATTTAATTCTAATAAGAAATATTTATTCCTCATTAATAAATTTGTTTCTGAGAACTAAATGTTGGCCCTCTACCGGCGAAACTGCGGTAGCGCATTAGACAAGATTCAACAAGACGCCATTGTTCCCTTTTCTCTTATTAAGATATTTGTGTAAAAGTGTTGTGTCCCTTTCGGTAGATGTATAGTTTATTAGAAGAATATGAGGGCTGGAAAGCCTCAAAGAAACTTTTAAATGTAAGTTTTTAATATTTGTACGTGGTAATTTGTTTATCATAGCATATTAAAGTACTTAACCTAGCCAAAAACTGTTTAGTTGTGAAAATTTGTTTAGAGTTATATATTTTTTGTAATTTTTTTAATAAATATGTGTAAATATTTTTCATATATTTAATTTTGTTTACCTTTAACACAGACATTTGTTTGTCTGTATCCTTAACCTGACACATCAATTAAAAATTACAATAAACAAGCGGTAAAGAAAATTGAAAATTAATCTTTATTTGAACTTTCTACTATTATTTCTAAGTTAATAATAATAAACTCACTTATTTGGTATTTTTGAAAAGTCCCAGTTAAACACATTAGAGTCAAAATAAGAAAAGAATAAAAGGAAAATCTGTATTCAATATATCGGTTTAGAATGTTCTTTTTATTACTTTCTTTCTTGCATAAAAATAAATAGATCATTTTTTTAACTAGGTGTTATTTACATACAGTATTATTTTATATTATTATTACCATACAATCTATAAGATATTTCGCAGTAATTTTCATTGTATTATTTTTTCTTGTTCGTTTACGTTTTATTTTAAAGATTATATCCTCGCATCAATTCAATGCAAAACTTTTACTCCGTATAAGCGGTTATAATGGCTGCATTTCCTGATATTTACAATTTTCTTGAATTTTCTTTTAAAATTTGACATGGAAATCCAGATATATATATAATAAATTTGAGGTTTAACTGATTCTAATAAGACACATTTAGAACTTTATTAAGTATGAATACCTTAACACCTATGTAAGAAGAATTAACATAATAGATATATGTTTAAACGTCATCGTGTCTATGGAGATATTATGAAGTTATAGTTCATGAGAGTAATTGATTATACTGATAGTGATATATTATGTATGTACCTACATCTACGCAAAATTATATAAAAAATTATATGATATCTACCCTATCATTTTTTAGAATATGTTTTATTATAAACAACTCGTGAAGCATACATGTTTTTAATATAAAATACATTTTAATTTCGCAAATATATCCCTACCGTAACGTTGCTTTAATGACAAAACATCGAATGTGCAAATTTGCAGGTTTCGACTTTTCTGTTGGAAAATAATATATTTTTTTTCAGTCTGCAGTGCCAAAACCGCAAATGCGAATATTGAATATTTTTTGAAATATTTTTATACTAGGAAACTTATACCTATAAATAAATTACGTTTGATTATTTAACAACAAATTGAACTTTATTTCTCTTCTTCTGAAAAATTAGAAAAATGCACATTCGTTGTTTTGGCAGTGGACCGACGATATGCTTTACAACTTATGAAAAAAAAATAAAAAAATATCTACTATAGTTTTTAGCAAAATTGATTTTTTAATACATCGTACTGTAGACAAATCGTGAGGCATACATTTTTTAAATCAAATTTTAGTTTCGCAAATATAAACCAGGTAAGTAAAAATTTATATTATGTTTTTAATTTTCTATATTCATTTATTTGTTGTATCCGTATAATTTGTCTTCGAACCTTCTTTGGGTATTAAGTCGATATTCTATATAAATTGTTTATATATTTTTTTAAATAAACCATGCGTAGCAAAAGGATTGTTCAGATTGTTTTTTTCTTCAAAAACCAACCTATGACTAATCCTTTCGGCGCAGAGATTTATTTAACAAATTCTTTAAATAATTTATAAGATGGTGGATACCCAAAGCAGGTGCTAGGAGAAATAGTTTTTTTAGTATAAATAAATTAAACAGCGTTATTAACAAAAATTAACAATTTATTTAATATTAATGAATATACGAAATTTTCATTGTTTTTAAGAAATAAATATTTGTTCACTATAAATAAATTAAAAACGGAATTAATATATTCATCAACAATAAATTCACGCAATTTTCTGTAAAAAAGTCTTATTCCTGAGAAATAAATATTTAATGCTCAGAAACAAATATTTAATGTTCAGAAACAAATGTTTAATGTTCCGAAATAAATATTTAATGTTCGGAAACAAATATTTCTTACAAATAAGTATTTTGATTTAATTGATAATATTAAATATTCGGCTTTTAATCAAATAAATGCCTTAATTCTCCCAATTAAATGTTTAGTTCGCCAAATACAAAGAAATCATTTATTTGGTTGAAATAAAATTTATTTCTCCCAACTAAATCATTCTCTCAGTGTAGGCATTAAGCAATTAATTACTTCTGATAGCAATAATATACACAGAGTCGGTCTGGAGTGGTTTCATTCTTGGTTTAATTTTATTAAGCATGCTTAAAAACAAACGTGCTTGCTTTTTTATAGTGAATAAGACAACAATATAATCTTAAAAAAAGTATCACACTGTTGTACAAAAGGCTACATTTAAAACATAAATTAAACAACGAACAAAACAGAGGAACACATTTAAAAAATTAAAGCATCAGAATCTTATATAAGGTCGCTAGTAAAAATGGAACCAATGATATCTTGATGAAATCATTTTAGGTATAGATTTGAAAACTGGAAGATGTAATAATAATAATAATAATAATAATAATAATGCGGTACCAGCACCACTAATGAGATGCATAGAACAGCTGCTGCCACTCTGGAAGACTCGCTTTACCATAACATCAGGTACACAGCGAGCTCCTACAGAGCAAGTGGCATTTAGGAGAGGAGTTTTCCAGGGTGGACCACACTGCAACCGGAGGCATAAGGTCACCCATCTATTTTATATGGACGACCTCAAACTTTATGCTTCCGGAGAGCGCGAACTACAAAACGCTCTTAGGGTGGTCGAAGAATATACGCGGGCAATTGGTATGGAGTTCGGGTTGGACAAATGTGCAGTCGTCCACCTCAAGAGAGGACGATGCTGGGAATTCTCTGAAAATGCGCAGCACGCAGATGGACGCATCCTCAGACATCTGGATGCTGGAGAGACCTATACGTATCTGGGTGTGTAACAAAGGCACGTCCAGGATGTTACACAGATAAAGGATTCTCTCCGCGGCAAGTACAGACACCGACTCCGAATGATTTGGTCTTCCGAACTTTCGGGGAAGAACAAGGTGTCTGCAACTAATATGCTTGCTGTTTCGGTTCGGCTCTATTCCTTCGGAGTAGTAAAGTGGACGGTGAATGAGCTGCGCCAATCAGACAGAGATACCCGCAAGATGATGAATATTCACAGAAGTATTCATCCTAGATCGTCCGTTCCTCGTGTGTACCTCCCACGTCAACGGTGGGGATGAGGACTCTTGAGCCTGGAGTGTACG
Source organism: Rhamnusium bicolor (assembly GCA_029963845.1). NCBI lineage: Eukaryota > Metazoa > Arthropoda > Insecta > Coleoptera > Cerambycidae > Rhamnusium > Rhamnusium bicolor. Next base: position 100,012 of record JANEYF010000089.1, read on the forward strand.
CATGGCAGAGTAGTACTGAGTATGTCATGTAACATCTTCAGGAGCTCAAATCCCCTCTTGCGGTTTGTAAAACATCACGAAACTATAGGAGTGGGATTGTTTAAGGCAGCAAAAAGAGCAGCAAATGAACTCGGTCTCGCATTCGACATCAGACGAGGTGGCCGGCGAGGTGCTGATGTACAGTTAGTCACTAAACTTCAGCCAAATCGCCTGAAAGCTCAATTTAGAGCTGCCGAACAGAAAAATCTGTTTCTCTTATTGTGATGTCTGAGTCAACATTAATTAGACCTAAACTTGGTAACTTATTAGAATAAGACGTAAATGGTGGATAACATGTTTTGGCACAGTTGAGGGTAAGTGAATTATATCTAAAGTAGTTATTAATATGTTTAAAGTCGTTTTCCGTTTTATTTTTTAGGTCATTCCAGGAGTTTGCTGTATATATTATTGCAGTATCATCTGCAAAACTGATTATGGAACCTGAAATATTAATCGTCAATAAGCTGTTGATATATAGCGTAAATAAAAGGTATGAAATGATATATGAAATTATTTCGCATATTTTAATAAACAACAATTTTTTTACATGCAGTTTTTGTTTTTAACTAGTAACTTGGGTGAATACTACTACTAAGTATTATTAGAAAACTTTTTATTCCTCACTACCCAAGCATCTGAGGTTTCGTAAAAATATAATGCAGAGAAATAAGAATGAAGTTTATCAGATGCTTAGCCAGCTGATGTACTGCAAATTAAACTTAACTTTTGTATTGACAGAACATTAAAGATAAACAAATAACAATCAGTAAAATGATTTTTTCTACTCCCATCCTTTAATTGATTTATTAGACATTTACTACCTGTACTTTAGTGAAATTCATTATAATACAAGTTTATAACAAACAGAATTGCAACATTACAGCAATATTCAGTCAATATCAAATATTGCCAGAAGCATGACAGATCTAAAATTTATCAATTTTGACAGTTCGTATTTACTGTATACCTTGTAAATTCCTAAAAATAAAATAAAATCGGTAAAAATGTGCGAAAATGAGAGTGAAATTGAGAATTTAACTCTACCAGAAATTGTGGAACAAGCCACAAGAACCACAAACAATTTATTACCCGTAAAATTAGCAGAAATATGTGAAACATTTTTCTCTCAGTTTATGGATTGGAGGGACAAAAATAAGGTTAGCAACTTTTCAGAAAACGTCTTAATTGTTTATTTTATGACTAGTCGTAGAAAAAATAGTGTATGCAACTCACATTAATGGCTATTAAGACACTCGTATTTATTACGATATTCGCCTACAGCTCGTATCGTAATTCTCATACTCGTGTGTCTTAATAGCTATCATTAAATGTTGGTTGCAAATTTTTTTTATTATTTCATTAAACATCATTTAAACAAACGATTAGCTGACACTTATAAAGGCAACAAGAACGACGTGCCTAGGTGTAGAATATTAAGTAGTATACTCTATATTGATTTTTCAATTCATAGGAAAAATAATTATTATAACAATAACTGTTGCAATATGTACTTTTTCCAACAAAATAAAGATTACAGAGGTTGATAACCGTTCGTTAATACGTTTGTTACAATTACTATTTATTTTCTATTACACAACGTTTGACATCAGACAAGAATACATCTTGAAAATAAAAATTTTATTATGAACCAACAATTATTAATTAAAATCATACTTTTTCTTTTAAAAGATACAATAGGCGGTTAAGTATTAACCAATGTAAGTATATTTAATTTGTAGAATATGTGAATATCACATGACGTAATTCCTGGTAATTCGAAGACCAATATGATTTTAAAAAAATAATAATACATACCCCATCAAATAATTTTTATAAGCTAATATTAGAAATAAATAAAATAAGAAAAACTACAATCACGCCGCGCCGCAAAGCACGTATTTTGTGAGAATGTTTGTTTTTCCGTAAGATGTTGCCTCTATACTGATTTCATGGTTTTCTAACACATAAAATAAGATATAAAATAAGATATATAAGATATAAGATGTACACATTATGAAAATAATAAAACGAAATAGTTTTTTTTGATTTAAAAAGTTATAACATAAGTCGTTAGTAGACATTTTCTTTTATTTACTCTTTTTTAATTTATTTACATATATATACACACTCACATATGCACACTTATATACACATACATATACACCGATACACTTAAACACATACATACACACATACACACACATATACACACATACATGATATATTACATGCCATAACATAACGAATTTTTCGCAATTTTAAGGGAAAACAATTGAAAATATTCAAAAACTGATATAAAAAGTGTTTCAATAAGAGCGCAAGGTTTGAATTGCGCGCCAGTTTGGCTGTCATGATGTCACAAGATTATTACATGCCAGGTCGATAGAAGACAGATGGGAGTTAGCAAACAAGGAACATTACACGATAGAACAACGCATCCTGATTGTTAAACATTATTATCAAAATGGTGAAAGTTTGATTGCCACGATTCGTAAAGTGCGTCCAATTTTCAGTCGAAATAATGTTCCTCATTAGTGATGTGAAACACATGACACTAGTTCGTAAAGGTCGTTCAGGACAAAATATCACGGCAATTCGCGAGAACATGGCCGAGAATCCAGGGACGTCGATTCGTCATCTTACACAAGAATTGGACGTTACAACAGCCACTCTTCAGGGTATTCTCACTAAAGATTTGCATCTCCAAGCCTACAAAGTCCATTTGACTCAACAACTTCTGCAAAGAGACCATGCACAGCGAAGACAGTTCACCAATTGAATCCTTGAACAACAAGTGAATGCCGATTTTGTAGACAAAATCATTTTCAGTGATGAGGCCCATTTTCACCTCGATGGTTTCGTTAGTAGACAAAATTGCCGCATTTGGGGCTTAGAAAATCCACGAATGGCAAGTAATGCATTAACGGTGAATGGCGAACGTTATCGTGCTATGATAACCCAGTTTTTTGTGCCTCAATTGGAAGATATTGCTCTTGACGACATGTGGCTTCAGCAGGACGGTGCCACTTACCATACCGCCCGTGAAACATTGACGGTCTTTTCCTGGTCATGTCATCTCTCGGTTTGGTGATAAGAATTGGCCGCCACACTCTTGCAATTTAACACCTTTGGACTTTTGGCTGTGTGGTTATCTGAAGTCACAGGTTTATGCCAACAAGCCCACGACCACCGAAGCATTGAATGCCGAAATTAGACGCTATATCAACGAAATACCGCCACATATATGCGACACCGTTATTCAAAATTTCGCCAAAAGATTACGCATGTGCCAGTAAAGCCGTGGCGGCCATTTACCAGATGTCTGTCCCATACATAACTTCCAAATGTCTACATTATAACTCAATAAATATGTCAATACTTTCCTACAGAAAACTATGTTTTATTGAACCTTAAAATATTGCGCTCTTGAAACACCGTTTATTTGTAGTTTTGGTTACAGAGTATCTTTAATATAGACAGGACGGGCAGAGCCCCGAGCGATTTCTCTTAAACTATACGAACAGGAAACTCTCGTGAAATGTTTCACGTATCTATGGAAACATAAACAAAAAACTGTCAAGTCTGACCTTGATGCAAAAATTATTACCAATTTTCTTATTAGTTTCAGTTTTGAAAACGTTATCAGATTGCATTCCAAACATCAACTTTTCTAATCTAAAATATTTTACATTTAATAATTTAATTTTCAGGGTAATATTTTTTTAAGTACCAGACAATTTTTGGACAGACAAAAACATTTTTTTTTAGAAAAATCAACCCCTGACTAATCCTTTTGATGCATAGGTTTATTTAATATACTTTTTAAATAATTTATAGGATAGCATGAGAGAAAACATTATAATAGCCACAATTAAATAATAATTATGAACAATATGAACTCGCAAATGTTTACTAACTTCACGAAACTGAAATTACAATAGAAAATGAATGATAATACCATCCATTTATTGCAAAAATTATAGCATAACAATCTCATTTCTGCAACCTGAGTTTTGACCTTCACGGGTCCTCGGCTAAACGCAGTTTATGAAATTGCATATTTCTGCAACTAAAACAAGTGGCTCAATTTCTCCCACTTAAGGTAATTACCGGTACTGATAAAAATAAACAATTACTATATTATCATAATGGTGTTTTTCAAACCTTGAGAGCATAAATAAGTACCCGGCCAACAATCTGTAGTTTTTAATTGCCAGCTAATTTCACTTAATAACGAATTCGCGAGAACAGGTTGAGAGTTTGACCTTTCGAGTCTCTTTTCTGTTAGCAAGAATTCCATGCCATCTATGATTCCTGCATTTTAGACATTAGTAGTGACTAACAGGAGCGGAACGATAAGTAGACGACGAGGTTCTCCTATTATTATTATATCAATCAATACATCGCTCACCGGCTGCAATAGTGACATAATTTAAGAAATTGAGTTTCGAGATATTGCTGAAAATATTATTGTGTAGTAACTGATTCGATATTTCACATGGCAAAATGAATGGTATTGGCATAATTTCTATGGTGATTCATCTCTCAATTTGTCCAGGCTTCCACTGTGAGAGAAGCCTAAAAGATGAAACAATGAGATAGAGATTCAGTCAATCTACCGTGAAGCACTCACGGAATTTTGAATAGCGTTGTGTGATTTCGTCAGTAAGTATCAAAGAGTGAAGGAGGGTAGATTAAATTTTACTACCACAGCCAATACGTTGCGTTGTATATCTATCTCATTATTCCATCCTTTACTGGGACCGGGACGCACAATTGGCTTCCAAACTGTGTGTAAGTATTCGTAGTGATGGCTGTTATGTATTTCTTTGTAATCCAGTACTTGATGGAATAATACAGCCTATAAAGTGGTTGTTTATCCATATTTATTTAAGAATCCAACAAAAAATGTAACTTTATAACTAACTATTAAAATCTATTAATAATGAAACTAATTTCTGATTTCCATATTTTCCAAAACTGATTTTTGCCGAAAAGATATATTTTATGATGACTGCGATTCGTGCTTTTTTAGAGGATATATATTTTTAACAGAGTACTTCGACTTGGTGTTGTGAAGCACCAATGGTATGAGCTTTCATCCAAACGACTCGATTTCAAAACTGGATAGGATCAAGTCGTTGATAATAGTAGATAACTGGACTTGCTCGAGTTACCGTTTTTCGAAAACGGTTCCGTGTATCTGCTTTCTTATAGAATAATATTAATAATTAATAAATTTTAAATGAAAAGAATTTAATTTGTTGCATAAATATTTTAATAATGAAAAAACCAGAACTAAAGTGAAGAAAGTCATGAAATTTACCTAACTATATTGAAGTTAGTCCAACAACAGAGAGACCGTGGCGATTTTATGCGGACGCAAGATCAACAGATATGAGTGGTAGAGAGGAAATTTATAAACAGTTCATGGACGGTGGTACGTGGTATGCACAAGAAGACGACCTGTTGCCGTATGTACATTCACCATGTCAGTCTAGAATATTTCACTTAATGCTGATTATTTATACTACAATGTCACTGAAGCCATTATTCAATCCTTTATATATTGAAAAAGGTACATAAGACAGATTGCTAGAACTTTGAGGAAACATTTTTTAATCATCAGTAAAGCTTTGCAGTAAATTAATTCTAAAAATACATGGTATACAAAAATTAAAAAAAAGTGGACCTAAATGTGAACCTTCAGGAAACCCAGATATAGAGTAAAAGGAAAAAATTAGGGCAACTAACTTTTTGAACAAATAGGCAACGTATGAGAGTGTAAAATAAGAGTTTGGTATTTTCAAGCAAATACAAATAACACTGACGTAGTTTTCCACGAACCACCAAAACACTATATACTGCACTCGACGCGCGTTTCGCCAACCAAGTTGGCATCATCTGGAGATGATTAAAACTAGTATTAATCATCTCCAACCAAGTTGGCATCATCTGGAGATGATTAAAACTAGTTTTAATCATCTCCAGATGATGCCAACTTGGTTGGCGAAACGCGCGTCGAGTGCAGTATATGGTGTTTTGGTGTTTCGTGGAAAACTACGCCAGTGCTATCTTCACATCAAAGGTTCCAACCCACTTCAGGACAAATACAAATAGTTTTCCCTACACATTGATAAGAAACTCTTATTAGGCTTCAATTTTTTATTGGAAAATTATGATCTGAAATTTTATATGCTGTAGTATCAAAAACTTACGTTTCAAAGCACGTACTATTATAACAACTATTCGCAGAGCTGTGATTACAACCTTCGTAGAGAACTATTTCGTACGCCCCTGTCACCGGTGAGTCAGGTAGGTAAAGTATCTCCGAGCATATTTACATACAAGAACAGAAATGAAGGAAATAGCGAGAATACATTTGAGTTGTCCATTTTACTTGGAATTTTTTAAAGCATACGCACTTTTGTGAATCATACCGAATATTAGAGATGAATAAAGAATTTACAATTATAAAAATGGGATTGTCTTTAGTCAGGTTTGTTGTGTAAATGACCTCTATTCATTTGGGTTAATATTTTGATCGTCTTAGCGGGGAACACAAAAAATTGTATTTAAATTAATCTCTTAATCTGCCTTTAGAGCCGAGCTTGAAAGATAATAAAGTACTGGCATTAGTTCAATATAAGATATAATCTTTTTATACTGTGGTATGACATAAAAAATAAGTCATTGTTATTGCTAAGGTATTTTTCTGTTGACATTATTTGTTAAGAAAAATAAAAAATTTTCAAACCAAAAACTAATAACAGCAGAGCCGGGTAGGAAAAGGGCAATGGGTTAATGACCCCGGGAGCAATATGCAAGTGGGAGCCATAAATCTTCCCTTATGTGAACGCTTAGCGTGGAAGTGCAAATAATGCAATTTTCATGATATTAGATAGCCATCCTAATACCATTTAAATTTTGTCTGAAATTTTTTAAGATAACCAATTACCCTAGAGTTCTGGGTTCGATCCCCGGTAGAGGAGCTAGGATTTTTTTCTGAACCAGAAATTAATCCTAGCATACTAGAACATTGGGTGTGTGCCCATTGTCTCTAAATATGTAGCTCTTTCCCACAGAAGGCACCTTAAGAGAGATACAGGGTGTTGTATTACCTGTCATGTATAAGAATTTTTAATAATAATAAAAATAATGATTTCTGTATGTTAATTCAGGAACTCGTTTTTTTTTAATTCATAACCTTAATGCAGGTAAATCTTCTCCTAATTAATCAAATGTGTGCCATATAGCCTTATAGTTTCCAAGATTCCAATTCGGGACAAGTTAACTATGACAGCCAATAAAATCGTATAGATCGTCGAACGCAATCGGACTGCGTATACAGTAACAGTACGCGCGCTAGAAACTTCGTTTGATTTCGGCAAGCTAGTAATGACACCTGTGCTCCGTAGACATGCTCGGAAAGAGACTCACGCTAAGTTAATTTAGACTAGGAATGTACAAAATAATGAATACATCGTTGTTTGTATCAAATGAAACACTGAAAAATAATTATCGTGTAGCCCAAGTTCGAAACAAAAACATCGATGTCTCTAAATATCGACGTTTTTACATATTTGCTTAACGATTACAAAAAAATTAAACAATCTGAAATAAACATAAACAATATTTATTGAGAACATAAAGAAAACGAACTATAAAGTGGGCTTTTGTCTTAGTCCGATTCTGGCTAAAGCCTCCTAGCAGAAATCTTAATACACGTTTTTTCCGATGAAAAAAACATCTTTAAATGTTCTTTTTCGTATTCGGTACGAATAATATTTATATACTGTATTTTCTAACCTAGCAAAGTACGTATTGTCATAATGTGGGAATATTCATAAAATCATATCTTGAAAAATCTCAATCCAATTATTTTAAAACAAAGGAACATACCTAATAAAAACTAAGTATACAAAGAAAATTAATTTCGTTGCCTTACACATTAATACCACCAATTTACCATAAAATTACTATTTCTAAAAAATAATTATTACAATTATGGCATTATGTGTTATTGAAAACACTCATTTCCTTTTGGATTTCGAGGTACTGGATATCCTCATAAAAAATACGTTGCGTGCTAATGAATACGTTCTAAGGCATTAAATAATTATTATGTGAGAGAGAAACTTAAAAAAAACATAAAAAATTGGATAGGAAACCAGTTATTAGTTATTATATAGATATACAGGGTGTTCAATAAATAATGAGATCACTTTTAACAGATGACAGAAAAATTAATTTTAATCAAAAAGTTTCATGTGAACATGAGGTTTCAAGTGCTTAGTTTCTGAGATATAGGGTGTTAAAGTATCCAGGAAAAAAACAGAAAATTTTGTATCTCCGAAAGTAGAAGAGATATGTTAACCAAACTTAGTGCACATTGTCACTGTATGAGCTACGACTATCAATCAAAATATCAGGCTTCTAAAGCGTCCAGTGGCGGAGATATGGGTAACTAATAACATATATGGTGATGAATGTTGTATCACTCTGTACAATGATAAATTTGATTGCACATCTCAATGCATTTTTCAATTGCAAAGAAAATATATCTCTTGGATTTTTTTCGTATGTGGTACCGTTTCGTCGCAAATTATCTTTTTTGATTTGTATATCGGCTCAATACTATTTTTGTACTTGAAAACTTTGGTAGAAAGCCTTTTATTTTTTAACAGAGACAAACGAGCGAACATAAAATGCATGAATAGGAACCCACCCTTTAGTCTTAGAGTAGTTGTTGAAAGTGTCCACCTTGTCTCTCTACACATAACTGACGCCTGCGGAACCAGTTTTCACACACCCTTTGAAATATTCCAGTTTGATGGCGAATATTATTTGCCCCTTCAAATATTTTGTGCTGTAAATCGTTTTCATCAATAATGTCAGTTGCATAAACTAAACTTTTTAAATGTCCCAGAAGAAGATATCAATGGGGGTCAAAACAGGTGTACGGGTAGGCCAGTTGTGAGGACCATTTCTTCCCATCCACCTGTCTCCGAACGCGTTATGTAAATATTCGACTATCATACGACTTTAATGCGTGAATACGCCGTCATACAAATACCACATATTTAATCGTGTTGCATAGGGAACATCTACATAGGGAACATCTAACAGTTCCTGTAAATTGTTTACAAGAAAATCTAGATACACTTGCCCAGTTAGTCTTTGTGGTAAAATCACCAATTATGCTAACCCAGATATTAATAGAAACTCTGTGCTGAATATTTCGTTGAATTATACAATGTGGATTTTCGTCGCTCCAAATATGTAAGTTGTGAAAATTCCACAGTCCAGTCCTCGTCTGAAGATAGTATGTTGTACGTAAAATTGAGATTAGCTTGTACACAAGCAATAAACCACCGACAGAAATTTTCTCTAAGCAAAAAATCAGCAGGCAACAGTTGCTGAACTCTCTAAATATTGTATGGATGTAACAATTGTTCTTTTATTATACTGTGAACTTTCCCAATAGATACTCTGAAACTAAGCGCAAGCTTACGGATACTTAATGACGGATCTTCCTCTATAGCATGCAAATTTTGCTTTTCTGTTTCCGGTACAATCCGTTGCCTTCTCCCGCGATTTGCAGATTTGGGAACAATGTTGCCAGTTTCTAGCAAACGCGTATTAGCCTCTACGAAAGCATTTCTTGAAGGTAACCACCTTAATATCATATCATGGTACTCCTCTTAAAAAAACCCTGGCATCTTGAAGTGAAAGAAAAACGCCACCAGCAATAAAAAAAGGAACAAAATTGGATGAATTTAAACACAACAAATTTTGATGACAAATGTCATATAATTGACATTGACCGCGTATTTGATTTTTCAAATACAAAAATAGTATGGAGCTGATATACAAATAAAAAAAGAGACGTTCTGGCGAAACGGTACCACATACGAAAAAAAATCCAAGAGATACTTTTTCTTTGCAATTGAAAAATGCATTGAGATATGCTATCAAATTTATTATTGTACAGGGTGATACAAGTTTCTTCACCATATTTATGATATTAGTTAACCATATCTCAGCCACTGGATGCAATAGAAGCCTGATATTTTGAATTATCGTTGTAGTTCATACATTGGCAACGTGCACTAAGTTTGGTTAACATATCTCTTCTATTTTTGGAGATACAAAAGTTTTTTTTCTAGATACTTTAACACCCTATATCTCGGAAACTAAGCACTTGAGACCCTTGTTTACATGAAACGTTTTGCTTAAAATCAATTTTTCCGTCATCTGTTAAAAGGGATACCATGCTTTACTGAACACCCTGTATATACAGGGTGATTTATAAGCTCTATGTCAAACTTTGGTTAATGAGAGGTGATGTGATTCTAAGAAAAAACGTTATACAAACATGGGTTCGATTTGTCTTGGTTAAGGAATCTTTAAAGACTTTAAAGTCACAGTTTAAGGAATAAAAATTTAAAGCACAAAAAATAAGTTCGAAATGTCTACCTTCAGCTTAAATGCAAGCCTCTCAACGACGAACCAAAAGTTCTGCAACAAGACATATGATATTTGGATCATTTCATATGTTATACGCTATATTTTGATTCCTTTTCAGTAATTGCTGAGGGGTAGTAATTTCTACATGGTACACTAGCTGCTTCATGTCACCCTAGAAATAAAATCCAACGGATGCAGATCTGGGGATGGTAGTGGTCAGTCTATTGGACCTCCCTCGATCGATCCGTTTGTTTGGGAAATGTTCATTTAACCAATCACTTATTTGTGGTAGTGCGCCATCGTGCTGATACCACATATTTAGAATATTATTGAGTGGTACGTCGTTAATTAAGTCCTATAAATTTCTATACATATATGCATTTAAGCGATCATTTATCACCTCTACAGATAGTAAATTATTGTTGAAAATGCCACCGTAAACATTTACACTGAAGCGTTGCTGAAATCGTCGTGATCTATTTACATGCAGATTTTTGGAAATTATGTGAAGCCTTAATTTTAATTTATTTTACATAAAAATATTTTTCGAAACGTTCGCAAGAATTTAATGAAACAGTGTAAAGTCTGAACACTCCATATTTTTTGTTTACACAATAAATATATCACATGGACGAGACCATAACTTATTTGTTATCATCATCGTACTTTTTCTTATGAGCTATGAGTTGTATTGCGGAAATAAGATATAAGTACTCATCATCAAAAGATTTCGTAAAACTGACCTGATCTGAGGAGATATCAGCAAATTTTACGTAGTGGAAAAGCAACTTTGGGTTCTCAGTAAGAATATGTGTCATTTATTCAAGTAGGTAACATTATTTTTATTGTTCAACAATCGTTGTTTATTAAATTGTGCTCTTATGATGACGCCGTTGAAAATGTTCGCTTTTTTATAAAAACCAACGACTAAAACCTTATTCATTTTGAGAATTTGAAAAAAAATCGTTCATTCAAATAGGCCTAACCCTGGCTCTTAGTATCATTACCTAACAAATAAACAAATGTGGAAATTATATTAAATAAATTAAGGATAATGAGGTCTCGAGAACCATTGATATCAAGTATCAATGAAACGAGATAAATCAAAGACAAGCAGGCACGTTACGCAAGTTACTCCATATATGAGTTACGGTCTGATATAAGATTTCAACATATAGGTATTGTTTAAACGAGTTGCCCGACTCGGAATTCATCATAAAATGGTGCTAACCACTTCTCATTTCGCAATCAAATATTTAGAGAGAAACAGAAGAGATATTTATTATCTCTACATAAAAACGGTATTACGCAGTACAGGTGCGGCTTTTACATTTTAAGGCGATATGTATTTTTTGCATTGATGTTTACTCATATTTACCGTCAAATTGTATATTTTCTTTTCACTATCTTATTGGTTTAGGAACAGGACTTTATTTACATTCCCCCCTTCTCCCTCGGGCTCTGAGGAACATAATTCTTTTTACATAAATGTCTCCAGCGGCCGGGTTTGTAAAAAAAACTTATTTTTGATTTTTTTTTTTATAATTTCGATCATTATTTTTGTAACAAAGCCAGTAGGAATATCTCTAACTATTCACTGGACTCTACTATATAATAAAATCATGTTATCTAGAATGCGGGAGGAGGGGCAGCAGGTGTACCAGTCTGGCACCCCGACTATAAGCAAGAGTAAGAAATACACCAATTTTGTTGACATCCCTAAATCTATTTTAAGTATTTTCGAAATGATATTTGCCTGTTTGTTGTTCTGTATGTATCCATATTACTATTAAAAAAAACAGTAGAAGTAAATTGATCAAACTATACTATATGACCGAGATCTCATGGTTGTGGTTTAAAAAATATGTATTTTATTATTTGCATTTACACAGTTGAAAAATAAATTATTTATTTTGATGCGATTGTCAGACTCAAAGAGTCTACAGGACCCCTCCTCCATTATAAACCACTCATTAAATGAAGCAATGTCATTTTTATATGCCATAATTATTTCACAATCTTCTAGTACCTAGTCACAAAAATTGAGGGATATTAAAAAAGTTCCAAATTTTATGGTGATTTTCAACAAGAGATAACTCGGCGAAAAATGGTCGTACAGAAAATAAAAAAAAGAAAATTGTATCCTTAAGTGTCTAGTTTTCAGACCTGGTCTGTAAAATTTTTTTGCGTGGGCGGTTTTCACATAATTATCCGAAAATCAACAAAAAAAATTTTTCTTAATTTTCTCGTCTTTAAAATGGTCTGTGGACTTCAAAAAATTTTTTTTCCATCATGCGACCATAAAGCTCTTCTAGACAATTTAATTAGATTTAATTTGATCTCTGAAAGAGCTCCGTACGATGATTTGCTGCGGAGTTATCGTTGATCAAAGCAAAAAAAGTCCATTTCAACTTTGACAATCGATTACTTGGGAATTAATGATCGAACAGAAAATGGAGGTAGGGTTTTGGAAACTGCAAAATATTCTCTATAAGACACAATTAGTGGTGATTGATAAAAAAAATTTTTTTGAAGCGATGATGTTGGCTGAAAAAAAGTTGAAAATTTGCAAATTTAAGGATATTTGGACAATTTGGTATAACTTTGGATATAGTGAATTAACGAAGGATATCGCCGGTAATTTTTTAACCTCAAAGTGTCCCTAAAATACCCTCAAAGTTGCAAAGCGCTGCAATTTTTTTTTTCTTAGTGCCCCGAAGGTTTAAATTGATCGTTTCGGCCAAAAATCATCTTAGCAAGCAATTTTTGATTTTTATGCATATTTTCGACTTCAATATGGTTTTTTGGCAAAAATCCTTATTTTTTTGCTCAAAAACATGACTCATTCAAAAGTGGAAAGACTTGTCTCTCTGAGGGTTACAGTCGCAATGAGGACAACGCTCACAGCTGCCCTTGAGGTTTTGTCGTTCTCCTTATAAATAAAGGCCTATTCATAACGTGTGATGCTGAACTGGTGGAGAGAATTAATAATTAGCCTACTAAAACAGTAGTAATAACTAAAATTATTAATAAGTCAATGAAGAGGAAAAATCGTCAAAACTTCTTAATCCTCTGGAACAGTAGTAATTTTGATGATTCTTTTTTAATGTTTGTTTTTATATATTATTTGGAATCAGAGACATTTTGGTGGGGGGGACATAAATATTTATATTGTTTAAACAATAATCATGCTATTTATCGAAAAAATTAATTTTCCTCAGAGGCAGAAATATACCTGGAAGTTAGAGGAAAACAATAAAGCTATGTTTTTGAGTCACACCACCGTCTTTCAGGCAGAGGTACTAAGCATTCTAATAATGGCATATAAGGAGGAAGTAAGGATAGCACGGAGCAAATAATATACGTATGTTTCAACAGCCAAGCACCTCTGAAAGTAATCTGCTTCCTTAGAATAAGGTCAGCCCTAGTTCAGGAGATACCTGGGAAGAGCTTGCCGGGTACAGAGAGGTAAGTAAGACTTCTGTGAGTTGTGTGAGTTCCAGGTAGACCAGTTAGACCCGAACTAATATTGGGTATCACAAAGAAGCGGGTCACTACGGCCTTGAATTGGATAATAAAGGTGCATCTAACCCGAGTTCTGGTAGTCCACTACAAACTTAGAAGGCACCTATCACTTATAGATGTTGGAAAAGGTGTGGAGAGGACGAAGGAACATCCCTCGATTTTCTCGCGCAGAGTAAAACATTCCGGCAAGTTAGACAAGATATCTTCTAAAAGAAGACATGGACGAAATCATGTCCTTCACCTCTTGCAACTATTACTACTATTACAACTAAGGATATTGCAAAAATCCTTCTAAAGCATTTCTAATCTGACATACCATTTTTCAAAAAAAAATTACACGCTAGGATAATTTACAATATCCCTTTCTTGTATTTTTGAAATCGATTAATTATTGATATTTAGGAATCTCTTTTCCTAAAACTTCTATCGAAAACTATTGTTTTAATAGGTATGTACCTCAAAAAAGAACTCAATGAACATGAGGTCGCGTTTTTGAGTATAGCTGAATTTTTTTAATTAAAAGTTATGTAAAATTGCCAGTTTATAAGAAAGCAAGTATCATCGGCATCTAAAATTTCGTCCACACTTTTCGAATGACGGATTAAAGTTGGTATCACGACAATATAGTTAAAAATTTGTACATTTTCTAATATAAATTAGCAAATATTCAAAGCCGTCTAACGTAAGTTATTAAAATTTTAGTGAATGCTTGACAACTGACACTGAGTCCATAATTTTTTGGGTTTTTTTCTGCTTTGTCATTTTTGACATATTCGTCGTTAAAGTGTAGAATAATTGTTATATTTCAGCATCGCATCTGTATTGAACTATAGACTAAAAACAATAACAATAACAAAAACAATTTTACAACAACTTATCCCATAATGAACATTTTCCATAGCGCAAACGTTAAACAGCAAACGCGCCTTTTTAATTTCTTTTGCAGGCACAGACACCTCGAAATAAATTTATTCATTACTTCACGTCGCTGTGAGGGAGACAATTTTTATAAAATAAATTTCATTGTCTGAAAACCATCATGAATATAAATTTATGACACAAAACAGGTATTCTTTATATATGCATGGTTATGTTCAAGGTTATTGCAGAAAAAGGCAAATCCATTTCATAGACGTCACATAAACAATATTTATATAACAATTGCACCTATCGCAGTACAATATGACTTAAGAAAAGTACGCTATACTGAATCGAGTAATAAAGGCCGCGCGAGTGTCTGGAATGGCTGGTGGCATGACCAATCAACCTATATTAGAAATGATTTACTTATTTATGTGACACGGAAAATAATTTAAATATTTATACGGGGATCGGCTGAAACATGAACAACTAGCAATATTTAACTCAAACCGTTGAATGAGATAACTAACTAATTTATTTTTTACTCATGTGCCAATCAAAATGCAGGGGTTATTTTTTCTTCAGCCCCTTCCCACCATTCAGCGCTTTCACCATAGATATGAACTTTTTGCTATTCCCTACAGTTTTATGTGTGGATTCGTGGTCGAGTGGTAAGGACACTTGCCTCTCACCCTGGAGTCCCGGGTTCGATCTCCGGTCGAGGAGCTAGGATTCTTTCTAAACCAAAAATAATTAATTCTAGTATACTCGGACATTGGATGTGTGCCCTTTGTCTCAAATGTTCTTCAGGAATACAAAGGGTTGTATTACGGATTCATGGAACAAAGATCCACGATAACAAATCTTGCCTGTATTACCCAATTCATATGTGACAACTTGGATGCAGGGGGGCAGGTGGATGTCATATATACGGATATCCAAAAGGCCTTCGATCAGATAGATCACTATTTGTTACTATCTAAGTTAAGAGCTTTTGGATTTTCGGATACGTTAATCTTGCTTTTCACATCTTACTTGTTTTCAAGAAAGCAATTTGTGGAACACGGCGGTCACAGATCTCTAAATTATACAGCAACGTCGGGCGTCCCTCAAGGGTCCAACCTGGGGCCCCTGTTGTTTTTGATTTTCATAAATGACATAACATTAGTAATTAATTGTCAGTATCTACTTTTTACCGATGATCTAAAAATTTTTACGAATATAGTTAGTCTGAATGACTGTATTTACTTACAAACAGAAATAAATAACTTTTCTATGTAGTGTGCCAATAACTTTCTTAAGTTATACATCTCCAAATGCAAAATCATGACCTTTACTCGCAAGCAAAATTCTATACTATTTGATTATACCATAAACAATTTTCCACTCGAGCGTTGTTTGGAATTTAAAGATCTCGGTGTGATTTTTGACTATAAACTTAGTTTCTCTAGTCATATTAACCAGATGACAAAGTCAGCTTCTAAGTTGCTAGGATTTTTTGTCAGAAACTGGAGATGTTTCTCAAGGGTTGAAAGTTTGAAAATATTATATTTCACATACATTAGATCCAAGCTGGAATATGCCGCTCTAATATGGTATCCTATATACCAAAATTTGATTTTGTTAACGGAATCTGTCCAAAGAAAATTTGTAAAATTCATGTTTTTTAAAACTACTGGTTTTTATCCACAACGAGGCACTAATAACAAACTCCTATTAGATATGTTTAATATGATTTTACTAAGTGAAAGAAGGAACTGTATTGCTCTTTCATTTCTGTACAATCTAGTACATAACAATATCGACTGTCCATCCCTTGTTAATAAGCTTTACTTTCTGGTTCCTCGATTGCATTCTCGTGAAAGCGATTATTTTTATTGCCCCTTTAGTCGTACCAACCTTATGTGTAAATCACCAATGTTTAGTATGTGTAAGTTATTCAATTCAATTTCCGGACTTTGCGATATTAATCACGACAGTTTAAATAGTGTAATTGCCTTATATCTAAGAAACAACCTATAAAATTCTTATACTTACTGTGCACGTCCTGACATCATCCGTTTTTCCTTTTTATTTTATTTGTTTTATTTTATTATTATTTTTTTATTTTATATGTTTATATCTGTATGGCCTCATGAGCGGATTACTGCTTTTAAAATCTATTATTTTCTTTGTAATATTTCGAATACATATGGTGTACAAGTATTATGGCCATGTTCACTTTAATTGTAGTTCCATGTTTATTTCATAATCTTATGCTCACTATAGTATTTTAATGTTTTCTTATATTTTTGTTTTGTAATTTATGTTATTTCATAATCTTAGACTCACCTATGTAAATTAATGTTTCTCCGTATTTTTGATTTTTTTTTTTATGTATTTTTGTTACTTTTTGTTACACTAACGGTGTACAATTATTATTGTAGTCAAGTTCACTTTATTTATAATTCCATGTTTAATTCATAATTTTATGCTCACTACAGTATTTTAATGTCTTCTCATATTTTTTTTTGTAATTTATATTATTTCATAATTTTAGACTCACTTATATATTTTAATGTTTCCCTGTATTTTTGTATTTTTTTTTTGTAATTTTGTTACTTTTATAAGTTTTACTCTCATGTTCTCTGTAACTATCTTTATGTTTCCTGTAATTGGGTATTCACCTGTTGGAAATAAATGCATTATTTATTTAT
>JANEYF010000090.1:0-130432 GCA_029963845.1 Rhamnusium bicolor
ATGTAGAAATATTGAAATTAACAAAAATTATTGTACTAAAGATTTATTATATAAATTAAATTGAAATATTACGGCAATATTCAGCTTCATAGTTGCTGCTAAACGAAAATAGTGTTTTATATATTATACATAGAAAGTAGGTTAAGTATTTATATCCTTTATAGGGATTCTTTTATGACCCCCAAGCCAAAGTTTGACGTTCACCCGCTATTATAAATCGTTTATCATCTGCATATGATAAGGCTACCTTATTTTTCAATTCTGTGTACATGTGATGTAATTCAGACCTAAAAGTATTCATTTTTTCTATAGATATAATGTCCTTCATTTTTTGCACTATTTTTGTAATCATCTAGGGTGAGTTTTTGTGACACATAATTTGGTACACCTTTTGTTTTTCTCGTTAGCTTATCTTCCACTTTTATCCAGGAGAAATCTCTTTCTTTATGTTGTTCACACAATTCTAAGCTTATTTCTCCCGGATAATTATCTAAAAATTCCCGAAACTTATCGTTTTCAAAAATGTCTTTCTTTAATTTTACAATTAAAGAACACTCATTTTGCTGCATAAGCAAAACGTTGTTTTCAAAATGTGGTTTTAGGTAAATTTCCCCAAAAATCGATTTGTTTATCGGCATTTTGTGACGGTTGCTCAACATATAATTAGAGGTATCAAAATAATCTAAATTTTGTTTCATATCATTATAAAAGTTTTCCGTTTGAACTTCTAAAATTAAACTATCAGTATCTGTGTACAGGAGGGAAACATTAGTATATTTAGGTTTAATAAAATTATAGTAAAAGCTATATATAAAAATTTTTGATAAATCTAAAACACAAAAACCCACATATATGGGTTTATTTTTAAGTAACTTTTAGTTTTTCCATTTGGATAGCAACTAAATTTTCTGAGAAAATAGAACAATTTTTAAAATTCGGTTTTGCAATTAAAGTTTCAGCCCCTAATTTCTTTCCGATATTTTTTCCAATGAGTTACTATTTTAACGTCTACTCTTTTATCTACATTTTCCATAGTTTTCCCAAAAACGCTGTTTTTCATAAGTTTAAAAAAAATCCTTTTCAAATTTATTTTTCGCCTTATTTCTCAATTCTGTATTTAAATCTATATATTTTTCAACCAACAGGACTAATTAAACTCTAAGACGCGATGTATTTTAGTTATTTCCAAACCATTTGCTAGAGCTTGTTTTAAATTTCGGTAGTGTATGACATATTTCTCTTTATTATTTAAATTGGGAATCAATTTAGAAATTTTAACATTAGCTTGTGGAGAAACTATAGATTCAGGACAAAATGGAAAGTCGTTATGTGAGTCGTGTAAAAGCTTCCGGGATATGTGAGATCTACTTCTATAACATACCCTTTATCAAAATTATTGGGAATATTCATTTAATCCAAATTTTGTATTTCTTCTTTTGTCAACCATTTAAAGCCTACACTCCCTAGGGATTCTGACATTGCAGCCCCATATAGATTTGTTGCATCTAAGTACATAATATATGAGGTAGATTTAGATGAATCGTAATTTGGTAAAAATTTATTGTTTGCTACTGCCGTTCTAACACTACATTGGCTAACTCCTCCACGAATTCCTTTCTTAAAAAAGTGATGCATGTCTATGTCAGTTAATAATTCCAATTCAATATTTGTAATTTTAAGCATTGCATCCCAACTTAAACCTGGAGTCGTATAATATTGAGCCGGATCTAAACCATATGTCTTTATACAAACATTTCGGAAATTTTCAAAAATATCAGCTAAAATTAATACATTAGATTTTAAATACAAATCAGAGTATTCACCTAAATTTTTACATTCAAATAGATCCCAAACTTCTAAGGCACGTTCATAATCTTTTTCGCTAATGTCTTTGTCATGTAACTTATCATAAAATTCTTTATGTGATGACAGTTTTGTGTCGTTTAGTTTATCTAATGCGTCAACATATGAATAGGGAAAACACCTTTTTGCCGAATTAAATTGAATTAATTTTCATCAAAGAAATATTTTCTTACTTCTTTACACTGATTTGAATTTAAATTTTTAGATGTTATCCAAACTTGAAGCCATAAATCTAAAAGAATCTAAAAATCTTAATTTCAGTAATACGTCATGTTTTGAATCATCCTCATTTCCAATTTTATCTACTAGGATGTGTTTCGTAAAGGAAATATATCTTTCTTTATTCTGCGGGATAATATCTATCTTTTCTCTTTCACCAGCTAACTCACAAAAAAACGTGTGTATCATAACCTGATAAATTGTGAGTGAATATTGGAATAAATCTAGGAATTTTAAAGTGTAAATTACAAATTTTGTGTGCTTTTCCTCTAGGTTCACCATTTAAATGATCATGGTCAATAACGATTTCATCGTTTTCTAAAAAGGGTTTTTCACAAATATGACAGCTATTTTTAAAACTTTGTTCTCGCTCTTTAGTAAGAGATTTCATTGGTAAAATAGGTTTTAAATAATTTTCATAGATTTGTTTACAGTCGGCTTCCAATTTTTCAATAAATATTTTTGAAACATTTTCCCCACGCGCGGTCACAAATTTAGAAAGTGAATCATTAAAATTACATTTGATATAATGGGAGAAAGAGTACGGCTCGTGCTTGTGGGTTTTTCAAAGTATATGAATTTTTATCGCTTGGCTCACAAGTATCTAATGGTTTTAAAATTGATTCAAAATCTGCATACACTACAAAAGGTACTTTTATTTTTTTTTCAAAATTCTCAAATTTTAATATATTTCCAGGCACATCTCCCCCGAATTTGTCATGTCTTATTTTAGTATCCGGTAATTTTGTATAGATATGATTACAATCTTCTTTTTGATGTAATTCTAAAATTTTCCGCGTTCTAAAATACATTAAACAACCATCACATAAATATTTTTTACCATCATGATTACTTAGTTGTTTTGAAAGTAGTCTAGACATATCACGAATTAAACAATAATGGTTATTTTCATAATCATCATTAATCAAAAGTAAATTAATATGATTAGGTCTGCAATTCTGAGTGAAATATAAAGGACCTACAACCTCATACTTTGGCTTTATCTCATCATATACTAAATCTAATCCGTATACATTTATAGAAATATTATTTTGTTTTTTGAAGCATTCATCATCTTTATTCTGAATATTCAGTACCGCCTTTTTGTCTTTGATGTGTTTAGGTAAATCGATGTAAGTCGATCATCTGGTTGGGTTGTACTTGTTAATATTTATTTCTAAACATAAAATCTTCTTTAAAGCCCAACCTTTAAAAAATACAAATAAAATTTTAGAACACTATTTACACAATAAACACTAATTTAAAAATTATGAGCAAGAATTTTTTTCTAAAAATTAGTAATAGTGAATATTAAAAAAGTAATTAAATATTTTTAGGATTATGTTTAAAAAAATTAAACCTCATAATATATCTATTAAGAATTAAATCTCTAAGATAACCCTTTGAATAGCAAAATTTAGATACATTTTATATTACCTCGAAAATAGTATAATATCCAGATGTGTATGTTTAAAATTGAAAAGATGATATATTTTAATGCTGAATTTTTTTTTAGGCAAATTATACGTATACTTGAAAAGTATATGAGATGAATAGTTAAAAAATTAAAATAGTAACGTACCAAAATCCCATTCTAGAAATTCTGTGGCTTTTGTAAATAGTTCTTGGATAAAATATTTATACAGTTCTTCCAAATCAATGGTTCTATTCACTACCTTGTATTTGGAGTTAAAAGATTTAATTTCTTCTGCTTTTTTAAAGTAATTAAATATTTTTTAGGATTATTAGTTTAAAAATTAAAACTCATAATATATCTATTAAGAATTAAATCTCTAAGATAACTCTTTGAATAGCAAAATTTAGATACATTTTATATTACCTCGAAAATAGTATAATATCCAGATGTGTATGTTTAAAATTGAAAAGATGATATATTTTAATGCTGAATTTTTTTTTAGGCAAATTATACATATATTTGAAAAGTATATGAGATGAATAGTTAAAAAATTAAAATAATAACGTACCAGAATCCCGTTCTAGAAATTCTGTGGCTTTTGTAAATAGTTCTTAGATAAAACATTTATACAGTTCTTCCAAATCAATGGTTCTATTCACTACCTTGTATTTGGAGTTAAAAGATTTAATTTCTTCTGCTTTTTTTAGTTTCCGCACATAGAGTCCAAAAAGTTCCATTTTAATTTTTTACCCCATATTTGTGGGGCTCAATAAGTTTTAAATCTTTTGTTTTAATAATTTTTGATGAATTCCTTAATGTCAATTAACGTTGTTGTGTTATTACTAATTCTGTAACTAACTAAACGATTTTTTGAAAGCACACTTTATTTTAATAACCTCATCTTCACACTCAATAATATTGTTTTTATGTTGATTGCTTTTTAAATAATTTTGAAAGAACTGCGATGAAATATCGATTTTGCAGTCTTTACAGTAGCTTTTTTCGGTTCACCACTAGTAGAAGACACTGTGAATGAAAAAATTTTTATATAATATAAATTAGAAATAAAGATATTTAAAAATAATACATTTTTTCTGTTAAAATATTTTTATATTTTTCAATAATTATTTAAATCTATAATGATTAGTTTTTTGTATATATATTTTTTTTTTTTTTGAAAATATATTTGTCTGAAATTGTATTATTTATTTGTTTAAAATTGCATCAAGTTTCTATTATTTTTCAATTACATTTTTCTTCTGTTAAAATATGTTTCTGATTATTTATAAAATTTTTCTGTAAAAATTAAAAGGCTAGAAATGTTTTTTCATTTCAATTAATATGTTTTAAAAACCACCTCTACCTGATGATTGTTCTACTCGAGGTTGTTTGGAACTGGATGTAGATAAAGCATCACTTGACTTCCGTTTCTTTTGATGATGATATAAAGATCCCATAGTTGAAAAATAGACGCCGCAAAACTCACATAAATGTTTTTTTTACAATATAAATTAAGATGTCTTTTCAAAGAATCCTTGCGGGAAAAGGTTTTAGAACAATTCTGGCACGTGTACATATTGTAAAATATTCTAATTTCTTCTTAACTAGTTTTCCTATAAACTCTATTTAGTAACTAAATTATTATTTTGTGTATACTAGTCTAATTTATCGATATTTATGAAAGCACTCTGTTTTCCCATAATCATTTTAATGTCAATCACTTCCAAAAACATTTTTCCCTTATAATTTTCTTTTCTTCGTGGAAAACACATAGAAAACGTTGAGGTAACCAAGCACTGAAGTCACCTAAATCAGCTAATACAACTTCGCCTATAGAGGTTCTCTTTTTTCCAACATCGTAAATTATATATTTTTTATTAATTTCCAACTCAGTAAGTTTTTTAATATTTTTGAAGTTAAAATTCACAGCTTGTTTGATCGCGGTAAAGTCCATACTGACTAAATATATATCTACTAACTAATGTGGGTTAATTGCATGAGTATTTATAGAACTACTTATATGGTACATAAGGCGGCTCTACACAAATCTTACTTTTGTATTTTCTAAATCGTGCAAATCTGTAATGCAATCGTATCTGTCTTTTAAGATAAATAATGTTCTATCGAAGCAGTTATTACACCACAATTTCCTGTTTTTATATAATAATTTTACATCCTGCACTTTTACTACACTATGATAATGATCTTGAGAAAATATTGGTTTACGAATATTAAAATAATTTATAATTTCTTTAAAAATTTCATAACAACTGGAGCATATTAATAAATTATACTCTCTTATTTCATAGAAATTTACCCAGACACAATACTTATCTTCTGATAAATGTTCTTCCCAATTTTGTTCTTGTATTAGTGCATTTCTTATAGAGTTTGAGTAAGGTATTTCCATATCAAAGTTTTCTATGCAAAAAAGATGAGGAGTTTGAGACCTTACCTCTAAATATTTTAGTCCATTTATATTCACAAAAATTTTTGATTAAATTTTCTTTAATAGATATAAGTCGACGGTGTTTCGACAAAAAGGCGTAAGCGGCTTTTACCAAATTTTACAGGAGAACCAAAAATTGATGAACATGTAAAATGTGTTATTCCAAGTTCAATTTTGCTTTAATAAAATTAAAAATAGTTAAATAAAAAATACCTTGTTCGGGGTGTCGAAATAATCGAGGGTGAGCATTTCAGCCCGTGCCACTATGAGATTTCGGCGTTTATTAATTTATAATCTCACGTTTTTCACAACGAAAATTATCGATTACGCTTATTCAACTTCAATTTTAATGATTCTCGAATTTTTTGTGGATTCAGCCATAGTGTTAGAGGAAAGGCTTGAATCTTACGATGTGTTTTCGACAATAATCTCATTTGCAGATTATCGTCGCTTACGCCTTTTGTCGTAACACCGTCGAGGTATATTGAATTTATATAGCAAACATATTGCATTTCTACAATTTTTGCATATAACTTCACTAGATAAATCGTGTAAACTTTTTATTTTAGACATAATTTTTAGTAACCAACACTAACATAATATAAACTGATTTGTATATAATTAAGGAGATTCTCATATATATAGAAAAATAGGCGAAAGTTATTAGCTGTTATCATTAACATAAACAATTATTAATCCTTTTTTTACTTATCATGAAGAGGAACTGTAATATACAGTTTGTATTAACCTCATAAAACATTGTAACGTATGTTATTCTATTTGTATTAATTTGAATAAAGGAAACTTTAGCGATTTTCTCTAGCTGTTAGTAAATAGTACTTATTAATCTTATTAGAAGATTTAAAAGAGTATATAAACACTTGTCGATTTATGTTCAGTAGTTTACATCTAGTTTTATTTATAAAATAACTCAGTCTTCTTAAAAAATGTCAACTAATGTCGAAGTATATAGTAAGTTTTTTTAATGCAATTTTATTTTAATTTTTCTCTTAAATTGCAGTAACTGAAAGTGGAGCACCCAATAATATGGTTATATCATGTAAATGATCTTAATATCGATTTAGTTAAACGATACTAATTAATATTTTTTTTAGTATTTGAAGTATTACGCATAGTTAAGTTTATCTGGAGTGTTGCAGGAGATTTTTTTCCCGGGGGAGACAGTAAGTAAAGGTTTTCATATTGTATAATTATTAACAGATTTCTTTTTTTTTAGTTTACCCATTATGTAAGGTTTTATAGTGACCAATGCTCGAGTACCGCTACCATTATTTGGAATGATGAAGTTTATGGCCAAATGGTAAAGTCGTGGGCAGATGAAGAATATAAAACAATATTTGTTTATATAAGACAATAAATGTACATTTTTGTATTATTTACATATTATAAAGAGCTTAAATTTCTAAAAAAGTTTATTAATTAAAAATACATAATATATTTTTTTAGAATTAATTAATTAATTAATTCCCACTTGAATTATATTTACAATATTTAAACTTAGAATAAAACTAAGAAAAGAAAAAAATATGAGAAGTTAGGTAATCGTAAAAATTAAATAATAACTATCTTGGCATGATTCAGGGTTCCATATCATAGAGTACCAGTTAAATCCAATAGAGTTCGATTTGTACTAATTAGCCGTAATTTACAATAAAGTATGGGCTTATTAAAATTTTCTATATTGTAACTAGTTGAAATAGAAATACTGTACTATTAAACATTTTTCAAATTCTCCTCAGCAATACAAAATTTGCAGCTAATAATTCTTCCTGGAGGACCGTCAATACAATCGCCATGAGGGCCGGATAAATTATGTTTATTGCAGGCCTTATATTTCTTCATAAATGGATCGTATCGTATGTAATCAGGTAATAAATCCCAGTTAGTTTCCAGATCAAAAACACTTATTGTTTTTATATAATTTTTTTAGTAAATAATTAATATCTTGAAAACTCATTTTCGATAGAGATCTTAAAATTTTGTGGGAAGCGACAGATTCCCAAACTTTTGAAGCAATGTACCTTTCACTAATATTCATTTTGTCTGATAGTAAATGAATTGAAATTTATTGTATATAGACAAAAATGAGTTGCAGCATCACAAAATTCTAATAGGCCTGTGTAATTATTTTCCTACCTCTCTTCTAATTCATTTCAATTATTATTTATATATTTAATAGGAGATATTAAATATTTCATATGCCATATATAAAATTTCCTTTAAGAAATCAGTATACTACATGTCCTAGTTGATATTACGTACTTGCTTGGTAATTGATATATTTAATAAAACATGTATCTTTTCTAATATCTTATTTATTACCCATAGATGCCGCTTCTGGTTTTTTTGTAATTGGTATAATGAATAAAACATTTATCATTTCTAATAACTTATTACCCATAGGCGTCTCTTCTGATTCTATTACATTTGATATAGGCTATATGCAGCCGGGCCCCCTTGCGGAGCCGTCTATAACCACCATCTATGCTTGAGAGAGAGCGAGCACATCTGGACTTTGAGAGTGATAAGGATGATTATTTTTTTCACACAGTGTGGATGTGTGTGTTGGTGAACTGTCCATAATACACTACTTATAAGGACTCTGAGGACATATTATTTTATGTTTAAATAGTTGAAACCATAATAGTTATTGGATGGTAATTTTTAATTTGAAATGTTCCAGTTAAATTTAGGTATATTTCATTTTTTTTTTTTTTTAGTTTTTAGTAAAGCTGGAGGCCAGCTTTCACGAGGCCGGGGAGATGTTTTAGTGGATGGGTTGATTTAACAAGGCACTCACGTTCTGGGCGCGTGAGAAGGAGGTTGGTTACTTAGTGAAAACAAGATATATCTCTCCGGGCCAAGGGAAATACAAATATAATGTAAGTAAGAATTTGTTATATTAAGAATTTGAAACCTTTTGTTGGCTAAGCTAAAAGTAACTTAACTTAAAATAAATGTTATATATTTTTCGTTAATCGGTTTTTTAATATCAATTAGCTTCACCCCTAGCGTGCGTGTGCGACCATTGGTATGGCTGGACACGTAACAATATTCTTTTCGACGAGTAGAGCTACTCCTCCACCCTTGTTTGCTCTCTCCTGACTATAAACATTATTGAATGTTTGAATTTACGCACTTAACAGATAAAGAATTGGTGGTGCCTCTATAATCTGATAGTGTTCATTATTATATATTCTAATTCTGACAGTTACAAATTAAATGTTCGCAGTTTGTAAAGTTTTAAAGAATAATAAAACAGTTTATTCAACAAAATTAATAGGTTATGGGCCCATCCACGTAATCAGAGGTGAGAAGTAATAAAAATATTTTCGAAATTGCGAACAGAAATTCAATTTTTCCTTGAGATTAAATCAGCACGTGATTATCAATTGTTTACTTGATAATAATATTGAAGCGTGCTCGTTGAGTTGGAAGTTAACAATAATTGAAGTACTTGTTAGCAGCTGATCTTTTACAAAAATGACAGATAAAGTTGATATCGCAATTGTCAACAAGTTTGATGGGAAGAATTTCCATCAATAGAAATTCCAGATGGTATGTGCTCTTAAAGCAAAAGGCATATACAATGCAATGACTGGTGGAATAAAACCATAGGTTGATTCTACAAACGCTGAAACGATAATTGAAATAGAAAAATGGGATAAGCTAGATGCAATGGCGATGTTCACTCTTACGTCGGCAATGGATACTCGCAAATCACGTTAATTGAAAATTGTTCAAGTTCAAAGGAGATAATTGACAAACTTGATTCAATATATGAACAAAAGTCGGAAACCAATAAAATGATTGTTTACGAACGCTTTCATCAATACAAGATGAATACAAATGATTCAATTGTACAACATATTGCGAAAGTTGAAAATCTGGCTAGACAGATTAAAGAAGCAGGTGAACAGATTAGTGATGCTGCTATTATTACTAAAATATTAAGTGGTTTGCCAATGAAATATCGTAGTTTCAGACAAGCAGGCTGTCACTTAACGAAGATAAACAAACTATTGTTAATCTGACAGCTCGTTTACTTGACGAAGAAAATTGTCTAACGTCGCGTCGGTTGAAGACACTGAAACTGCACTTACAGTAAAGGTTCAAAAAATGGTGGAAAATATTGGAATTCACAAGGTACAAATAACACGAATAAGATGAACAGGTCACAAGTTATTTGTTTTAACTGTAGGAAGAGGGGACATATATCTCGTTTCTGTGTAAATAAGAAAAGAAACAAAAATGGCAATGAGAGCACCGGCTATTCTCGATGTGAAGTTAGTCATTCATTGGCGTTTATAGCAAATACGAATAATTCACAGAATTTGAGAATTTGAATGCACAGTTAGAAATGTCAAATAATGACATATGGATTATGGACAGCGGGGCTTCGGCACATTTCTTTTCGACTTTTGAAGCGGTAGAAGATGAAAGTTTTGTGACACTTGGTAATGACAAAAGTTTAGCTGTAAAAGGAAGAGGTACAATTAAAATCAAAAAGTGTATTAAGAATAATTGGTTTGATGCCTCAATCTTAAATGTCTTATACATACCCGAACTACGCAAGAATCTGTTTTCTGAACGCATTGTCACGAAAAAAGGGATGAGAATTATTAAAATAAATAATAATGCAGAAATGTATCACGATAATGAACTCATGGCATGTGCAATTCGTAAAACAAATAACTTGTATTGTTTGTTGTTTAAAACAATAGTGTTAGAGGCCAATGTAGTGTCAGAAAATAATTTAAAACTGTGGTACGAAAGACTAGGACATATAAGTATTAAAACGTTGAAAACTATGGTTTCAAAAGAGTTAGCAACTGGTGTAAATTTCACTGATATTGATAATTTCTTCTGTGAGCCCTGCGTGTACGGCACACAACATAAATTTCCATTTTCAAAAGGTACGCATATTAAAATACAGTTAGGTGAATTGACTTATAGTGATGTATGTGGACTGATGTCCACATCATCTGTTCAAGGTGCTAGATATTTTGTGGTGTTTAAGGACGATAATTCAAGTTATCGAGCAGTTTTCTTTATCAAACATAAAAATGATGTATTTGAACAGTTTAAAAGATTCAATGAACTGGTAAAAAATAAATTTGGTCATTATATGAAAATTTTAAGAACAGATAAAGGTTCTGAATATTGTAATAAAATTTTCGAACAATATTTAACGAAGTGTGGTATTGAACTAGAAACAAGAGCTGGCTATACACCTGAACAAAATGCAAGGTCTGAACGTGAGATGAGAATTATAGTGGAAAGCGCACGTTCGACGTTATATGCAAAAGATTTGCCTAGATATTTATGGGCTGAAGCTGTGAACACAGCAGTTTATTTATTAAACAGAACGCCAAATAGTCAAATACAAGATAGTACTCCATATTAAGCCAGGACAGGGAAGAAACCATCACTTGAACATGTAAGAATTTTCGGTTCTGAAGCCTATGTTCACGTTCTTAAAGTGAAACGTACCAAATTGGACGAAAAGAGTACAAAATTGATTATGGTTGGTTATGATGGAAACTCTAACAATTACAGATTGTTTAACCCAATAACCAGGAAAATCACGATTTCCAGAAATGTTATTTTTAACGAGAATAACCAGATAAAATCTTTAAATAATTATACTCCAATAATTATTGATAATAGTGACCTCGAAGATGTTGAAAAAGTTGATGTGATTGCTGATATAGAAAATAGTCAAGTAGTGCAAGAGGTGGAACCTCCTGAAGTTAACAATCAGAAAATAGAGCATGGAGAAATTATGAATTTTAAAAGACCTATACGATATGAAGCCAATTTTGTGGAAATAGATATTCCTGAAACTTCTGAAGAGGCTTTAAGCAGTGAAGAATCAGATCAGTGGAAAAGAGCCATAAATGAAGAATTGTATGCTTTAGATAAGAATGATACATGGTATCTGGTGCCTCTTCCCAAGAATAAAAAAATGATAGGTTTCAAATGGGTATTTAAAGTAAAAAGAACAGATGGAAAAGTATCAAGATATAAAGCAAGACTATGTGCGAAAAGGTTTACTCAGAGAGCTGGTGTCGATTACAATGAAACATTCTCGCCAACAACGAGATATGATTCGATACGTGTCTTGTTAGCTTTGGCGTCTAAAAATAAATATGTAATTAAACAATTTGATATCAAAACGGCGTTTTTGAACGGAGAACTCAAATAGGAAATTTTTATGAGTTCACCAGATGGAATTGAAGTTGGTCCCAATACATGTTGTAAATTAAAGTGATCGCTTTATGGATTAAAGCAGGCGGTACGCTGTTGGAACAAAACATTGACAATTGATATACGATATCATTTTATAAGAGAAAAATATAAACGTGGTGATATAAATGTAGAATATGTACCCCCGGCAAAACAAGTTGCAGATATTTTTACCAAACCACTACCGTTTGTTAGTTTTAACAAACTACGACAAGATATGGGGATGAAATCTCAAAGAATCTGAAATTTTTTATTTATAATTAGTTTATCTTTGTAAAAGTTAGGATATTATTATTTTATGTTTTGGTGACATGTATCATGTGTCATATGTATTTATTTTTGGGGTTAGAGAATGTTAAGTGCTTAATCAGTGGTAGTATTGAATGTTTGAATTTACGCACTTAACAGATAAAGGATTGGTGGCGCCTCTTATAATCTGATAGTGTTCATTATTATATATTCTAATTCTGACAGTTACAAATTAAATGTTCGCAATTTGTAAAGTTTTAAAGAATAATAAAACAGTTTATTCAACAAAATTAATAATAAACACTGGAATTTCATCGATGTTTCAGCTCTAGAGCTTCGTCTCTTGCAATGCAATGCAATGTCGTATCTCGCTAGCACCTCCTCTAGATCGTAATTACTGCCACGTAGTCCACTGATGTTCCATGAGGCTATCTGCAGAGACTTCGGCTTCACCCTCGTAATAACCAATCTAGTTGACTAGTTTTGGCATTTGGGCGAAAAAGGCGTTCATCATTGTGAACATCTGCTGCATCTGTGCCAGTGCCGCCGAGAGGTTGCTGGCGTTCAGTGCAGTGGGGGCCATCGCTTGTGTTCTTGGTACTGCGGCGAAACGAAGCTCCTACCGGGGGGTTGTAGTCCGCGTTGGAGCCTGTGGTGCCTTGTTGTTTGTTGCTGCGGCTTCGTGGATACCACTTGTGGGCTTCTTAGGGTACTTCGAGTACCGCTTGTAGCTGTGCGGTACATTTGCCTTGTGCGTGCCCGAAACATTGGTAGCGGTGCCACTAGGTTGTTTCTTGCTGCACTTTTTGTCGTTCCACCCTCACTACCAGTGAGCAGCACCTAGACATCTACAGTATTCCTTCTTAGTCCTTGAGTACTTGAACTAGCACCAGCGGCATCTGAGTTTTAGTTTGTCAGCTGATCATCCTTTGGACAGACAACTGCGCGAACCTCTGGTCCTCGAGATCCCTCTTGATGTCAGTGTTTTCCGCGCCACTGGGATTCCTCTTAGCACCACTCTTAGCTGCCTTTCCTCGGGCAGTGAGTACGTGCGGTACTCACTGCCCGAGCCCAGCAGCCAACAGTAGCTTTCGATAGTCCTCTGCTGTGATTGACTCGATTGCTATCCTTTCGTTGACCAACTAGTCCAGATCTCCTTGTTTTTCAGGGTCACTACCGGTATTTTCGGCGGTTCTGCCGCTAGCACCTCTGCTGACGCTGGCTCTTGGCTGACGCTTTCTTCGTTGGCCGCTGGTACTTGTGTTCTCTTGCGCGGGGCTTCTAGCGCGGTGCTTTCTGGCTCATGCCTTGCCTTTCTAGCCGATCCTTCTTCTGAATCCTGGCTATCTTCGTTTCTGCTCTTCTTCCACTTTTGAGTTGGCTTCATCCACAGCAGCTCGTTATCCTTTCTGTAATATACATGCCACGTACACAGTTTGGACCGCATGCTTCTGTTCATGTTCGCGTTCTGTACCGCGATGACAGCTAACAGATTTTTAATCTGTTTCGCTACCTCCTCGCGATACTTTCTATCCTTTTCTTGTCGGGCCTTCACTTCCTTCCTGAAAGCCCTGAACTCTTCTATGATTGAATCCAGTTGGTCGCGCTGCCTTTCGTTTTCTTCACGCAGGTTCTTGATTTTCATCTCTACCATTTTTGCGGTAGGTTTTACTTCTTGCACTGATCACTATGTCCGTATCCAAGGATGACGATGTTCGATCGGTGTCGCTTGCCATTCTGTCTTCAGAATGTTTTACTTGTATACTTACCGATTTCGGGTTATCTGTAAGTAGTAATGTTTCTTGTTGGTGTGGGTTATGGTTGTTAAAAACAACTTTTTTTAGCAGAACTCAGAAATTCTATTTACGTAAAACAGCATTGTTTTGTTAGGCTCCGCCCACCGTTGTTCCTTAGGCTCCGGCCTAAATTAAATGCATAAAACTAGCACGTTCCGCGAGCAGCACATCAGTCAGCACGTGCTCTTCCAGCACTCATTCAATTTCCACATGTCTATCCCCTGGGTATAACTTTTACTTGCAATAGTCTGACAGACGTTAAAGTCAAAAGAATTAAAATCACAGGACAACCTCATGATGGCCCTTCGCAGACAGGTTGCTTTTTTCACTGGTTATAGTTTCATTTTAAACGCTGCTCGGCTCCTATCGGCTCACGATTACATTGTCGATATTTAACCTGAGAATTTTGCGAAAGCAATTATAGAAGTATTAATTCGACAATTTTTACCTACGGTGGATTTTGGTTTCAGAAGTCTTCCAACGAGGATTTTTATGTAAAAATCTAAATCGACTTTTATTTAAACTATAAAAAAAATTGCAGGCTCTTACAAACGTAAGCTGCCTGAATATAGAAAAAACGTTAAAGTTAAAGAACACTATCTAAGACTCCCAGGACAGGTAAGGAAACTGACTTGCGTTCATAGGGTCATTTTTCAAAATAATTTTTTTTTTTGTGAAATTAGGTTTGTTATGATAGTCTCGAACTTCAGTTTTACATTAGAAAAATCAGTTTATTTTAAAATCACGAATTTCAAATTTCGTTACGAAATATTCTTGCTAGTTTTAAATTCTCCTGATGATTACTAGGCTGCCAATAGTTTCGTAATTTATTGAAATTTTTCGAATTTTAAGAATCGACTCGAAATATTTACAAAAAAATTATTTTCAACAAATCATCTCATCTGTCCCACAGAACACCGAAAAAATTATTTTAATTTTCTACAATTTGTTTAACAAATATTTTTTCATATTTATTTTTAGTATTTCATAATTGCATTCAGCTCAAAAAGATACATTATCAAACAACTTTTTTCTTCGATTCTTTTAAAAAAAATTTTTCTTTTTATATTTCGATCATTATTGAGAAAAGTCGTGAACATTAGTGCGTTTTTTTTTTGGCAGGCTAGTAACAAGATTGTAGGCTAACTTGCTGTCCTGTCTGTTAATTTTCAAAAATGTTTACAACAATTTTTTAATATTGTTTAGTATTACGATTTTAAGCATTCATCTAAAGGATTCATTTTTATTTTGATCTTTGAGGAATTAGTCAAATAAATTCAGTTTTCAAAAATCACCCATTCTCGTTAGCAAAATTAAACCAACATTTCCACTTTTACTAGCTAGCAAAAGACTAACTGCATGTACTTGCGAAACAATTACGCGGGTGGTGTTGAAAAATTCGAACTGTACAAGTCAAGTGTTGATGTTTGTGACCTACGCGACGGTGCTGCGACAATGCATTTGGTGGGCCGTTTTCTTCAAAGAGACGATTGTAGATTTTTACGTGTTACGTGTAAAGTGCATGCGTTCCATCTTGTAGCAGAAACGATTCGAAAATGTTTTCCAGAGGTAGATGCATTAATAGCAAATACAAAAAAAGTATTTCTCAAATCTCCTAAACGGCTTCGAGCATTTCGCACACTGTGTCCTGGTATTACAGAACCACCAGAGCCGATTCTTACACGTTGGGGAACGTGGTTGAAGGCAGCTTTTTATTATGCTGAATATTTTCAACAAATAAAAGCTAAGACTACAGTTCAACCCTAACGAGGCTGCAGCTATTAAGGAAAGCCAGACAAGCTTTCCCTTGAAACAGATTTAAAAACTATTTATAACAACTATAGAGGACTACACGACGCAATAGAAAAATTGCAAAATACTTCGTTGTCGCTAGTGGAATCGCTGCAAATAGTGGACGACGTAAATACACAGCTACAGACTATAAATGACGCAAAAAAATAAACCCGCTATTGAAAAATTCGAGAGTGTATTACGGAAAGATCCTGATTTTACCAAATTAAGACAAATTTGTGATGGTGCATCTACAGCTGCGTTACGTGAGTTCACAGAGTGTTTTACTTATGCCTGTATTATATCCGTAGATGTCGAACGGTCTTTTTCAAAATACAAAAATTTTTTCACCACAGCGAAC
This sequence comes from Rhamnusium bicolor, assembly GCA_029963845.1. Lineage (NCBI taxonomy): Eukaryota > Metazoa > Arthropoda > Insecta > Coleoptera > Cerambycidae > Rhamnusium > Rhamnusium bicolor. The sequence goes on from JANEYF010000090.1 coordinate 16,416, forward strand.
ATCGCTTACTGAGACAACTGTAGAAACATATCTGATGCTATACAATTATTATAGAAGTGCTCCAGTTTGTGATAACGACAACCAAGCTACTTCATCTTCATCTGCTTAAGAAGGTGAGTTTTATACATATTATTATAAAGTGTACCAGTATTGATAAAATTTATTTCCATTTATTTTATTTATTTATTATTAGTTATCACTTAGATATACAATATACATGTGTGAACGTCATTTAACAGTTTAATAATAATGTGCAGCACTGAGCTTACAAAATATAAGGAAATATATAAAAAAAGAATTTAAAGCGAACGAAATAGTACAAAAACATACATCACAATATATAAAATATTTTTGTTTTTATTATTGTACTTATTCAAGTACGTCTCTGTAGGATTAATGACTTTGGCCAGGCTTAGTTATCATTTATTTGTATTTAAATTTCCTAAATAAATCTTTGTTATCTATTTTGTATAAATAGTTGGTTTTTTTCTTCCTCACTGTAAACCATTTTGATTATTTCATTAAAGAAATTTCACTTATCAAACATAATAGTTGTCATTTTCATAGCTCAATTTAATAATGTTAACTTTTCCATATTTACAGTAACTAGTTTAACCAAGATATTCGACGTTTAATAACTCAAAAACGGTGTATGGTAGGAGTAACATATGGTATATTTTTGAAATCAGGAAAAAAGGATCATTCCAAGAATTTAATAATATACAGCCGATTTAAAAAAAATATTATTTTTTTTGTATTCCCTGAAATCTACACGCTACTGTACTTTTGATAGCATTTTAACAAAATTCAATCATAACCACACAATTTTTATTTAAAATGTTTTTTTCTATAGGCAATAATAACGATGATAAGGGGTGGGTAATTTATAATGAATAACCCTGTACATATAGCCCCACGCATAGATTCAGGTTCATATACAGGGTTACTTATTTTCTGTTTTTTTCGCCAACTGCTTTTATTGATATAACGTACTAAAGTATACTTGCACTGTGTTTTTCTTCGAGAAATAGACCAAGGTTAAATTGTTTTTATTTTATGAGCGTTAACTTATACTTTTGTTTTGTTAACTTTAACTCATACTTTTGTTTTATTAACGTTAACTTACACTTTTACTTTATTAACGTTAGCTTATAATTTTTTTTTGTAACGTTGACACATACTTTTGTTTTATTAACTTTAGCTTACACTTTTATTTTCTCAGTTAACTTTTTTGTTTAAATTTTTTATAAAATAGTATATACACTACTTACATACTCTGATATACAAGTAGTTTCTTTTTACAATCAATTTACCTTGTTTTATTGATATTAAGATATTTTTCTCAGTATCGTAGATTAAATTTTTCTTTTTTATATTTTTCTCGCATACGAACAGAATTTCTTTTCTCACCAAAGAAATTTGATTAAAATTACATAAAATTTATTTTCTCAAGAATTTTTTTTTATCTTTTACTATATACGGCCCACGCGCCACGCATAAAAATAATCTTAATACAATCACGTAAACTAATTAAGGTACTCATTTTTCTACGCTTACGTTTATATAAAATTGTTCATTTGAGTCATTCCATATGAAATCGTCTAAAAAAAGAAATTTTTTGTTACTCTACTATTTTAGATTTTGCCTAAACTTTGTGAGAATCTTCTTTAGGGTTCCAAAAAAGGAAATCCACCATCATTTAATTTTCGCATGCGTCAGTTCCTACCTGCCAGAATGAAAGCATTTAAAAAACGTCACTTTTATGCTTTAATATTTTTAGCTGTAAATTTTTTTCTATTAAAGATATCTACATGTTCAAGATGGCATTTCAAAGCTGAAAGATGAGTAGGAATGGGGTCGGTTGGGACGGAAATCCCCCCCCCAATGGGTCCCTCCGTAAGGCATCGTCCCAGAATGGGGCTCGATGTAGCTCTTGGAATGGGGCCCCTGTAAGACTAATGTACCTGTTGTGGGGGGACCCGAGGTGTGCCACCGTAATAGGACTTCGTAGTTTTCTTGCAGGTCTGCCATAGGTCTCGTGCAGCGGTCATCGTAGAACATAACCCTATGTCCCCTTGATGCCCCGCGGGCACCTCATAACCTCACTTAGAACCATCTCTCTGTTAGCAGGCTCGTGGCTCCCCGCACCTCATAACCTCATTTGGGCACATGACGTAGACCCCGATGTTGCGACCCTTATGGTGCTTCGGTGTTGAGGCCTCTGTGGTGTCATAACAATAACCTTACTTTTTTAGACAATCCTTCACCGCTACCGATGCCTCTGTGCCCCCGTACAGATGTCATTTTCAACATCCGCGTTGCCCTATACATAACGGCTACCGATCGTCATAGAGCACGCTCTAATAGTCGAGACTCCGTTGGTGTGGTCATCCAGTTTGTGCAGGGATAAGAACATAGACCTCGCGGACTTTACCTAAGCATTAAGCTCAAATGAGTTACTCATTAACTTATGTAAAAGCGATTGAAATAAAACACCCAGAAAAGAAAACAAAAACTCTTAGTGAAACGCTTTATTTATATTTTACATATGTTTTATTGATGCATAATTATTAGGAATTTTTACCACATATTAGATAGATTTTCTTAACATACGTGATACAATAAATATTATTGATTGTACTAATATCATAAAAATATAGAATAATCAACAGTACATATATCAAATTGACATAAATAAACATAAAATGCAGTAATTAATATAGAATTGACATGATGCAATTTAAAAAATAATAGAATTATCACCAGTACAAAGAAGAGATGTCCTCAAAAATATTAACAGATTATCAAAGAAACTATTTACTTTTATTACGGCTTTTCGCCCTTAGGTTATTCAAGCCGTCATTAAAAAATTTTCTTTTAGCTGAATTAGGTTTGTATACCTTTGTTTCTGTCTTTGTTACGACTTCGTGCTCTTTTGTTCTTCGAATATTTTTAGAAGTATTGTAAATAGTTATAGATTTATTAAAAACCATGCTCTTTATGGTGTCAAAATTTATCAGCTGACTAGTTTCGTACTTCAGGGAAATTCCTTTCACCTTGCATACGACCTCGCTTTGTTTCTTTGTGGAGAGAACTTTAAACGAGTAGTTTTTTGGACCTCCAGAAACGAACTCTGTTATGTAACTATCGGGTACATACTGTTCTAATTAGTCGGTCATGTCTCCAAGAAAACTTCCTGTAGGCACATCCGGTTCACCTTCCCTTGAAATATAGATGACAGAGTCGGTATCATAGTACAATACTCTCTGCTCCAATTGTTCAAGATAACTATATAGTTTGAGCCTGGCTTGGGTTGTAACGTAGGACACTATGGCTATATTCACTTTTGTTAGAGAATCGTAGGCTTCCTCCCTATGCTCGTAATTAACGATAAGTGTATCCTCGTTTATTGGCATTACACCGTTAACGTATATTTCGGGGTTTGGCAATATATGGAAAAACTCGCCAGGATCGTTGACACTTTTTGTTTTTGATTGATTCTCCCGCTGACCAAACTTTCCCCAAAACGAATTCATAAAGCTTAGTTTGAGACCGTAGCCCTGGATTTTCATTAACCTCGGCAAACTCTAATTTTGACATCTTCTCGTTCCATAAACTGTTCTATATAGCGCTTTCGTTCCTCTTGAGTGTTACAATACATTGGCCACCCGGATGCTTGCTGCTTAATTTTTATGAATTTATTCATCATTTCAGTGAAAATACCTTTCTTTTTTGTAGTTTTATCGAACTGTTGAATGTCATACCTCCAAATTTCGTAAACCTGTTTTACTTCATAACCATTCGCGAGTGCTCTCAATATTTTGTCAATGACCCAAGTGTCACCCAGAGTTCTTTCTTCATCTTCGTGATAGCAATCACTTTAGTTAATTTGTTCGCCACAGACAAGACACAGAACAAACATGAGTTTGTTCATTTTTACAGGAAGTACAGGGTGGTACAAGTTCCTAGGTGGTAAAATTTTACATTTATTAAGCCATTTGTTTGTTTTAAATTTATATTTAAGCACTCTTCTCCTACATAAACTTCAGGGTGTCCCACCGGAAACTTGCCATATTTACAGACCCAGGGGTATAAGGAGCAAATATCGATGTATTTAATTTTCTCTCCATCTATGGGTCGTTGTCCAGAGGGTCATCTCTGCTATATTTAAAACATGAAAATAGCAGCCGTGAAACTCGAAAATTTGATTTGTTTCCATACAATATCCATCAACTTTAACACCGTGCAGTTTTGCCTTTGTCCTTTGGCTGCATGATTAATATTTATATTTCTTTCGGTTTCCTCCCAAACGAGCCATTGAACAGCTACCCTTGACTGGTTATCTCGCCACCTATTCCCGTTTTTTGGTATTATTCCGATACTGCTTGGCTTTAGAAAATTGCGGCGATAGACTTTGTTGCAGGCAGATGCAATTGTACAAGCTTCTGTGAACAGGCAGACGTTAGAAAAATGGAGATTTAGTAAAGCATTTTATTATTAAAATAAGGTCGTGTAATAAATAATATATTCCTTATTTGATGTAGAAGCAATTCCCACTAAACTGTGCAATGACAACATCTTGAAATTTTATCGGAAACAAAAATTTATATGTATTTTTCCTAATTATTTAGATAAACATATTAAACAAATATTAATCTTGTCACTTTTCATAGCACCGAAGAAAGTGTTTTTTTTTCTTAAATAACGTTTTATTAGTGCAAATAACATAAATCAGTAATGATCATTCATCAGCTAACACCGAACCTAGAAAATAAACTCAGATTAAACAAAGGTTTTTCTGTTAGGTATTACTAAATATGGATTATTTACAAATAAAGTAACCGGCAGGTAATGTTACTACGTAAAACAAAAATCTTTGTGATCAAATCTGCTACTGAGAGAAATTTTGTAATAATATACAAAAATTTTAATTTAATTAGACCGAAAAATATTTATTTTTGAAGTAGATTGCTAAAAGACGTATTATTTCCTATTTGTCACTATTAGTAAAATTCTATTATTTCTGATACCCAATTCCAGACTTGTCATATCAAGTCAGTACGTACCATAATTTGTCTCGGTTCTAGGTCTCCCCGTACTACTATTTGTAACGTCATGGTGCAGGTGTGTGAATGACGATGGACTATAATACCATATATTATAGTGTGTGCTTCTTGAGACGTCTACTATACCTAGTGCAATATGTGTTTGTTTATTAGATTCTAATGTCGTCGTTTACATATCATGCTTGTAAGTATATTATTAATTACAATTTACTATTTCGCACATTAATTTCAATCAAGCATTAAGTGCAACAATCATAATTTCCAACAGGAATAATTTATCTTATCTTTCTCGGTAACTGGCAAAACAGAAAATAACACTTGAGTGTCTTGATATTTATTCTTAAATTTCTATCGGAAATATTTTATTAAATCAGCACGAGATTTAAAAAAAAAAATGTTTGCTGTGCTAAAATGTGACGATCGTGTACTAATAATGTTAAAATCATACATGTGTTAACAAAAAACAACAGGTGAATTATGTCAGTAGTGTGATGTTGGAGAAAACTGTTAATTAACCATTTACCAATTGAAAATAAACGTATCTTAAATATAATACAGTCGTGTAATTAACTTAAGATGTATTATGTTTGATCAAGCTTTTAATTTTATACTGTAAAAAAAAGCAACTCTAGAAAAGTTACCTAAAGGTACAAAGAATGGATGCCACAAATAAATATTTATAGACAATATCTGGATAATATAATGAAAATAAAAAAAATAAAAACATTTTACAATTACTTTCAGGTATCTTCGACAATTACAAATCTTTGTAGAATCGACGGTAGATTTCAATATACGAATTTATTATTATTATTATATAATTAAATCTTTTTTTTTAAGTTGCTCAGATGTTGCATAATAAGCATAATAATTGATGGAGGTTGAGAATATACTTTAATTAAATATAGATTTTCAGTAGTTCTTGAACATCCTTTAGTTTCATTTGAAACAAAGAAATAGAAAGATCATGTTAAACATTTGTTGAGTACTATCTTGTAGAGAATGAAAGCTACGTTAATAATATTTATTATTGTTAATTTTAATATTTTCTTGTTTTTTAAAAATAAGGAGGCTGTGCATAACAAAATCAAAATCCGTTAAAAAAAATATTTCGTATCGCGTATACGTGCTTCATTCAAATCAAATATTTAATCATGTTTTGTGTTTTTTTTATTTCATGTTTATGTCAACGTATAGACCGAATATACCTAGTGATGATGAGGCTCTGTTTACTGCAAAATAATTATTATTAACTTTAGATATTACATCAGGCTATGCACTTTGGATATTAAGGTATAAACCACGTTTTTTTACTTGTGATTATTCTAGGCTTTAAAACTAGACTGATCAAGAGTTGTAGAAAAAATGGAATCTGATTAAACGTGCCGCCACTTGATTTTCTTTGTATTTATTTATAATATTTAGTATGTATGTCTTAAACGTGAGGGTTTTATAGGCAATTGGTTGACCTCCTATACGCCAGCCGTACCTCATTGAGGGAGAAGTCACATACCGAGTCAGATTCGTAATCCCCGCCTGCAAAACGGGTTGTTCTGCGATGACGTAAGTTATGATCGTATACATCCGTCGCCTGATAACAGCTCTAAAAATCAAGAACCTGTCGCCCTAACGTGTTTGACATACATATAAAGTAATTGTGAGAATACCGCCGTTTTCCGTTTTTTTTTTTGCAAATTAATTTTTCTTTGTATTTTTTTTTATTATTCCTGTTATACACTTTTTCTATATTCGACGCTTACATACCATGCTAATATGGTCTAAGGGGGAAGTTTCAACAAGTTTAATTTGAAAAGTACTAAACTGTTTAATCATTTCTGTGCGTATGGTTTTGTATATACTATTATGTATTCTTCAGTAAATTATACCTTTTGATAAATTGCAGGTGGGCGCTCTCCTGTTTTTAATTGCCTTCAAGACGCTTGCACGCTAAGATATTATTCAATGTTACAAATCAACGTTCAATTCATAAAGATTAACATTGTGACCCTCCCCCCCCAGAAAAGCCCAGTGGCATAAACGACGGTCACGTGATTTATTCAAAGCCTTGTAATTTCATGTGGTGTTATTATATTATTATTATTATTATTATATAATTAGCTGCTGTGTTGGAACCACTTCAATTGTCAACCTACTTTTGCTTTTGTAAACATCCTACACACAGTTCTGTGAGACTAGCACTCGATAGTAAAAAAAGAGAAAATGGGGACATTTGTTATTGCTAGTGACTTTGTTAAGAAGATTCGTCGCTTTGGTCTTCACGAGCGAACTCTGGAGTCTAAAATAAAACACCGAGACTTTCTGCTTGGGAATAACGTCTGTTGGGATGCCAAAATGAAGAGGAAACGGGCGACAAAATAAATACAATACGTTTAATGAGGAGTGTACTATGCGCCGTGGTGTGGTTACCATAGATAATAAAAACAATTTGTGCCTACCTCGTGCTATTGTGGTTGCTATGTCATATGTAAACAAGGACCCTGACTACAAAAAAGTGCGAAACGACATAGGGAAACTGCAGACGCAGAGAGGGAAAAAATTGTTGCAGGCTACCAAATTGGTGATACCAGAAGAAGGTGCGGGAATTGCTGAATTGAATCAGTTCCAACAGCACCTTTAAAATTATAAAATTATGGTTTATAATTATGGATCAAAAGGTAGAGATGTTATTTTTACTGGTATAAATGATAATAACAAGAAACTCAATCTCTTGCATCATCAAGGACACTACAACGTCATAACTTCCCAAACAGCAGCTTTTGCTTGTATTTATTACTGTGAAGAATGTCAGTGATAGTAAAAGGCATTTTCGGGGGCAAAATTGCTACAACGCCCACAGAAAACCTCGATCCCTTGGCCAAAGCACTGTGTAAAGAAATTACCCGCTGTGCTGAATGTTACAAAACTGTCTAGAGTAGAGAGATATATTGCAAGATTTGTCATACACACGTTTCTATTCATCACCTGTGTTTCATACGACTCAATACTGGTAAACCTAAACTCAGCGACTTGTTATTCATCTTCTACGATTTGGAAACGGGACAGGAGAAGCCTCTGGAAGATGGCTCCCTTTTACATGAACCTGACCTTTGTGTTTCTAAACAGTGTTGTGATGAATGTATGGCGACCGAGAAACAGATTTGCTCGAAATGTGGATCTAGATTACAGGTATTAAAATGCACCGACCCAATATCTCCATTCATACACCATGTCTTAACACTGCGAAAGAAATTTAAACACGTAATAGGAATGGCTCATAATGGATAGGCATTTGATCACCAGTTTATTTTAAATTATCTCTTAACAAAATCCGACTTAAAACCGGAGCTGATAATGCGAGGCTCTAAAATAATTTCATTGGAGATAGAAAACGTAAAATTCGTGGATAGTGTGAACTATTTTCCGATGAAGTTAGCCACTCTTTCTAAATCTTTTGGACTCGGAGACAATTTTAAAAAGGGTTATTTCCCACATTTATTTAATACAGCTGAGAATGGAAACTATGTCAGGCCTCCACCTGCTCTCGAATATTACGATCCCGACACGTTGAAAGAAGACGACCGTAAAAGCTTATTAGAGTGATATGAAGAACATAAAAATGATGAATTTAACATACTACGTGATATAGTGGCGTACTGCATATCAGATGTTGAAATATTAACATAAGCTTATCTGATTTTCCGGCAACAACTACTCGAAACAACTATCATCTGCCCGTTCACAGAAGTTTGTACAATTGCATCTGCCTGCAACAAAATCTATTGCCGCAATTTTCTAAAGCCAAGCAGTATCGGAATAATACCAAAAAAACGGGAATAGGTGGCGAGATAACCAGTCAAGGGTAGCTGTTCAATGGCTCGTTTGAGAGGAAACCGAAAGAAATATAAATATTATTCATGCAGCCAAAGGACAAGAGGCAAAACTGCATGGTATTAAAGTTGATGGATACTGTATGGAAACAAATCAAATTTTCAAGTTTCACGGCTGCTATTTTCATGTTTTAAATATAGCAGAGATGACCCTCCGGACAACGACCCATCTAAAACTTAAAATTTTTTATATGAAAGTAAAATCGCTAAAACAGAACGCTTACGAGAACTTGGATACGAAGTATTTGAAAAATGGGTGTGAATTTAAAAGTCAAACGAAGAAATAAGAACCCTTACTGAGAGTCACTATCTGATGTTATCTGTACCGCTTAATCCTCGAGACGCTTTCTATGGCGGTCGTACTGGAAATACCTGGGAATATTATAAGATCAAAGATGGAGAGAAAATTAAATACGCCGATATTTGCTCCTTACACCCCTGGGTCTGTAAATATGGCAAGTTTCCGGTGGGACACCCTAAAGTTTATGTAGGAGAAGAGTGCTAAAATATAAATTTAAAACAAATGGCCTGATAAATGTAAAATTTTACCACCTAGGAACCTGTACCACCCTGTACTTCCTGTAAAAATGAACAACAAACTCATGTTTGTTCTGTGTCGTGTCTGTGGCGAACAAATTAACCAAAGTGATTGCTATCACGAAGATGAAGAAAGAACTCTAAAAAACAAGGTTTACGAGATTTGGAGGTATGACATTCAACAGTTCGATAAAACTACAAAGAAAGAGGGCCTTTTCACTGAAATGATGAATAAATTCATAAAAATTAAGCAGCAAGCATCTATCTAATATGTGGTAAAAATGCCTAATAATTATGCATCAATAAAACATATGTAAAATATAAATAAAGCGTTTCACTAAGTTTTTGTTTTCTTTTCTGGGTGTTATATTTTAATCGCTTTTACATAAGTTAATGGGTAACTCATTTGTGCTTAATGCTTAGGTCAAGTCCGCGAAGTCCATGTTCTTATCCCTGCACAAACTGGATGACCACACCAACGGAGTCTCGACTATTAGAGCGTGCTCTATGACGATCGGTAGCCGTTATGTATAGGGCAACGCGGATGTTGAAAATGACATCCGTATGGGGGCACAGACATCGGTAGCGGTGAAGGATTGCCTAAAAAAGTATGGTTATTGTTATGGGACCACAGAGGCCTCAACACCGAAGCACCATAAGGGTCGCAACATCGGGGTCTGCGTCATGTGCCCAAATGAGGTTATGAGGTGCGGGGAGCCACGAGCCTGCTAACAGAGAGATGGTTCTAAGTGAGGTTATGAGGTGCCCGCGGGGCATCAAAAGGACATAGTTATGTTCTACGATGACCGCTGCACGAAACCTATGGCAGGCCTGCAAGAAAACTACGAAGTTCCATTACGGGGGCACCCCCCCCCACAACATGGACATGAATCATACAGGGGCCCCATTCCAAGAGCTACATCGGGCCCCTTTCTGGGGCGAAGCCTTACGGAGGGCCCATTCTGGGGCGAGGCCCTACGGATGGTTCCATTTAGGGGGGTCCCGTCCCAACCGACCCCATACCTACTTCGCTTTGAAATGTCATCTTGAACGTGTAGATAGAAAAATTTTTACAGCTAAAAGTATTAACGCACAAAAATTAAGTTTTTTAAAGTAAGTATAGTGATGTATTTTAAGCAACCTATACCTCAAAAGTCATTGTCGTTCCGTGATAAGGGACCCAGAAAACTAAGTAATATTCAATAAATTATACCGTTATTAATCTCTGTCGTTCACTTTGGTAAGAGAGGACGTAAGTATAGTGATCTACTTTGAGAAACCTTTATCTCAAAAGTTACGGTCGGGCCGTAATAGGGGGAGCCAGAAAAATAAAAAATAATATTAAACAAATTATTCCCACCTATTCAATCTGTGTCGGTCATTTTGGTATAAGTGATGTATTGTAACCTACTTTACATAACCCATATCTTAAACATCATTGTCGCGCTGTAATAAATGGGTAAAAAAAATATATTCAACAAATTATTCCCACGTTAATTATTCTTGTCATTCATGTCACTCACTTTGGTTTGAAGGAAAGAAAGTATACTGATCTTCTTTAAGTAACTAATCCCTCAAAAGTCATTGTCGGATCTTAATAAAGGGTCCAGAAAATAAATAATATTTAATAAATTATTCCAACATAAAATCCTAGGATTTTCTAGGGGTTTTACTTCGGTGACTTGAGAGGCGGTTAAGAAAACATTTTAAAGGAAATATTTTTTTTTAACATTATTAAAACTTACTCTCATACTGAAGTGATGACAAGAATTAATAGCGTGGGAATAATTTACTGAGTGTTATTTACTGTTTTATTTGCGGCCCGACAATGACTTTTGAGGTATAGGTTAATTAGTGGATCACTTAATTCCTCTCATACCAAAGTGACCTACAAGGATTAATAATGTGGAAATAAATTATTAAATATTGTTTATTTTTCTGACGCCCCCCCTTATTACGGCCCAGCAATGACTGTTAAGATACGGTTTATATAAAGTCGATAACAATAGATCAGTTCTATCATACCAAAGTAGCCGACAAAGATTAATAACGTTGGAATAATTTATTGAACTTTGTTTGTTTTCTGGATCCTTTATTACGGCCCGACAATGGCTTTTCAGGAATAGGTTACTTAAAGTAGATCACTACACTTACTTCCTCTTATACCAAAGAGACTGACAAAGATTAATAACGGTGGAATAATTTACTGAATATTATAAACCCCCTATTACGACCCAACAATGACTTTTGAGGTATGCGTTACTTAAAGTAGATCACTATATTCACTTCCTCTAACACTAGGGTGACCGACACGGATTAATAACGTTGGAATAATTTATTGAATATTATTTAATTTTCTGACCATCTTATTACGGCCCGACAATGACTTGAGATATGGGTAATATAGCTATACCTATCACAATAGATCATTTCCACCATACCAAGGTGACCGTTGGAATCATTAATTTCTTATGCCAAAATGACTGACAAGGATTAATAACGTGGGAATGATTTACTGAATATTAAGTAGAACACTCACTTCCTCCCATATCAAAGTGACCGACAAGGATTAATAATTTGAGAATAGTTTATTGAATATATTTTTCAGATCCCCTTATTACGATCCGACAATGAATCTCGAAGTATTTAAAGTAGATCGCTATATTTACTCCCCCCATGCCAAAGTGACTGACAAGGACTAATAGCTGGGGGAATAACTTACTAAAAATAAATATTTTTATTTTTCGACACCCTTACAGTCCGACAATGACTTTTGAGGTATGCGTTACTTAAAGTAGATCACTATTCTTACTTCCTCCCATATCAAAGTGGTCAATACGGATTTTTTAATTTATTGAAAATTATTACATTACAATTAATGTCCGTACATTGAACAATTTTCCTCCAATACACAACATTTGCGACCTTCCAGCCGCAAGCACTGGTGGTTTCATCCACGCTAATCCAGAAGTATTTGTCATTCAGTTGAGTAAATTTTTTTGTTTAATAATGTCACATTTTTGTGATAAATGTTTCTTCTTTGTGTAGTTGCCGATGGCATCTGAACATTACTGGCGTGAAGTTAGCAGCTACAAGTTAGCAGCCAAAATTACGGAAACGCCCGAGTGTACATAGGCGTAAGAGATCCGCATAGGATATACTGAAATGATTATAGGATTTAAAACAAGTATACTTGTAGCACAATTCCTTTTAGTTGTCAAAAATAGAAATAGAAAATAGTTAACTTCAACATTTGTCAATGACGGTGAAAAATATTAATAATAAAATTTAAAAAATATATTATAAAAATTACATAAAATAAAAATTGTTGAACAAATATTTAAACCAATAATCAATCCATTACAAATGATATATAATAGGTGACTTGTATAGTTAATACCTACTAAAAGCAAAACCATTGTGAGATTACGTAAACTAAGAAATAAAAATTTACAAAAGAACAGTGTCGTTGTCAACGTAAATAAAATTTATGTCGAATATGTATATATTACAAATACTAGATATAAGGGAAACCTCTTATCGTCCGTCAAACATGCCCTTAAATCAAATAGAGAAATAATCACAAAGGACACCGAATATCAACTTAAAAATTCGTGAAAGATATATGTGTCGTTGTCAACGTAAATAAAATTTATGTCGAATATGCATATATTACAAATACTAGATATAAGGGAAAGCTCTTAGCGTCCGTCAAACATGCCCTTAAATCAAATAGAGAAATAATCACAAAGGACACCGAATACAACTTCAAAATTCGCGAAAGATATATTGAATATACCTATTCTCTACTGTACACCCATTTTGCGAAAAAATTACTTAGTTGTCGGCGAAGAGGGTGAAACTTTCCTAAACACTTGATAAAATTAAAAATAAAATTTAAATCAAGGAAACCGAGTATCAGTTTCAAAATAGCTATAAATTATGTCCAACATGTAGAAATTGTACAATAAGAAAAAATCTTTTCGCTCCCGTCGAAATAATAATAAGAACAAAATAGAAACCATGGAAAAATGTTAAATAAATCTTCTTTATACTTATTCTAAATTGTTTCTTTAATTTGTTTTATACATTTAATTTCTCGTTTCAAAATTGCAATAAATATTGTCTGAATGTCTGAATTTCATAAATTATTCTTGGTTATCTAAAAAACACAGTTAGTTACCCAGTACTGAAAAAAATAAATCTAACTAGATAACCAAGAATTATTCATTTGGTAGTAAGCTCCAAGGAAGAAAAAGAAAAAATCTGAAAATCGCTTGACCCTGCAGGCCATCCCTGAAACTTCCCGCTATTTCCGAGCCTAAAGCGCTTAAAAATATACGTATTAGTTAATTTTTGAACTCTCCGAGCTCAAAATATTATACACATACATTTTTGAGCTCTACGATTAGGTGAAAAATCTCGAAGTTATATTAAAAAAACACTTTTTTTTGTAATTTTTGAACTGCAATATCTTTTGAACGAATTAACCAATCGAGATGCAGTTTGTAGCATCCAACGCAGTTTTTCAAGTACAAAAAATTATGTTTGTACCAAAAATCGATCCGACAAAAATTTTGAATGTTATTTCAAAAAAAACACTTTTGCGAATTTCTCGTAATCGATATCTCTTGAACGAATCAACCGATTTTGATGCGGTTTACGGCATTCAACGCAGTTTTTTAAGTACAAAAAGTTATCTTAGTACCAAAAATCGATTCGACAGGAATTTTGAATATTATTTCAAAAAAAACTTTTTTTGCGAATTTTTCGTAATCGATCTCTCGAACAAATCAACCGATTTTAATGTGATTTGTGACGATCGACGTTGTTTTATAAGGAGAAGAGCTGATTAGATTTTGGAATTGATCGGTTCAATAGTCTAAAAGATATTCCAAAAAAAACAAATTTTTGAAAATTTTATTTTTGAGATTTCTCAAAATGTACCCGGCCGAATCGGTTCTAATTCTCAGGAAATCTAAGTTGAGTCATCCCCTTTAGCATGCCGCAAACCGTGTTTCGATCGGTCAAGCCGTTGAAAAGTTATGAGAGGTTTACATACACCGTACACACATACACACACACACATACATACAGCCATACAGACACCATCGTGGGAGTAGTCAGAATAGTTTCTTAGGACCTCAAAACGTCGAGATCTGACAAAAACTCGATTTTCAAAAAAATCAGTATATAAAAAATTTTTTTTAACTTAAATCATGTAATCAAATTAAGTTAATGTAACCCATTCAATTCAGTAATTTCTATTAACCACGACAACTTTATGGTAACAGTAAAATTTTGTTTTAATCATATGTGTAATATGAGTGACACGCGAACTATGTTTGAAACGAGACTCTGGATTGAATGTTTCCATTAAGGTTTTCTCTTCAGTATGAAATATTCTATAACGTTATGGGCTCCCAATGCTTTTTTTGCGATACCCCGTATAAGAAAAACTTCTGATAAAATCCAATAAAGCAACAAAGAACTCTGCTGAAGTCTTATTTAAACATTGTCAAAGAATTATGAACAACAAAACCTAAATAAGCATCATTTTTAAAACTCATGTGGAGAATAATACACTAGTCACAAAAATTAAGGGATATTAAAAAAAGTTCCAAATTTTAGGGTGATTTTCAACAAGAGATAACTCGGCGAAAAATGGTCGTACAGAAAAAAAAAAAAAAAGGAAATTGTAGCTTTAAGTGTCTAGTTTTCAGACCTGGACTGTAAAATTTTTTTGCGTGGGCGGTTTTCACATAATTATCCGAAAATCAACAAAAAAAAAATTTTCCAAATTTTTTCTCGTCTTTAAAATGGTCTGTGGACTTCAAAAAATTTTTTTCCTCATGCGACCATAAGGCTCTTCTAGACAATTTAATTAGCTTTAATTTGATCTCTGAAAGAGCTCCGTACGATGATTTGCCGCGGAGTTATCGTTGATCAAAGTAAAAAAAGTCCATTTCAACTTTGACAATCGATTACTCGGGAACTAATGATCGTACAGAAAATGGAGGTAGGGTTTTGGAAACTGCAAAATATTCTCTATAAGACACAATTAGTGGTGATTGATAAAAAAAAATTTTTGAAGCGATGATGTTGGCTGAAAAAAAACTTGAAAATTTGCGAATTTAAGGAGATTTGGACAATTTGGTATAACTTTAGATATAGTGAATTAACGAAGGATATCGCCGGTAACTGTTTAACCTCAAAGTGTCCCTAAAATACCCTCAAAGTTGCAAAGCGCTGCGATTTTTTTTTCTTAGTGCCCCGAAGGTTTAAACTGATCGTTTCGGCCAAAAATCATCTTAGCAAGCAATTTTTTTGATTTTTATGCATATTTTCGACTTCAATATGGTTTTTTGGCAAAAAATCCTTATTTTTTTTGCTCAAAAACATGACTCGTTCGAAAAAAAAAATTTTTCTGAAATTTTTTTTTTATTTTTCGCCGAGTTATCTCTTGTTGAAAATCACCCTAAAATTTGGAACTTTTTTAATATCCCTTAATTTTTTGTGACTAGTGTATGTTAAATTAATTGGTGTATATGTTACCACAAAAGACCGAAAACCAGTAAATCCTAGGATTCACACGTTAAACCGAGGATTTATCAATTTGACTTGGTAAAATCTATGAAAAATTGTATTTTCAATATAATTTCGGACTTTTACTACGCCATAACGGTCAATCTTTTGAATTTCCAGTGTTGGTAATTCTATTAGTGTCTCGAGCCAGATCGGTCACTGGGTGCTGCCCATGTTATTATTTACAGCATGTATTTCATTAATTTCATTGTGTTCCTTAGACTACAATAACCATTGAAATGTATGTCATTCCCCTTAATTATTTTGTCTTGGCATAAAATATCCTTTTTTTTTTTGTAATTTTCGTAATATTCAAAATAAAAAAAAGGACATTTTAAGGCAAGGAAAATTAATTCACAAAATTTTTTGTAAATTTACTACATCAAATTGGCAAATCCTCAGTTTATCTTGTCAATCCTAGGATTAACTCATTTTCGAGCTTTTTACAGTAATATATACCGGGTGTAAATGAAATCTGGCTCACCCCTCTATTTTCATTGTTTATAGAAATGAATCGATGAAATTTTAATATTTATTTATACATATAAAACTGCATTAGAAGACGGTATGTAAAATTTGTATGCACTTCCGATTTCCCCGGAAATTACCTCAACTTTTTTATTTTAAATGGAACACCCCGCATATTTTTATATTTTTAGAATCCATGGTGAATTCTGAATATAACAGTATAAATTTTTTCTTTGATTTTTTTTATTTATTTTTTTTTTTAATTAATTTGATTTAGAGTGCTGTGATGTACAAAAAAATATTTTGATGGGGTTTCTTACTATTGCAAAAATTTAATTACTGTTTTATGATATGAAATACTCTCTTACATAGGAGCCTTCAAAAAGGAGAATATCGGTTTTTCTAAAAAATGCATATTTGTCAAATCTCAAAATGGTGGCTCATCGTGATATTTAGAAAATACATCTTTTTACGATTACAGTGATACCTATCTTGGCAATTTCATAAGAATTCGCAGTAGAAAAATCTAAATTCTTCTAAATAAATAGGTATTATAATGTAATACACAAAACCTGATACACAAAATAGTGTGCTGTAAAGACAATTATCTCAAATAGAATTATTTGTTTAAAATACCTGTCGTGACTAGTGTACTTAAATTACGCTTACTGTAATGCTAGTATAGCTATTTTTTACTTGATTACTATTTTGACAGCTACTTTAAACAAATAACTATTTCAGATAATTGTTTTCACAGCACACTACTTTGTGTATCGGGTTTTGTGAATTGAAAATACAGTCTTCTAATGCAATTTTATATGTATAACAACATATTAAAATTTCATCAATTTATTTCTATAAACAATGAAAAGAAAGAGGGTGAGCCAGGTTTCATTTACACCTGGTATACTAGAAAAATATTATATCACGCAGTCCGTTTAAGTCAGTGAAAAATACCAATATACAAAAATATGCATTAATTCATTCCACATAAGTCGCAAATACCATTCGTTATCTGTTCAACGTTTATACGATTCTTAATTTCTTTTACTGTCATCACATGCATTTATCATGAATACATCTCAGGCAGGTTCTGCATTAAAAAAATTCTACATTAATTTGCTCAACCATTTGAGAGCAACAGAAACAACGTTGTTTCATGTTAGAAGTATTCCTTAGCAGAACCATTTTAGGTTCGGACCTGTGTCTATGTCAGTCGGATTTTCCATGTACAAGTTGATGAAAAAAATAAATGGTATAAGCACCGCAGTTGTAACCATCTTCTTGCCTGATGTGATTTAACTCTTCTATGATAAAATTCTCATATTTTAAATTTTTTTAATACCATAAACATGACATTTTTTTTAAGTAAAGTAAATCACAATAAAAACAAACAGCAAACCCAAAAAAATTGTATCAAAATATATTATTTTAAATTGTACATGTTTGTTCTACAAATAAATAGCATTAAAAAAGATGCCCCTTGAAGATTATGTTTTCCACTGTAGTGATGTCAAGGACATATTGTACTCTTCGATATTTAGGGTATTCGGTACTTTTACAGCAAGTACCCGCTACTTTATACCCGTTACCGCTCCAGTGGCAAGTGGTGTAATTAATGTATTTTAATGTATGATATCTATAATGATATCAATGCCCATAGCCAGTGTCATCTGTAGGCTAATAGTTAAAGCTTAAGAAGCATATACCCTATTCGCATGCAGCAATAAAAATTTTCATAACTGGAAACATAATAACTGCCTCTAAAAGTAATTAGAATATTAAGAGCTTTTATAATTTCATGTACATGTTTGTTAGTTGCTGATGTTTGTGTTCTTTTACTGTATAATGTTTTATATTTATATTTTGTTAGAACCTCATGGAATTTCGATTTAACACATTTTAGTAGTTTTGGATCACGATCCTATTATTTTATTTGAAACCTCTTTAGCCTAACCTTAAACCATTTGGAAGTACGAAAACATACTGAAATTTAGGATTTATTTGACATGTTTCAAATATTAGCTAATCTACAAACTTTTGTAATACAGCAGCAGAGTAAAAAATCATAGGTACAAATTACACGGGCAGATAGAAGCACCTGCTAACGAATAAATTCGAGAATTACGTTTTTATTAGGTTGATAAACTATACTTTATAATCACTGCAGTGTGCAGATTAATACCATAGCAACGCATCGAACCTTGCTACAATTTAGTATATTAGAAAATAAATATTGTTACCAATAGCAAAGATTATAGTATACACTATAGATAGTTACTGCTTATGGGACCTATCCTCGCTCATAATACTCCAGTCACACCTACCATTAATTTCTTTAAACTGAAGCTTTTCGTGCATCAAAAGATGGCGATACAATCAACTTTTCTAATCCCCATTCATAAAAACAACTTAAATTTTAGACGCTGGTTTCGGTGCGATATGCCTGGTGCAGTGACAATTTCATCAAGAGCACGGTGAGACTATGTTGCCATGCCAATACGTTACCTTAGATATGTTGCTATACCCTAATAACAGCAGCGGAATTCTAAGTTGCTATCGAGTCGAGCTCGATGCGATAGCAACAATACTCGATACGATAGCAGTTAGGAATTCTAAGTCTCTATCGAGTGGATGTTCGGGTATCGTCGGGATTTATCTACTGGAATGACGAAATTATAACCAACGAGAAAAAATTTGATATTTTACTTGTTTAATTTGAGTGGTAAATTTGAATTCGTATAGGAAAATGATGGTTTAATCATTTTTCAGTTTGTTTATATTGGTTCCCTTTTTATTTACAATTGTAAATAATTTATTATGACATGTAACATGTAAGATAAGAACACTAAAATAAATATTGATTGTATGTATTTGTATTTATTTTTTTTTATTCCCATTTAGTATAGGTATATTGTATTATTAAGAATTAATATTCAACTGGCGATTTGCTTCACATTTATTTTAAATTTACGAATACAGAGTTGTCAAAAATTAACATTAGGTAGGTTCCAATTTAGATATTTTACACATTTCACATCTAAAACGATTAAAATACATTCACTTTTTTTGATGCAGCAATAATTTACAAATATACCTAGGTACTTAACACTAAAGACAAGTATTAAAAAAAATTATACCGTGTATACGTTATTCTTACATAATCAATAAAAATTTTTTTTGTTGAACCATTTTTTATTCTATTTCTTTAGAATATTTAAAAGGCATTTCACTGATAATAGTGTTCTACAATTGTATTTCGCACTTGTAATCCACGCATCGCTAATTCTCCTGGCTCGTTTCCTGGTGGATGAGGTACGTCCATTAGATCGGGATAATCATGAATATCTTCATTTAATAATGGCACACCTTCTTTAACACATACATTATGAAGAATAGCACAGGCCTTTATTAAATTAGATACAAAGTGTGGAGGATATCTAAGTGAACGTTCCTTCAAAAGGCATCGAAATCTCATTTTCAGTACACCTATACACCTTTCCACACAATTTCTGGCTCTTATATGTGCATGGTTAAATCTCTGCTGTGGGCTACCTTCCGGAGGATTTTGAAATGGTGTCATAAGAAAAGGTTGTAAAGGATAACCGGAATCACCTATTAACCATGACAATTCTCTATTATTGTAAATTTCCTGCATATACTCTCTAATAGCAGAATGCCTCCAAACAAAGGAGTCATGAGTTGATCCTCCGTAATTGGCAAATACATTATTTATTATAAAATTATCATCGCAGATAATTTGACAATTTAAGGAGTGGAAGCCTTTTCTATTTATAAAATTGTGTTCATCTCCACGTGGCTTTAAAATGGCAATATGGGTGCAATCAATCGCTCCAATAACCCCTGGAATCTCTTAAACGTGGTGCTACTGTGTTTATGAGTCTTCTCACGAGAGGTTTACTTAACCTATAAAGCTCAATGAAACGCCTGTTAGGTAAATTAAATGGATCTGCTGCATTTCTTAACTGCCGTCGATTTAACCTTAATCTTCTAATATTTCGTCGATTCTGTTGCAACATTTGTTGATGAAATATTGGCAGCATTCTAAAATAAGAACAAAAATCTCATTTTAAAATAATTAAAACCTAATTTTTCATATAAGAATATATCTATACTTACCTTATTAAATTATATGTATTACGAAGTACGTAATTTTAATGGTTCCAATGCTTTGCCTTTTACCGTGGAGCTTTTGCGCTTAGTAATTAAAATTTTATCTTTGTAATTAAAAGCACCTAACAAATTTTTAGCCAGAATATAAACACGTGGTTGTCTCTGTAAACACCAAATAAAGAATAAAAAAATGTCGCCGATTCAAACACAGTCGCAAAAGGTAGTACTAGAAAAAGACGGATATTACATTAGAGAAAGAAACATGTATCGTATTTCTAAAACGACAGGCATTTAGGTATCGAGTAAAATGTATCGAGAAAGTGTCAATATTACGATACGAAAGTGGACTTAGAATCGCTAGTTTCGTCTCAAACGATACGATACCGAGTTAGAATTCCGCTACAGGTATATAATCGCTTTGCGAATAGTTTATATGAAATTGTTTTCATTATGCTTTTCAAATATTAGAGATTAATTGTAATGAAAGGTTTGGTTAATTGGTTATATCTATTTACAAACTTTTGATAAAAAACAAATACAAGTTTTATTTAAACATAAACTAGTTTTATAAAAAAAAATAAGTATATCGTCTGGAGTATTATGTTTCAGAAGAAACAAACTTTTAATGTACTGGAAAAATGTAACTACTTATTAGTCTCCACAATTTTTTTTTATTATTGTTAGAACAGCTAAAAGTAAAAGTATCCATTGTTTTTAAAACGATTTTTATGCAATAATGTTTGAACTTGAATATTTTATATACAGGGAGCGAGTTCGATATTTAAGTACATAAATGTCTAATTGACAATTACCAACAATATCGCATTTCACTCAAATAATGATTATGATTACACTACACAACATTTGAGTTTTAAAAAATAATTTACATTGAAAAAAATACAATATTTATGAAAAACGCAAATGCAAACTGAATTTAACCTATTGTATTTTTTTGGTACTCAAGAAGAATATACAGGGTGGGGCAATAGTGCGTCTAACTTCGATATGTCGAGGTCTATGATAGCTAGAAACTTGATTTAAAAACATAAATAAACTAGACAAAAAAAGTCTACAACCGGAAATTATTTTTGAATATACAGGGTGAGCCAAGACCATTCGACAGGGTCAATTAACATTTTTTTTAAATGAAATGCCATGTATATTAGAACATTTTTGAAACCCCTTTGTGGCCTCCTTTCACTCCTGTATTATTATTGACTCTTTCCCAACCACTTCGGTGTAATGATTTTTTATTGTTGAAATTCTGCCATTTACACGTGTATATTAAAGAAATCACTACAGTCATAGTTACCCGAGTAGTTACCGTTTCAAGAAAAAAATATGTTAGTAACAGTTATGAGACATCTGTGTGATGACACCCAGCCATTTTCAATTCCTAAAAGTATACAGGATAGCCAAACAAATTTTTTAAACTTGCAAGTATTTGAACTGAATTTTCTCAATTTTTTTTAAATATAACACACCCTGTATGTTTTTGGACAATGTGATGTAAAATTGAAAAACGAACATTTTTTGTACGTACATACCTATGGCTATTTGTAACCATTTTCGATTTATTGAACAATAACTGCAAAATTCAGCAATAAAAATTAGAAATATATTTTTTCTTTTGTAATTCCAGAGAAGATATAAAAAGTGCTCCACATGTTGCCCATTTTGATTGACACACATTTCTATGCGTCTTTGGAATGAGATTTCTACTGTTCATAAAATTGCCGGGGTGATACTTCTAAAAGCATTTATTATCATTTCCTTCAAATTTTGCATTGTTGTTGGTGTTATGTTTTTATGGGCATCATGTAACACGCTTATTATAAAACCTTCTCTTGAATTGTTTGAAAAAAACCCTCATTTTTAATTTTTATTGCTGAATTTTGCAGTTATTGTTCAATAAATTGGAAATGGTCACAAATAGCCATAGAAATGTACGTACAAAAAATGTTCGTTTTTCAACCCTTGATCACACCGTCCAAAAATATACAGGGTGTTCCGTGTGAAGAAATTGAGAAAATTCAGTTCAAAAAGTTGTAAATTTAAAAATCCTTTTTGACCACCCTGTATATTTTTTGGGAAGTGAAAATGGCCAAGTGTCATCACACAGATGTCTCATAACTGGTACTAACATATTTTTCTTAAAATCGATAGTTGTAATTGTAGTAATATTTTTAATATACACGTGTTATGGTATATTTTCAATAAAAAAAATCATTACGTCGAAATGGTTGGGAGAGTCAATAAAGGAGTCCACAAAGAGGTTTCAAAAAATGTTCTGATATACATGGCATTTCATTTTACAAAATTTTACTCGACCCTGTAGAATCGTCTTGGCTCACCCTGTATATTCGAAAATAATTTCCGGTTATAAACTTTTTTGTCTAGTTTACTTATGTTTCTAAATCAAGTTGCTAGCTATCATAGAACTCGAGATATCGAAGTCGGACGCACTATTGTCCCACCCTGTAGATCATAAACTTCATTATTTACTGCCGATTCGGTACCAACTCGGCAAAATGACTCGTATAATTCCCAATTTCTCAAAAAGGTGAGAAAAACAAGGACTGAAATATTTGACACTGTCAGAAAAAATACACCGAATAAGATTTTTACCAGGATACTTTTGGATCTTTTTTTATTTTAGTCAATTTCGTTGCCACCTTCGACTTTGAGAACACTAAAAAATGTGTTTAGGAATAAAAAAATCCACAAAAATGATTTGAATAATTTAAACTACCTTTGAATAGATAGTATACAGGAGCAGATGGGTCAACAAATATTGTGGTACCAAAAAAGTGTTATTCCATAAAATCAATAACAGTTTTAAAATGTGTGATATTTATCTTTATTAACAAAATTTGTCACGTTCTCCATTACAAATTAATAAAAAAGATAATAATTTAACGTTAATAACTTTTTTTAGCAAAAAACAAACTTCGACAACAAACTGATCCAGTGGTGTGATGTTTTCTGGGCCGTCCCTAGCTATTGCGCCGCTGGGGTGCGAAATGTAATTTGCCGCCTATTCTTTACCAACTCAAAAACCTATTTTTCGCCCAATTTGGGAATGGAAAATAATGAAGGTAATAAGCAATAAAAATTTCAGCATTTTATTTTGTATGTGTGTAATTAAACTTAAGCGCTGTACAGGTGCACGAACCAGGAACGGTACAGTTAACGTTAAATTTCATATATATCATAACCCCATTTTTGAGGTCAAATGTGTAAAAAATTTCAGTTTACATCAGCTTTATTTAAGTACTTGGAAAAAATATATTTTATTGGCTTGATATAGTAGACATGATTAATAATATTTCATCAAGAATATATTTTTTTTGTAAAGACAAATACAAACAAGTTTGGGTACCGTGGACCTCATTTCAGCTGGCCGATTTTGCTAATCACCGAATTTATCATTGTCATTGGCGTGCACCAAATTTGAAAGCTTTATCTCAAAAACTGTGGCTGCTATCGCGAAACTACAGACATGCAAACATTTTTTTCCGTAAGTTATGTTTTTTCATTATAATTCGTAGATTCGTCCGGAAATATAAAAAAAATTTAATTTTTTTTTCCCGAAATTGTACCTTTTTTCTTCTTTCATTCATTATGTCTCTTCTGGTGGTACCACATTCACCAAAAATGTGTCACCTAAAATGTTGTTGAAAATTTTAACTGCCAAATTTAGGAAGTCTCCCTTTATTATTTTTTCAGTTATCGTTGCCCCACCCACCCAACCACCCAAACCACCCACCCACCCTGCCAGCTAGTAACAGTGAAACTGTCGGTTTAAGAGGGTCCAGTACTCGTACTATAACATTTAAAATAGAATTTTTTTTACAATCTGTTCTCATCAACAGATAACCACAGCCGCGTATTTTTTAATTCACATTTCATCTTATTTACCATGTCTACGTGTACAGTTGGTAGATAGTTACATAACGTTGTGCGACTTGGTAACTTCACCTGGGCATTGTATTTATTCCAGAACTCTCGAAATGGTTGTTTATCGAGTATATGCAGCGGAACATCACAGGCAATCAGCATTAATAGTTAATCAAACATAAACTGTGTTGTCGAAGGCACGCCATTTTTTTATTTTACAAAAATTAGACAACCCCCGATTCCAAAGCCGAGGCTGCACGGGCGAGGGTTACACTTATGAAAAAAACGCAGACACACAACCATACCCACCGACATTGCCAGTGCCGGTGGCGGGGATCGAACCCACAGCGAAATAGAGAGTTTGTTCACTCACACTTGCTATCGTGTACTCTCTAGCCAACTATAAATCGAGCCGGCTAGTTAAGTAGTTAGCATGCACATACCTACCTATTTATAATGTAGTTTAATCCGACCCTTCTTTTTTGCGAAGTCGGAAATAACTTCGTCGTAAAAGTTTGAATTTTGAGACATCTCCTTCACAAAGTCACTTTCTATTGTCAACAGGGACAATTTTGAAAGTCGCTCTTCACTGGTTGAATTTCTTGTAAAAGTTTTTATTCTTTTTAAGGTCGAAAAACTGCGTTCAACCGAAGCACTGGTTGCCGGTATCGTCAACACTAAATCACACAATTTCAACACTTCAGAGTAGGCCTGATCCAAACTATTTTCTTTTATAAAGATAATCAGTTCGTTGGCGTTATGTTTCTGACTAATATCTTCTGTAGCATAAATAACTGATAGTTCCGATCGCAACCCAACTATATCAAAAAAATTTCCGTAGTTATCACTCAATGACTGAAGTGCGTTTTGTGGAAACTGTTTATTTTTAAATTCATTAAAATTACACAATTCTAAAAATTGTATATCACTAAAATTTTTAAATCTATTATTTAGTTGCCCAGTGATATTGTCCAAAATTTCGATAAAAAGTCTTCGATATGAAGTTCTACGATCCACTATAAATTCAGTTCGTATTCTTCTTCTTTGCGGCTCTAAATTGTCATTACTAGTTTTCTCCCAGAACTTTTCAAATTCATTTCTTTTTGTTACAAATCAAATTTTTGAATTCTTCAATTTTCTTTACAGAAAATCCAACGTCATTTGATTTAGTTTGCAAAATATTGAATAAATTGTCAGTAAATGGGAATATTTCGGAGAAAATATTTAACAAAAAATTAAAATCAAAGTCTCTTTTCAATGAAGTAACCTCTGGATCCATTCAAAGTCTCAGTGTCCCAATCATCTTTACTTTGTAAAATATTTTCAAATAAATCAATTAGAGGCTGTCGATATTCAGATACAGTTTGTACTAGCCTCCCATTGTAATTCCATCGTGTTGGAGCAACTCTGGGTAGTCTCTTCTGTACTTCCAAATCTAAAGCTCGTGTTCGTTTTGATGATTTTGAAAAAAAGGCAGCCATTCCACTAATACTTGAAAAAAAATACTTTGCACTCTTTAAGACACGCTGCAGATTGAGCAAAAACTAAATTTAATCGATGCGCAAAACAATGTACAAATATTGCATT
Organism: Rhamnusium bicolor; assembly: GCA_029963845.1. Classification (NCBI taxonomy): domain Eukaryota; kingdom Metazoa; phylum Arthropoda; class Insecta; order Coleoptera; family Cerambycidae; genus Rhamnusium; species Rhamnusium bicolor. Next base: position 42,580 of record JANEYF010000090.1, read on the forward strand.
ATGAAGTCTCTTTTACTTTGGCCTGCAGGCCCCCCAATTCACCAGCCATTACAGCGACCCCATCATAACTTTGGGCGATAAGTTTAGCACCACACTGTAGATCATCGACTATCTGACAAACTATAGCATGTAAAGCTACGGCCGTTCTTTTCGTTGTTACGTCTAAAAATCCTAAAAAGCGCTCTTGGACTTTCCCATTTAGATTTATGTATCGTACTACGATTGACAACTGACTAATATTCGTATTACCGGTTGTTTCATCTAACATAATTGCAAGAAAAGGAGCTTTTTTTATTTCTTGCTTGATCTTTTCTAAAACAATATTGCTTATCGACTGAATCAAATCATTTTGAATATGATTTGATGTACCGCGAAATATCGTGGAGTGTTCCAGATGGTTACTTAAAATTGTATCGTATTTTGCTAATAAATCAACTAAATTGATGAAATTAGCAACCCTTCGAGATTCAATATGACCTCTAAAACTAAGTTCATTTTCGCCGAGAAAACAAACAATGTCAATAAGTCTTTTTAACATCTCGATTTTTTTTTACAAGTTCATTATGCTTACGGTCACTTTCTTTCAACTGCTGATCTAATGAATGCTCAATTCGTGATTTTCCAAATGTTTCTTTCTTTTAGCACCGCTCGCAAATGAGTTTCACACTTACCATGTCTCTTTGTCACTTTGTGAATGTTGTTTAAATCTGAAAAGCCATTTTTATTCCAAACACCTTTTTCATTTGTGAAAAGTACACATGGCCAACAAAACAATTTACACAAATTTTCACAACCCGTTAACCACTGATTAGTACTGTACATTTCAATATTAAAGTACCTATAGCATGATTTAACTTTCTTTTTTAAAAGTTTTAAATCAGGTGTTGGTCTCCCGTTTCTAATAATATCCAGTTTATCTTGAAACGAATATGTTGAAAATCACTTTTTCAACAAATTGCACACCACACAGACGCAAATAATATTTTCCACAGTGCTAGGACCAGCTTCCATATTGAATAATCATATCTAAAACTGCTTATACGCGCACTAATGTTCAACGTTTTAAAAATCAATTGTCCCCGCACCACAGGTTTAGAAACACCAAAAAAGTTTTTACAAATATAGTACAAAAGCTGAGAATAATACTAGGAAGATTAATATTAAGTATAATATTAAAATCGAGATTAAAATCTATAAAACAAGACGCATTACTATGCTATACTGTTCAGATATTAAGATTATGAAGTGGGGATGTCATGCATTTCAAGAAGTAGCTTATATCTGTCGCGCGAGTTCGTGTTGGCTCGATTAATCGAGTGCGTCACGTTACGGTTTTACCGTGCAGCATTGTCTCAGCTGATGAAATGCAGGGCCGTGTCTATTGAAATTGGGTAAAAGTAAATTTTAATGATTAATATATGTGATAAATAATAATTAGGTTCTAATTATGTGTTTTTTTTTAATAATCCCAAGGGAAGCACTGCTTCCCTTGCTTCCATGGACCGACCGCCCCTGCTATTAATTTATTATACTGTAGACATTTTACTGGAGTATTCCGAGATCTAATTAATGTCAGTTAAACCCCATCAAATTTATGGATGATCAAACACCTCTTAAAAGCTAGATCTCAAATTGCACAAATAAAAACTTGTATCTTGTATCAATGGTATGAGATGTTTTACTACAGCTTGTTTCTCAACAATAAAAGCAATGTAGTAAAAAATATTAAAACTTGTAGCATATTTAAATTATAAAAAATTATTAATATAAAATTGCCAATTAGTATAATATTATCTATATAATATGTTTTATTTTGTTTGTTGTTACTATATATTTATTAATTACTTCTCATGAATGAAAAATAATATAATGTTTGTTTTTAAAATTAATTGTTTAAAACAAAATTTGTATGGAAAATCAAAAAGTACCAGTCTCCTGAAATATGTTTGCATTATATATCAAAAAAAAAAAGTTGAAAAAAAGGAAAATAAAATGAAGGGCTGCTTATGAAATGCCAGAACTGTCTATGTGACAGTTCAAAGAACTAAGGACATACATATGTGGTAAAGTAAGGGAAATTTACTACATTAGTAAATCACTGCTCCTACTAAGTTTTAACATTTTTTTATGAATTATTGATAAACAGTCAAATTTAAATATCTCAACTTTCAGAAGACAAAATAAAAAACTATCTACAAATTTTCCAGTAACCTACTGGGTAACCCTATTTTTTAAAATTCATTCAAGCATAAATCACAGTTAAAATTAATATAAATATTTTGTTCCTGTAAAAAAAATTTAAATTTCTTGCACAATCAATAAAAATCATGGATAAAGTAATTTTGTTTTAATTTTATTTCTCCTACTGCAAGATTTAACAAAAATCATTTTGTTAACTAAATAATTTACAGAAACTAATTAAAAAATCACAGATACCTAACATATGCTTATATATAAAAACAATACAGTGTACCACCTACCATGTATGAACACCATTTCTATTTTACACAATTTTCTAAATATTTCCAGGGCAGCTAGTACGCCTGAAAAAAATAAGGTTGTTGAAGTAAATTTATTACGAATATATTTAAAAGTTAGTAATTGCACTGTACACATTACAGGTACAGAATTAAAATTTTTTATACTGATGTAATTTCTGTGTTAAATAAAAAAACTTTTTGCTTTATACTTTTCATAGCTCTAAATAGATAACATAACACACATTATGTTACATAGTTAAATTAGGTATTAAAATTTATTTTTCATGCACTTGGCTAAAATAGTCAAAACTTTTATAGACTGCAAAGACTTTCCAAATGAATGCATTCAGCCTTTTTTTGGTACTTACAGAAATTTATAATTCTAATCATAATTGTCCCAGTAGACACCGAAGCATGGGCCTTTATTCGACCAACATTTGCAGTAAAGGCTCAGTCTAAGCCCAGCAAAGGCCCATACTATAGTATTTACTGGATATCCTAACATGTTTAACTTATGTTTCGAAAGGTACTATATTTTCTCAAAAGATGTCTTGTCCTAGTTCCTTTCTGCTGAAGAAATTATATGATATATGAGTATTGTCTCGTTACCCTTAATGATGTTTTGCAGTGGATAAGTAGTTCATTTTCTGTAAAATAAAAATATAGTTTATTGAAAAAAACACATAACTTGTGTGTATAAAATATGTATAAAAAGATTAGATTGGAAAAATTATTTAACTAATAATTAAGCATTTCTATTTGATTCAGTAATTCATGAAATTCAAATTTAGGGAAACAACATAGTATGAAAATTTCTAATAAATGAAACTAATGTGGATAGACTAGATATGAACTTGTTCAACTTACCTAACACTCTCAGTAAAACTTATTAATATTATTTCACATTCACATTAAAACCTCCATAAACTCAACATATCTTCATATTGATAAAACACATGATTAATTACATTTTTGAAATACGAATCCATATTATATACTTTTCTAGACACACATAAACATATAACAAGTTTTTTAGGTGGATATCCCAAATACGAATTAAGTCATGTTGCGGCTTTAGCACATTTTTAGCAGTAACAAACATCAAATTTATCACATATTAGACATAGTTCTAAATCACTATAAACAGGTGTATAAACATATTTATGGATAAATAAATCAGCTTTAAAGATATCCACGATATTTATAAATAGTTAATCCGTCTATTCGAGCAGGATTAAATTTTTTAAAGTTGATCTGTCAAAACATTGTTGATGCATGATTGGCTGAATAATTTAAAATAAAAATGTTTGTGATTGGAGAAATTATAATGTGAATAATTCCCATTGGATTAAATAGTAAATCTGCGTGTGGGTTAATCTTTGCGCTACGTTTTAAAACCAGATTTAGGCTTAAGTCTAATGAGGGTTAACGCGCTTGAATTCACCACAAGAGGAGCTAGTGTATGGAAAGGTCAATGTCACTGAACGTTAATGTTTACTATGGCTTTTTAACGTAGCTTTTAGTAATTTTTATAAAAATTAGCTGAAAAACATTTAACACAATAATGGCAGAAGGGGAAAGCAGAAGTGTCTTATGTCATTAAGGTTAGGTTATATCAAGAATGAATATGATGAAAACAACGAAATGTACATGATTATTACTCACGACTTTCTGTAGTAGACTCCTTTGGTAACGCATAATCGTCAGGATTAAAAGGTTTCTTACAAACAAACGAATGTTTCGAAGGAGTAAAGTTTATCTCTATCAACCACTGTTTTAGGCGGGTTTTGTCTCTCGGAAGCATATGTCCGCCTTTTGTTTCCAAACAAAATGGAACTGCACAACACTGGGGCACAATTAACAAGGTTTTTTATTTGCTGGTGTACGAAATAATTATATTAAAACACTATAAACTTTTTCCGCGCCTAACAATAACTTTTGACACGACCTTACCCGACCAGTAGCGCCAACTGGTGAGCCTGAAAACGTTAGCCCTCATTCTGCTTTGTGAATTCGGCATTCAGAGTACTTATAATTTCTACATGTTGGACATAATTTCCAGTTAATTTAGAAATTGATACCAGTTTTCCTTGGCTTAATTTTTACCTTTAATTTTACGTTAGGCCACTAAGAGATTCTGCTTATAAAATTTATAAAGGCCATGTATTTAACATATTTTCCAAGGGTTTGTAACATGCATATCCCGTATATTGCCGAACGTCCCTTAGATAGTGAATTAAGGGACGAAGGTTGGCAACTCTAGAGAGAGAACTTTAGACAGTAGACGGTTCCTGGCTAGTGACGGAACATGAATATGGGAGCTTGTTTTGTTTGTTTTTAAGAGTATTGTATAATGTGTCTATGTTATATAAAATAGTGTTTTGTTACTAGTTATTGTTGCTAGTGATTCCTTTAAAGTAAATAAAATAAAGTTTTCCAAGCAGATGTGTGTTTATGTGACACTACGATCTCCATCTACAGCAATCCAACCTTGAGATATTGAGCTAACTGAAGGGTAAACTGCTCGTTGCAGGTTTAGAAGTTGATATTCGATTTCTTTGTTCTTATTATTTTTTTAATTTTTGGTGGTACGGTAATCCATCTGTTAAATTGTGAAGTTTGTTTATGGTATTTCTGTGCGAAAAAAGTGTGTTATTACAGATTTGAAAATTAAAATTTACTGCTGGTGTGTACTTCTAGTACATGTTGCATTTAATAAAGTACAATCGACTTTCATTAAAGTATAACGGGTGATTATAAAGTAAAGGATATATTTCAACTTATTATATATTCTTAACAAATCAAATTAATAACAAAAAGTAAATGGAATCTAGTTGCTTACATAATGGGATTTCTGATGTCAAACACTAGTTACTGCAAATGCTCGATATGACCTCCTTTTTACATTTTAAGGATTTTCCGTAAAATTTTCCAAACCGTGGTGTATGGCATTTGTACTACTGATTGCTAGCGGATTAGTATTGGCTCTGTTTTGATTTTTCTGAAGAACTTCTGCAAGTTGGACATCACTAATCCTAGGTCTTCCTGACCTCGGAAGGTCTTTTAAAGACCCTGCTCTTTCAAATTTGCTAATCAAATTACGATACGCCTTCATTTTGCACGGCCCTGCTCTCAAACCATTTTCGTAGGAAATCTTCGTAATCCAGTAGTGTAATTTTTACCGCCTTCATAATAACATTGCACTAAACCAATTCTTGTTTGCAGATTCATATTGAAATTGTTACAATTTACGTTACGCGAGTTTTATTTTGAGAACAATTCTCTAAATTACGAGTATTTCGTTTGACACTTATATCAATAGTTGTCACAATTCTTTTGTTTTCCATAGATACACTAAAATCCAATTATTGAGGCAACTAGATTCTGTTTACTTTCTGCTATTAGCATAATTTCTTAAAACTATATAAGAATTTAAAATATACCCCTTACTTTATGATAACCTCATATTTTCAATAGTGACAACTATACTACGTATTGTTAAGCGTCAAGCGATCTTGCTTAATCACACTTGTGGATGCTGTTTACTTCCACCAGTGGTCGTCACACTGATGTATTATATTTGTCCATAATTTGAAATAGATGAATGAGGTACCGTAAAGTTTAAGAGTAAAGACCCAATTATTTTTGGAAAATGCAATTTAAATTTTCATTTAAAATACGTTGATATGACTGCTTTAGATCTGCAAAGTATTCAAAAATGTGAAGGCTTAATGTGGTTTTGTGATAGCTGTAACATAAAATATGTTGCATTGTATGAAAACAAAAGATAATGAAATTTGCGGTATTGGTGAAAATAAAACTTATGCTAAAGTAGTCAGTGAAGTCGTGATTATAAAGCCAAAAAAATAAAGATCAAGAATGTAAGATAACTCTGAAGCTGTTCAAAAGTGTGTTAATCCTTCTGTATTAGAAGTACGTATAGATGAAATAAGAAATGCTAAAGGAGTTGTAATCAAGTGCAACAGTAAAACGGAAGTCAATAAGGTTAAAGCAGTAATGGAAAAGAAACTACGGAAGGTATATAAAATAGATGCTCTTGAATTAAAAAACCCTACCGTAAAAATTATGGACATTGAAAAATAAATGACCGAAGAATTGATTACATATTTAAAAAAACAGATTGTCTTTCTTAACCATGATTCACTAATTAAATGTAAGTTTTTTTAAAAAATTAAAACAAAATATATGGCAATTTTGGAATGTGATCCGGTCCTATAAAAGAATAATGAAGGAAGGTTTTTTGTATATGGATTGGGCAAGATGTCGTGTATTTGATTATGTGAGTGTTTTTAGATGTTTTAAATGTGTTGCCTTTGGGCACAAAAAAAGATCAATGTAGTAGTAATTCAAGATGCCTTAGATGTGCTGCAAGTAAAAGTACAACAGACCAATGTAAGAGTAATATATTCAAGTACTATAATTTGTATTGAAGCTAACACAACTGTTAATGTTAATTTTAATATTCATCATTCTATCTGTCTTAAGTTGCCCTATGTTACAAGAGAAAATATAAATTTAGAAACAAAAAATTAAATATAATGCCAATGATGTATAGCAATTAAATAACTGGAATACTGTTAAGAAACTTAAAATTATTCATCAGAATGTACAATGTCTATGAAACAAAATCGATCAATAAGAAATTGAGAAGTTTACAAAATGTTGACGTTGCATGTTTCATTGAACACTAGCTTCAGCCAAATGAATTACATTCTGTGCACATAAGAGGTTATACTGCTTCCACAGTATTTTGTAGAACTACTTTTAAAAATGGCGGAGTGATAATATTTCACAAATCGTCACTAAATATATATTAAAGAATTAACTGAAATTAACAAAAAGATATCGAAATAATTGGTATTGAATTGAAACTGAATGATGAGTACTGTATCAGAATTTTGGCATTGTATAGATCATCAACAGGAGATCTTAAGTGTTTCTTTAAAGAACTTGATTTAATTTTAAATAATGCGTCAAATGATAAGTCGTCCGCCCCTAGTGTTGTGTGGTGACTGGAATATTGACTTTTGACAAATATCTTTAGTAAACATCAATTATTTGATCTTCTTTATCCTTATGATATTGTATGTCACATTAATGAGCCTACCAGATATACTGTAGCATCTGCAACAGGAATAGATTATATGTGCAGTAATATGGATAGCAATTATTTTAATATATTTTAATATCCAATCACACTGCACAAATATTTATTAGTCATATACCAAATGGTAATAAGCTTATAAAAAATAATGTGACAACCAGGTTACTTACAAGAAATAATTATGATTCCTTTGAACAGCATGTAAATAAAGAAAACTGGGTTGATACATACAATGCTGCAAATTTATATGATGGTTTTAAGTGATTTTTGGCAAGTCTCTTTTATTATATGGATCTTAGTTTTCCACTTACTTGTATTAAACCACACACGAGTAGAAAAAATGATTGGTTAACTCAATGCATAAAATGTTCAGCACAAAAACTGAAACTTTAGTATAAAGTAATGAGTCAAAGCGATAGAGAGGAAGACAAACACTTTTACAAATCATATAAAAAAATTTATCGCAATGTCGTGAAAGGTGCAAAAAAATTACATAATGACCACATCTATTACAGGTCTTTTAATAAATCTAAGGCTGCTTGGTCAATCATAAATAATAACATAAGTAATAATAAAATTAAACATAACAACATAGAAAGCATAAAAATTAATAATGACCTAATATATGATGCTGACTTAATAGCTAATAAATTTAATAAACATTATGTTGATTTGCCAAATAACTTGACTGGCACTTTTAATGGTATTGAAAACAATGATAATACTCTAATTACAAATTATCCAACTATATTTATGAATTCAGTGTCCGAAAATGAAATTTTTAACACCATTATGGATCTAAAATTCTAGTAGTATAGATAATATTAGTACCAATACGCTAAAGTCAGTAGTGTTTCATATTGTGCAGCCATTAACATATTTGATAAACAGGTCGCTGAAAGTGGGTATTTTTCCAGATGTGCTGAAAATAGCTAAGGGCATTCTTTTGTACAAGATTTGATAAGACAACCATTGACAATTTTCGACCTATCTCTTATCTTATCGTCTGTTTCAAAAATATTAAAGAGAGTGTTCTTTAACAGAATGACTGATTTTATCTCAAAATATAAGATCCTGTGCGATATGCAGCACGGTTAGGGAAGGTAGATCAACTCAATCAGCCATCCTAATATAAAAATATAAATGATAGTAAACAGTGCTTGGAAATATTTGTGGATCTAAACAAGGCTTTCGACCTTGTCGACCATGATATTCTGGTTGGTAAGCTACATCAATATGGCTTTAGAAACATGTGTGATAACTGGTTGAAGTCTTATCTATCTGATCGAAAATAACAAGTTTCAATTAATGGCCATCATTCTAATATACTGAATGTATCGTGTGGAGTACCCCAGGACTCAGTACTGGGGACACTTTTATTTGTAATATTTGTAAATGATTTTTCGGTAACTGTTAATGGTAAAAATTTAATTTTATTTGCAGATGATACATCTAAGTGTGAACACTGATATAGTAAAGTTAAGCGAGACTGCTCAAAATATGTTAAATAAGCTTACATCGTAGTTTTTTAACAACAAATTATTAGTAAACAGAAATAAAACAGTATTTATACATTTTACTCCCAGATTAATCAATAATGATGAAAGTAATTTGTTAAAAATTAAGTATATCCCTAGAGCAAGTTCAAACAGACAAATTTTTAGGAGTCTACACTGACAGTTCTTTAAGCTGGGAGTATCACGTTGATTCACTTTGTAAACGGTGGTCATCAGTATGCTTTGCGTTGTATCGGTTACATGATATTGTTAATATATCTGTTACATTATCATATTACTATGCTAAATTTTATTCTCATTTAACTAAATTTTATTCTCATTTAACTTATTATATCATTTTTTGGGGCTCTTCTCATCATGTAGATAGATTATTTAAAATGCAAAAACGAGAAGTACGGAACATAACTGGTATAAATAAATATTTTTCTTGTAAAAATGTATTCAAACAACTCAAAATTTTATAAATTGTTTGCGTTTACATTTTAGAAATAGTATTTTTTTGTAAAACTGCATCTTGACGAATTTTTAGAAAATAATTTTTATCATAATTACGAAATTCGTAACCAAAATGATTTATTGATACCCATTCATACTTTATTTACAAGAAGAGTCTCAGATATATGGGAAACTATTGTTCAACAAGCTGCCGGATCACATTAAGGACATTACTTTTATTAAATCTTTCAAAAAAGCTATCAAAAATGTCCTAGCAGAAAACTGTTTTTATTCCATAATTGACTATGTAAACTATGTATTTTAAACTCAGTCTCGCTAGTAGTAGGTTAGTTTTTAAGTAATTGTTTTATTATTTTCATATAATTGTTCGTTATACTTATTTATTGTTTGCAATTTACACCTTAAATAGTAATTTTAATTCTGTACTTTTGACTAGTTCCATAGCGTCAGTTGTATGATCTCATGGACAATAAAAATTATATTTTTTTTTTTTTTTTCGGTTTCCCGATGCCGGTCAGTCCTCCCGTGGCCTCCGACGCCTCACGGGGAGTCGCGCCGGCGCATCAACTACAGCCACTCCCCGCATCCCGCAGGGTTAGTGACTGTAGATACCAGAATCGTGTGCCCTAAGCAGACGGAGAGAACCCAGAATGACCGCCTTCTGCATTTGACCTGCCAGCCACTCGGCTGGTTTTTGGCAGGCCGGTATGATCTTCAGTTCCGAGAGCAGCGTAGGCTTTATCCCTCCGAGTACACCAATAATAAGGACGACCATTTTGACCGAGTAGCCTGGGTACAGCACTTGGAGCTCGTACCGGAGATCGCGATATTTGGTCCGTTTCTCCTCCTCCTTCAAGGTGATGTTTTTCTCAGCAGGTGCCGAGAACTCGATAACATACATCACCTTGAGTTGATGGTCGAGGAGGACTATGTCAGGCTTGTTGGCTTGGATTAGCCTGACAGTCGGGAACGAGTAGTTCCAGTAAATCCGGCATTTCGCGTTCTCGACAACGGACTCAATATCTCCGGGGGAAGTAAGGCAGCACTGGTGTCTGGTCTACCCCGTACGAGTGCCTTAGATGGTAGTATAGCACTCGTAAAGCCGCGTTATGTCGGTGGATGTAGGCCGAAATCGCATATATGGGACATGCAGAAAATAAGTGCATGAGCGATTCCGGCGCCTGATGGCAGGTCCTGCAGTTGATATCAGGAACCTCTACACGCCACACACGGCTACGGTAGACCAAGGTGTTGATAACACCATCTTGGCAGGCCATAATGAATCCCTCGGTCTCCGACTTAAGCCCTGCTGACCTTAGAAAGGCGAAGGTCAGCCTGGTCGATAAACCCAGTGTTTCTATGTTCTTATAGAAGACACCATGCTGGGGTTTATCGACGTGCTGCCGAAACAGATTTTTCCTGTTCGGCAAATCTAATTCGGGCTTTCAGACGATTTAGCTGAAGTTCGGTGACTGACGCAACATCAGCACCTCGCCGGCCTCCTCGCCTGATGTCAAATGCGAGACCGAGTTCATCTGCGGCTCTTTTTGCTGCCTTGAACAATCCTGCTCCCACTCCTACAGTTTCGTGATGTTTTACGAACCGCAAGAGGGGATCTGAGCTCCTGAGTATGTTACATGCCATACTCAGTACTACTCTGCCATGCGTACACTCCAGGCTCAAGAGTCCTCGGCCCCCCCCGTTGACGTGGGAGGTACACACGAGGAACGGACGATCTAGGATGAATACTTCTGTGAATATTCATCATCTTGCGGGTATCTCTGTCTAATTGGCGCAGCTCATCTACCCTCCACTTTACTACTCCGAAGGAGTAGAGCAGAATCGGGACGGCAAGCATATTAGTAGCAGACACCTTGTTCTTCCCCGAAAGTTCGGAAGACCAAATCTTTCGGAGGCGGTGTCTGTACTTACCGCGGAGAGAATCCTTTATTTGTATTACATCTTGGATGTGCCTTTGTTGCACACCCAGGTATGTATAGGTCTCTCCGGCATCCAGATGTCTTAGGATGCTTCCGTCTGCGAACTGCGCATCTTCAGAAAATTCCCCGCATCGTCCTCTCTTGAGGTGGACGACTGCACATTTGTCCAACCCGAACTCCATACCAATTGCCCGCGTATATTCTTCGACCACCCTAAGAGCGTTTTGTAGTTCGCGCTCTCCGGAGGCATAAAGTTTAAGATCATCCATATAAAACAGATGGGTGACCTTATGCCTCCGGTCGCTGGGTGGTCCACATTGATACCCGCGGGTTTGGCGGAGCCCAGCAGACAACGGTAGCAGTGAGATGCAGAAGAGGAGAGGACTCAGGGAGTCGCCCTGGAAAACTCCCTCCTAAATGCCACCTGCTCTGTCGTGACCCGCTGTGCACCTGATGTTATGGTGAAGCGAGTCTTCCAGAGTGGCAGCAGCTGTTCTATGCATCTCACTAGTGGTGCTGGTAACGCAAGACATTCGAGCAAGTGCAACAATAGCTCGTGCGTAGTTGTAACAAATGCCCTGCGGTAGTCAATCCAGGCTATCGATAGATTCCGCTTGTATTGCACAGAATCCTGTGTAATACAGCGGTCTATCAGCAGGCTGTCCTTGCAACCTGCCATGCCCTTCTTGGCACCACGCTGTTCATGTATCTGCTGGAAGACAGGATCAGCAGACCTCAGTGTCCTAGCATACAAGATACGTGTAAATATCTTGTAGCAGGAGTTGAGGCAAGTGATCGGCCTATAATTCCTCGGGTCGGAAAGATCCCCCTTTTTGGGGATAAGCACAGTACGTCCCTCGAAAAACCAGTCCGGAATCTGCTTCCCCTCGTTCAACCATGAGTTGAAAACTCGCGCCAGACGGCGGTGAGTGGAAGGAAATTTCTTCCACCACCAGTTGTTAATGCCGTCTGGGCCCGGGGCAGCGAAGTTCTTGGTGCCAACAAGTGCTTGCTGGACTTCCTCCGTACTGATTGCCGGGCACACTTCATCTGGCTCTTCACGATGTCTGTGACACAGAGCCTCGAAGTGTGCAATTGCTGGAGTGTCGCTATTGAATGGACGCGTCGTTTCGTAGATTCCCTTCCAGAAGGTTTCGACATCTTCTACAGTCGGCGGATTATCTACAACACGCTGTGGCTCTTGAAAGAGGCGGGAAGGATTCGTACGGAACAAATTGTTTTGTTCCATACTCCTCACCCGCCTCTTCAATGTTTTCTTTATCGCCATGAGCGCTCGGATCCTATCTAGACAGTGCTGCTTGATGGTAAGCATCACTGTCAGATTTAGAGTATGGTGTTGACGTCTTAATCCGGCTGCTATACGCCGGATTCTGGGAGTAAAAACTCTACCAGTTGTCTTATATTCCACCACACTCTGGATCCGAGAAGCGTGTTGTCTGGCCGACTGTATCTTGCCCTCGAGATTCTGTACACGCCGCTTGGCTTTCTCGACCCCGTTATTGGTTGAGCTCTCACGGGGTTATTATTATTTTATTATTTTTCGGATTATCCGATGCCGGACAGTCCTCCCGTGGCCTGCATTTGGCCTGCCAGCCACTCGGCTGATTTTTGGCAGGCCGGTATGATATTCAGTTCCGAGAGCAGCATAGGCTTTATCTCTCCGAGTACACCGATTATTAGGACGACCATTTTGACCGAATAGCCTGGTTATAGCACTTGGAGCTCGTATTTGGTCCGTTTCTTCTCCTCCTTCAAGGTGATGTTTTTCTCCGCAGGTGCCGATAACTCGATGACATACATCACCTTGAGTTGACGGTCGAGGAGAACTATGTCAGGCTTGTTAGCTTGGATTAGCCTGACCGTCCGGAACAAGTAGTTCCAGTAAATCCGGCATTTATCATTCATCGACAATGGACTCAATATCTCCGGGGACGTAAGGCAACACTGGTGTCTGGTCTACCCCGTACGAGTGACAGATGGAAGTATAGCACTCGTAACGCCGCGTTATGCCAGTGGATGTAGGCCGAAGTCGCATATATGGGGCATGCAGAAAGTAAGTGCATGAGCGATTCCGGCGCCTGGCGGTAGGTCCTGCAGTTGATATCAGGAACCTCTACACGCCACACGCGGCTACAATAGACCAAGATGTTGATAATACAATCCTGGCAGGCCATAATGATTCCCTCGGTCTCTGACTTAAGCCCGGCTTACTTTAAAAAGGCGAATGTTAGCCTGGTCGACAAACCCAACGTTTCTATGTTATCATAGAAGACACCATGCTGGGGTTTATCGACATACTGCAGAAACAGTTTTTCCTGTTCAGCTGCTCTGATTCGGGCTTTCAGACGATTTGGCTGAGGTTCAGTGACTGACTCTACATCAGTACCTCGCCAGCCTCCTCGCCTGATGTCAAATGCGACACCGAGTTCATCTGTAGCTTTTTTGCTGCCTTGAACAATTCTGCTCCCACTCCAACAGTTTCGTGATGTTTTACATACCGCAAGAGAATCTGAGCTCTTGAGGATGTTACATCCCTTACTCAGTACTACTCCGTCATATGTACAATCCATGCTCAAGAGTTCTCCCCCCCCCGGTGACGTAGGAGGTACACACAAGGAATGGACGATCTAGGATGAATACTTCTGAGAATATTCATCATTTTGCGGGTATCTCTGTCTAATTGCCGCAGCTCATCTACCATCCCCTTTACTACTCCGAAGGAGTAGAGCAGAACCGGAACGGCAAGCATATTAGTTGCAGACACCTTGGTCTTCCCCGAAAGTTCGGAAGACCAAATCTTTCGGAGGCGGTGACTGTACTTGCCGCGGAGAGAAACCTTTATTTGTTACATCCTGGATGTGCTTTTGTTGTACACCCAGATATGTATAGCTCTCCGGCATCCAAATGTCTTAGGATGCTTCCGTCTGCGAGCTGCACATCTTCAGGGAATTCCCCGCATCGTCCTCTCTTGAGGTGGACGACTGAACATTTGTCCAACCCGAACTCCATACCAATTGCCCGCGTGTATTCTTCGACTGCCCTAAGAGCGTTTTGTAGGTCGCGCTCTCCGGAGGCATAAAGTTTAAGGTGATCCATATAAAACAGATGGGTGACCTTATGCCTCCGGTCGCTGGGTGGTCACATTGATATCCGCGGGTTTGGCGGAGTCCAACAGACAACGGTAGCAGTGAGATGCAGAAGAGAAGAGGACTCAGGGAGTCACCCTGGAAAACTCCCCTCCTAAATACCACCTGCTCTGTCGTGACCAGCTGTACACCTGATGTTATGGTGAAGTGAGTCTTCCAGAGCGGCAGCAGCTGTTCTATGCATCTCACTAGTGGTGCTGGTACCGCAAGACATTCGAGCAAGTGCAACAATAGCTCATGCGATGTTGTATCAAATGTCTTACGGTACTCAATCCAGGCCATCGATAGATTCCGCTTGTATTTGTGTAATACAGCAGTCTATCAGCAGGCTTGCAACCTGCCATGCCCTTCTTGGTACATGCTGTTCGTGTATCTGCTGGAAGACCGGATCAACAGACCTCAGTGTCCTAGCATACAAGATACGTGTGAATATCTTGTAGCAGTTGAGGCAAATGATCGCCCTATAATTCTTCGGGTCGGAAGATTCTCCTTTTTGGGGATAAGCACAGTACGTCCCTCGGCGGACCAGTCCGGAATCTACTGCCCCTCGTTCAACCATGAGCTGAAAACTCGCGCCAGACGGTAGTTGGAAGGAAATTTCTTCCACCACCAGTTAGTTGTTAATGCCGTCTGGGCCCGAGGCAGCAAAGTTCTTGGTACCAACAAACGCTTGTTGGATATCTTCCGTACTGATTGCCGGGCACACTTCTTCTGGCTCTTCAAGGTGCCTGTGGCACAGAGCCTCGAAGTGTGCAATTGCTGGAGTGTCGATATTGAATGGACGCATCGTTTCGTAGATTCCTTTCCAGATTTCGACATCTACAGTCGGCGGATTATCTACAACACGCTGTGGCTCTTGAAAGAGGCGGCAAAGATTCGATCGGAACTAATTGTTTTGCTCCATACTCCTCACCTACCTCTTCAATGTTTTCTTTATAGCCATGATCGCTCGGATCCTATCTAGAAAGTGTTGCTACCATCAAGCATCACTGTCAGATTTAGAGTATGGTGTTGACTCTTAATCCGGCTGCTATGCGCTGGATTCTGGGAGTAAAAACTCTACCACTCGTCTTGTATTCCACCACACTTTGGATCCGAGAAGCGTATTGTCTGGCCGACTGTATTTTGCCCTCGATTTTTTGTACACGCCACTTGGCTTTCTCGACCCCGTGATTGGTTGACCTCTTACGGGGGACGAGTTGCTTCGCGGCGTTGTACATGGCACAGTTGATTTGCCAGATGTCTGCATCTTCTGGAAGTTCCTCATCGATGACCGCGTCCATTTAAGCCAGGTCTTGTGGCTTTAGGTTAGCCCTTGTATTAAGGCTAACCCTACATCAGGGAACTCTACAGGACGTTCCCCATCAGCTGCTAATGTCCGCGGTGGGACTACTGCTGAGAGTTCTTTCAGCTGACGGGGTGCCCTTACGTAACCAGTCCTGTGCAAGAAGGATACTTGATCTCTCAGGTGTTACTGAAAGAAGGCGCGATACTCTGGATGCATTTCAAACCAAAGTGCATGCAAATTTCTACATGTTGATTATAATTTCCAGTTAATTTAGAAATTGAAATTCCCTTTTCTATGTCCAATTTTAATTTTATGTAAGAGTAGTTCTCGCCCCTTTTTGACGGCCGTTAAGAGGTTACCTTTATAATATATATAAAGACGATATATACAAAAAAAATTTCCATGGGTTTTGAAGTTGATATTCGATTTCCTTTGTTCTTATTATTTAAATTAATTTAAGGGCAGTTCTCACCACTTTCGACGGGTGTTAAGAGATTTTTTCTTATAGTATTTATAATTTGTATATGATGGAAATAATTTTCAGTTAATTTAGAAATTGATACTACTTTTCCTTGGTCCAATTTTTATTTTTAATTATACGTAAGGGTAATTCTCAGCCTCTTCGACGGCTGCTAAGAGGTTATCTTTAAAATATGTATAAAGACGGTATATTTAACGTTTGTTCCATGGGTTTTGAAGTCGATACTCGATTTTCTTTGTTCCTATTATTATTCAAATTTGATTTAAAGGCACTTCTCACCCCCTTCGATGGGCGCTAAAAGATTTTTCTTATGCTATTCATAATTTCTACATGTTGCACATAATTTTCAGTTAATATAGAGATTGATACCTCTTTTCCTTCGTCAATTTTTTACTTTTACTTTTACGAAAGGATAGTTTTCACCCTCTTCGACGGCCGCTAAGAGGTTTTCTTTATAACATCTATAAAGGCCATATATTTAACGTATTTTCCAGGGGTTTAGAAGTTGATACTCGATTTAATTTGTTATTTTTTAAATTTAATTTAGTGGCACTTCCGAGTCCCTTTGATGGACGTTAAAATATTTTTCTTATATAATAGTATTTATAATTTCTACATGTTAGTAGTGATTGAAGTTTACTGGTAATTTTCATTTGTTCTTTCTCGGTGGTATTTTACCGGTAATATTGCAGTAATTTGGGACATTTTGGGAATATTTTTAATAACAAACATATTGGGACATACATTTTTGTTTCTTTTTTTAATATGTTTAAAAACACTTGTTCTTAGTATCGTCAGGGTCATTATGCATTTTTTACCTAAACAACCTACTTATTATGTTTGTTACCCCTGTTACTGCCCTAACGTAAAATAATAATAAATCGTATACCACCACCTATATTTTAAATAAAAATAGTGAATAAAATGAAAGTGAATTTCCATCTTTATATAAGAATATATCAAATTTACATACGTAATAGGCCGTTCGCAACAAAAAATCAGTTTTTAGTGAGCGGCGATAGTAGCCACGCACTCGGCCAACTAGTCGGCGGGAAGTGGATAAGAAGGGTGGTTCTCTGAATAATTAATTGTACTGGGGAGATTAAAAGTGGTAAACAAAGTAAAACAAAAGAATTAGATGGCTATCTTTAATAATAATTAATTAGTGAACTATGACCTCAAAAATCATCAACAAAAATAAGAAAAATTATATATTAATTTGATTATATAAATATATACATCCCAATAAAATATATACAATATATACAAATCACTTTCATCGGTACCAGCAGGTATAAACAATGTCATACAAATTATATGTTGACACTTAAAAATCAAAAATATTTGCAAAAAATATATATATACAGGGTGGTCCAAAGTTTACCTGACAAACTTCGACAGGTGATAGAGGGATTTAAAATAAGCCGAAAAGTTCCTATCAACTTACATCCTTAGGGGATTGCTAACAAAGATACAGGATGTTAAAGTTCTGTGAAAAACAAACAATTTTTTTAATAACTCTAAAATTACGAAAGCTATCGACTTGAAGTTTTAGGGGCGGTGATGATTTTTAAGTCTCTATTGTTTCATAAAATCTTATCTTTGTACTGCCTCCAGTGGCGCCGCCAGAGGGTCTGGATGAATTTTTCGCCGAAACTATGTTACGCCACTGTTTTGTGCAGTTGATTTTGAGATTGTTCGATTCAGTGTTCAATTTGGAAGAAAGAAGGTATCTTTTAGTTTTTTCGTACAACACTTACTTTTCGAGTAAAACGGCTATTTCTGCTTTCTCTACTAAAACAGTAAAACCTTTCCTACATTAATGATGAAATTAATAATCCTAGTTGCCTTTGGTAAACAATGAAACAGTGTTGTCAGTCAATGTTTGACCTGTCAAAACTAGTGTCAGTGTTGTCTACCAAGCTACAAGATGCCAAGATTGTTCAGCAATGAAGAGTATGCTGATATTCATTTTATTTATGGGTTTTGTGATGGCAATGCTCAACAGGCAGTTCGAGAATACTGAAGGAGGTATCCAAATAGGAGACGACCAAATGTTCAAGTTTTTACAGACACCCATCGCAATTTTTGCGAAAGGGAATTGCGAGATAACCGACAAAATAGAAATGAAGATCGAAGAAATATTGAAAGAAATGGAAACGGAAGAATTCTTAGAGCTTTTGGCGAAAATCCAAGTTTAAGTTCTCGCAGGGCAGCACAACAATTAGGAACATCCAAGTCTAAAGTGCTACGAGTATTACATCGAGACCACAGAAAAGCTTATCATTTATATTCCGTACAAAATTTACATCCCGGTGATACAGAGAAGCGTGTAAATTTTTGTCGTTGGCTAATTAACTCTGTAAGGGGGAATCCCGAATTCTTAAGAAAAATATTATGGACCGATGAGGCGACGTTTACCAGAGCTGGAGTAGTGAATCACCATAATATGCATGTTTGGGCACACGCAAATCCTCACCAAACCCGCCTTCGATCATTTCAAAATGAATTTAGTGTAAATGTTTGGTTGGGTATTATTGGCAACAACATTTGTGGCCCACACTTCTTGCCGCCTAGGCTAAATACAGAATTGTTTCGGGATTTCATCACTCATGACCTTCTCGAAATAATGGGAGATGTTCCCCTTGATGTACGAAATGAAAGTTGGATACAGTTGGATGGAGCACCGGCGCATTTTGGACGGGTGGTGCGCGAATGGTTGGTCGCTAATTATCCTGAGAGATGGATAGGTCGTGTGGGAAACAATTATAACGCCCAGGAGAATATTGTAAGAGGTCCGGTGGCCTGGCCAGCAAGATCACCTGACCTCACGCCTTTAGACTTTTATATGTGGAGTTATTTAAAAGAAAAAGTTTATGCTACACCGGTGACAACGCGAGATCAGCTACTTGAGCGTATCCAAAAAGCTTGCAACGAGATGAGGGAAAATCATCATCAAGTATCCACCGCTGTTAATTCCGCAATTCAGAGGTGTCACAAATGTATTGAAGTGAATGGGCAATTTGCGCAACTTCTTTAATTTCCTGTGTTTCACTGTTTGGTAATGAGTTTTATTTATGTTCTTAATTTTTACATAAATTCTGTAATTTATGAAATAAATGATAAACTTTCAATAAAGTTTAGTCATGAAAATGCTTTTTACTATTTTACTCGAAAAGTAAGTGTTGTACGAAAAAACTAAAAGATACCTTCTTTCTTCCAAATTGAACACTGAATCGAACAATCTCAAAATCAACTGCACACAACAGTGGCGTAACATAGTTTCGGCGAAAAATGCATCTACCCCACCCTCTGGCGGCGCCACTGGAGGCAGTACAAAGATAAGATTTTATGAAACAATAGAGACTTAAAAATCATCACCGCCCCTAAAACTTCAAGTCGATAGCTTTCGTAATTTTAGAGTTATTAAAAAAATTGTTTGTTTTTCACAGAACTTTAACATCCTGTATCTTTGTTAGCAATCCCCTAAGGATGTAAGTTGATAGGAACTTTTCGGCTTATTTTAAGTCCCTCTATCACCTGTCGAAGTTTGTCAGGTAAACTTCGGACCACCCTGTATATATGGCCCTGCAGGGATATTCAAATCAAAACGTTAATAACTTGTATATAAATAAAACATAAATAAAATATTCTTGCATAACCAATTATAGGGTATTGCCACCCAAATCGCAAAAAACATATATTATATTTGGCACTTAGCTGTGTTCTTGCAGCGTAGTTTCCACATTACGAATGGTTATGAATCCAGAATACCACACGGCAGGGTTGTAGGGATAAAACAACAATAATCTGGACGATAAAGATGTAAAACATTTGCCAGGTAAGTCTTCCAAAGGGGTTGCTAATGATGCGGCTTGCAAAAATCGAGTGATGTTCCCATTCACCATACCATACATGATAACAGAGATTAACATAAACGGTAACCGTTTAAGGAATTAAAATTAGAAAATAGGGAAAGGGAAAAGGAAAAAAGAAAACAAACTCTGAAATAAAGAAAGGAACCATTATATAACTAAAAGGCAAACAAAAAATAGTTACTCACTTCTACACATAGTAGAAGACTCCTTTGAATTTTCATAAACTTGTCTGAGGGTTAGTTCTCGTGTTTCTTCTGAGCTGATGACGAAGCCGTATAAAACGACAATTGCATTAACCACCAAATACACAAAAATCTTCTAAATAGAAAATATTCCTAACAATTTTTTAGTAATTTTTGTAATATCACTCCCACTTCAATGGATATTTCACACGATTATTACAAAAATAACACAGCTCGATAATTTAACGGTCAGAACGTCTCAACGCCTCAAACGAACCAGGATCAAGAACAACACGTAAGGATATCACTAAGAACAAAAAAAATATTATCGAACTACAAAAAAGTAAAAAACGCTCTAAAAACTCTAATAATAATATTAATACGACATTAGGGATTCTAGTACAATTAAATTATCTTATATAAATACTATAATTAGAAAATAATTAACAATTTACGAATGTCGGGCTCTGTTAAAATATGTATAGTAGCCGGTGCCGGGTAAGGTTAATTTTAAATTATTAATCGATAAAATTACTAATAACGATGAGATCGGATAAATCAGCAATAAATGATAAGTATTTAAAATGATGCAAATAAATAAACATGAATAATATGATCATATTATAATAATAATTTTCACATAATAGACGAAATATTAATGAATTATTGATATCTAAAAATCAATTAATAAGGAAATAATTATAGTAGGCAACTAATAAGATAATAAGGGCGCAAAATAATTTGCATACAGTTAAATGATCTTTATGTATATTTCTAAAATAATGAATTCTTAATTACAACTTACGCATCGTAGCCATAGCCCCTTAGATTTAAATGCGCAATGGATTTTGCATCTACTGTCTCTACCGCATACTGGCCACTTCTTTCTAACTTGTGCGCAATTCGGGGGCCATTCTACGATGCGTGACCTGTAAATCAAAATTAACCCATAACATATTGTGTAACAATAATATTTAAACAAATAATAAAAAATTAAATTTTTAAACGAACAAAAAAACAATATTCAATCAAACAAAATAAAACAGAAGTATATCGAAATTAGGTGTTAAACTCTTAAAAAAAAGTTTAGTATCTAAATAAACATTTAAATATACATGTACTAAAAAGTAAAAACCAGTCATCACACAAAAAATATTAATCCTCATACTACACTGAAAAACCGACAAAAACGTTTCAATAATTTTTTTTACGGTACAACAACATGGGACCTTCACAGAATAATAGATTAAGCCCTTGGCCATCTAAAATGGCCAATTACAACATTTTTTGGGAGGTCCAACTTTTTTTATTATAAAAAATGTCATAAATCTGTCAAAATTAATTTTTTCGTACTTTTTCACACATCCCTCACGATATCTCCGGAACCAATTGAGATAATCAAGTTTTTTTTTGTCGATAAAGGAAACGTGAACGGAGGTAACTGAATTAATTTAGACTTTATGGAAAACTTAGTTTTTTATAAAATTATGTAATACTTAACATTTATTTTTTTTTTGCAGTATTTTTTTTAGTAAGCAAAAAACTTTTTTGTTTTAAGGAATTTTGCCAGTGTATGCATATGGAATAAAATTAACACATCAAGGAAGTTTTTACAAAAAAACGCAGTACTCCACGACTTATACGTTTCAAGTTATTGTTATTTGAAATTAAGTTTCTGCGGGCAGGATATTTCATGAAGCTTCGCTCCCCCGGTTCTACTGTGCTTTAATCAGTGTGCTATGCGTGTTGTGGGTGCATACTATAAAGTATTATTTTTGACATATCTTTAATATAAATTTTATTTTCATAAGCACTTAGAAGGTTTTAGTTATCATTATTTACATTGCACATTATTTAAAATCCATTATATTTATACATTAAAACCTAAAATTGAATTAAAAAAAATACGAAATAATTATTTATTTTAAAATACAAATTTAAAACTTGTTATAAAAATCTTTTAAAAATCCCCAACGTTGGAATCTAAAAATATCTGGACAGTTCTTTGGTTGCAGCAGTTTGCATATTTGCACTCACTGCAGCATTTCAATCTTTGAGCAAAACAGGTAGATCTGTTGTTGTTACAGACCCTGTCGGAACATTTTATTGACAAACTTTGCCTTACAATATCGGGCACAGGTTCTTGACTAGAAAAAGTTGCCTTCCAAACATTTTCTTCAAATGTCCAACCGTATCGGGTTGGATCTTCCAACTCCATGTATTGTATATGGCTATTGTACCAATTTTTTAATTGATACAGACACCTAAAAAAGAAAATAATTACATGTAGGTGTTTTGTTTCTTTTTTAATAGGTATGGGCGATCTAGAAAAATAATTATTACCTTTTTAAATGTTGTCTAAAAGCATGGTTAGTAGGAGGCCGCTCAGAAGCTGGCCGATTTGTACTTGTTAAGTCCCATCGCAGTTCATTTAGGGATTTTATATTTTTGTTTTTATTCTTATATAAATAAAGCGTATATTTTACCCCTAATTCCATCGCTTTATCCTCTGACGGAAAAGGAAGGTTTTCTAAATCTTTTAAATTATTTAAATTTTTATATAAAACATCGAATGCCGTTTTCTTCCCTATTTTATACATGGCATTAGTTGTGTCACAACCAATTAGGCAATGAATCGTTAATAATTTCTTGCAAATTTCCTCTCCTAAATTTGCCACAATATTGTTAATTGACAAAAAATGTATATTCTTACTATGTCCTAATTGTATAAATATATTCCTTTGGGACATATCTGGTGTTTCTTTATTGCATCTTACCGAAGATGATGACGCATTTTCAATTTCACTGAATTGGGAAACATCTTTAAGATTTTGCAAACTAATATAGGTTTGTCTGTAGGCTATATGAAATTTCACTTTGACTTTTCCACTTGTTTTCCTTTTGTTGCAAAATCTTTCAAGCATAAATGTCTTGCCTTTTTTCCGCGGCACATATAACTGTTTTTAATCCTTGCAATCTAGGATTTTGTGTCACTAATTTGTCATTTTCCTTTAAAATTTGTCCACAAAATAAACATTCCATTGTTATGCACTAAATAGTATGTAAAAACTCAATAAAAATAATACTCATTCGCATTCACATTACACAAAGAAAAGTTTGTTTCTAATTGGCAATATATGTATAAGATTACTTGTATTGAATAGTCTACACTCTACACACTTGAGTGGCGCCGCGATGAGGCGCATTTAGGATCGAAAAACTCGTAACTTTAAATAACAAAATCTCGAAAACTATAAGTCGTAGAGAACTGACTTTTTTTTAAAAAAACTTCCTTGAAGTGTAAGCTTTATTTCATACACGTATGGTATAACAAAATTTCTTAAAAAAAGTTTTTCGCTGACCGAAAAAATGCAGCAAGGAAAGTAAACGTTCTAGTTTTACTTAGTTTTACAAAAAAATTAAATTTTCCATAAAAACGAAATTAAAGCAGTGACCTTCGCCCACATTTCCTTTATCAATTAAAAAAAAAATACATATAATTATCTCGATTGGTTCCGGAGATATCATGAGGGATGTGCGAAAAAGTAAGAAAAATTAATTTTGACAAATTTATGACATTCTTCGTAATAAAAAAAGTTTGACCTCCAAAAAAAATGTTGTAATTGGCCATTACAGATGGCCAAGTACCTAGGCTATCATGCTGTGAAGATCCCAAGTGGTTGTACCTTAAAAAAAATTTTTTCAAGAAGGAAGCTACTTTTTCCCCGTTTTACGGTGCACTATCAGTATTATAAACATTTTAACGAGTCTTTTAATTTAAAGGGAGTTTTAGTGACTAAAGAATTTATTATAAACAAAATACAAGTATCAGATAATAATCCTATAGTTTAAATAAAAATCAGGTTTAATGGCTATCGTATTTATATCTCGATTTAAACTATGCTGGAATTATTGGTAATACAATTTCTTGTCACTAAAACTCCTTTTAAGTTGAAGGTCCCTTTAAAATGTTGATAATACCGGGGGTTAGTGTTTAAACAAAGTAAATAACTCAATATCAGTAAGGACTAAGGAATAAATACTTAAAGTGATAAAGTGTGCAAAAAAAAAACAAAAAACAATATCTTTGTTAAAGAAATATAAAAATCTAAATATCTTCTTCCTTCTCAGGTTCCAATGTTTTAGCGGGACTAGAACTATCACTAGTGTCACTATTCCAACTTTCTTATTACACAAGAGACTAGAGACACAAAACACGACAGCCCACAACACACACACAAAACTGAACACTGATGCTCTGGTACGGAAGCAAACCGTGTAAAATTACCATCACCTGATTGGTCTAACACACATAAATCGAAATCGCGGAATTAATTACCGACTATTAACTATTACTGTCATCTGCTAGAAAACAATAAAACTCTGTGAACATTATAAATTAAGCGTTTCACATATTCACAGCTAGACGGCGAATAATCCATGAAAAAAGAGGGTCTGGGGCTGGTGATGTTCTTTTTTATTCTACATTATTTTTCAGTTTAAACGTTTGAAAATTATCGATAAAGAAATTTGCTGGGTAATTTACTAAAATTACCGTCACCGCGGTACATAATTTTATCGCACTTTAATCACTACGTCATGTTGGACATAATTTCTAGTTATTTTAAAACTGACACTCCATTTCCTTGATTTAATTTTTATTTTTAATTTTATCTGTTTTTACCCTTTTCGATAGCCACTAAGTAAATTTTTCTCAAAATGGGTGTAAAGTAGAAAGTATGTATATTCAACATATCTTTCACAAACTTTGAAATTGATACTCGGTGTCCTTTGTGATTATTTCTTTATCTGATTTAAGGGCATGTCTCACCCCCTTCGAGGGGCGCTAAGAGATCCTTATACCTAGTATTTGTAATATATGCATATTCGACATAAATTTTGGTTACTTTGAAAACGACACTCCGTTTTTTTAGTTCAAGTTTTATTTTTCAGTTTGTTAAGTCTCACCCCTCTTTTATAAGGTTTTGCTTTCAATAGGTAGGTATATTACTAGTCGCTTATTATTACGCATTATTTTTGTATTGTTATTGGTTTAAATCGTTATGAACAATTTTTATTTTATGTGATTTAATACATTTTTTAATTTTTATTGTTAATATTTTTCACCCTCATCGACAAATATTGAAGTGGCCCACTTAGATAATTATTTTCTATTCCCATTTCTTACAACTAGAATGAATGGTGCTAGAAGTATACTTGTTTTAAATACTATATTAATTTTAATATAACCTACGCGGATCTCCTACGCATATGGACACTCGGACGTTTCCGTAATTTTGGCTGATAACTTTTAGCTGCTAACTTCACGCTGATTTCCTTAAATTAGTTCATAAGGGAGCTACAACCCCTTAAAGGGTGTTAAATACAACCTAGTTATTTGTCAATAATTTCGAAACATCTTAAGTTGCAGAAATTAAATTTGGACCATTTATTAAATTCATGTTATATATGTTGTCAATTTTCTATCTAAATATCATGATTTGTTGGGGTAGTTAAAACGGGGACAAGGGTAAATGTTCGCTATAACTTGTTTGTCTTGTTTTTAACATTTAAAACGAAAAAGGGCACCAATGTTAAAAACTGCATAAAAAAGGTGCTCTTATTAAATTTCGACAGAGCCATCATTTTGGAGTTATTTGTATTTTAATATTGCAATCAGGAATCAGGATAGGTATGCAATAATGGAAGGTTTTGTAGAGCAATTAAAAATATCGCTTTATGCAATGAAGCATGTAATTTAAGGACAAAAAAAATATCTTCTTATTTACAATAAGTTTCTAATTAATATTAGGTATCTACAAATTAAAAAGTGTTAACAATAATTTGTCAAAATATGTAAAGTTAGACTAATTAGTTAATAAAACTTTAGTACTTGAACTTACAACATTTTGAATTCATTAGTAACTAATGTCAAATCCCTTAGCAAATGTTTATAAATAACCAATTTATTTTTTTATTCTTGATCATCTTCTGAACTTAAGACACAAACTTAAAATAACATTAATTAGAAAATTGTTGTAAATAAAATGTTTTTTTGTCCTTAAATTACATGTTTCATTGCATAAATCAATATTTTAAATTGCTCTACAAAACAGTACTTAGTTGAAAATATCGTAGAATTATTTTTGTAGAGGTGTGTAGTAACATTGTATACCTATCCTGTATTGTAACATTAAAATACAAATAACTCCAAAACGATGGCTCTTATCGAAATTTAGTAACAGTACCTATTTTATGAAGTTTTTAACACTGGTGCCTTTTTCCATTTTAAACGTTTAAAATAAAAAGAAAAAAATTGTAGCGAAAATTCACCCTCGCCCCTCTGTAACTACCCCAACAATTCATATTTAGATAAAAATTTGACAATACCTGTAACATTACGAAATTAATAAATGGTCCAAATTTTATTTTTGCAACTTAAGACGTTTCAAATTTATTGGCAAATAACTATGTTGTACTTACTTAAGGAGTTGTAACTCCCTTATAAACTGATTTAAGGCAAATGTTTATATACAAAACTCAACTTATTTTTTTTAGTTCTACCACCACCTTGAAGGAAGGTACTTAATTATGGGTCACCCTGTAGAATATTTAACAACATACCAGTTATGTTGTACAAAACTGATCATACATGACTGCAAAATCACATGCACATTTCGTGTAAAACATAAGTAATTTAACATTTACTGCAAAAACGCAAATATCAAATTTCCAAAACAATAGTCTTTGATGATCACATAGTTCAAATTATTGAATAATTTATATAAAGCCCTTGATTAGGCCTTAGGTTAATCAATACAATTTTAAGTTTCAAACTGGTTTAGACTACTATGAAGTGATAAATTCAATGGTGTGTAAATTTCTGATAGATATAGGTTTTATATACAGAGCATAAAATACTTAGGTCTATCAAAAAAGCACAGAATAAGGATTTTGAAGAGTAACAATGAAATTTCTAGAAAAAAATAATAAAATAATTATTGGGTATTGCATAAGCATCCTTTCAAACCTAGCATGACAACAATAATAAATAAAAGTTTTAAAAATGAAAGTAATAGTACAAGAAGAAAACTGAAAGCATCCGTAATTATTTTGTTGAACGGTGATAAATGTGTTAAATTACTCTGTAGATTTTTGTACGAACTGGTTGTCAATCCTTAGAAACGAGGTAAGTAGACAAAATATCAATATATCATAATATCTCACGTTTCTATGGAAATATATAAACAAACTGTCATATTTAACTTTCTGCAAAAGACAATATTTTATCAAAGAATTTTTGTTGTAGTTTTGTGACAGGAATCACAAATCGTCAACTCTTAATCAACTTAAAATAGTTTAAGTTTAAGTTTCTTTTTTTCAAGTTAATATATTTGTTTAGGTATGAGGCATTTCTTGGATAGGAAAAAGCATTTCTTTCAAAAAACCTACCTGATTGATCCATTTGATGCAGAGGATTATTTATTCTTTTAAAAAATAATTTATAGGACAGTGGCTTAATACCCAAAGAAGGTGAGAAAAACCAATATAGGATGCATGCCACGAATAAATAACTAAACAATATCTAAATCATAAATACCTATAGTTTTTTATATTTTATACTGTCATTCTTAACTGAATTCATTAGTATAAAGTTTTAGCAGTGACGGCTTGTCCGGGTGGGCAGGTAAAAGAGTGCCTCACCATGAAGAAATA
Source organism: Rhamnusium bicolor (assembly GCA_029963845.1). Lineage (NCBI taxonomy): Eukaryota > Metazoa > Arthropoda > Insecta > Coleoptera > Cerambycidae > Rhamnusium > Rhamnusium bicolor. The sequence goes on from JANEYF010000090.1 coordinate 70,810, forward strand.
TGGAACACGAAGAAATATTTTTTGTATGTGTTTATTTTATTAACTATAGTATATTAACCGAGGGGTAGGACACTTCCGAAAATTTGTACACCTATTTATAAATACAAACGTATTTATGGTATTTAATTGTATTTAACTATAATAATGACCTATTTAGGTATTTATGAGTGTATTTATTTGTATTTATTTTTAATTAATAGGTACATTATAAATACCTACACAAAACTAGGACAAATTTACAAAAACCCGCGAGGACGCCACAAAAAAGAGAATATATCCTCGGAAACCCGGACGTCTTGTCACCCTACCCTGTACATATATCAGTTACTTTAAAAATAAATGTTAAAGGTATTCAAAATGAGAATTTAAATATTTAGAAACATAGTATTTCATTTAAATAATATGAACTTCGGTTATGCCCTGTATATCTAGTCAAAAAGTATTTAAAAATACAATAACAGATTCGTAATCTATGAGAAAAGTAAAACCCCTCCTTGAAAACATTACAGTAATAACAATGAACAAAAGAAGGGGTGGTATAGAGCTGTAGAGTATATCCAAAATCGATGTCTCGTGTTTTCTAATCGGGAAAGAAGGCATTTAACTAAAAAAAACTATGCATTTATTTGTTAGACATTAACCTAAGGAACAATTGAAGTTAATAACCGAGATAATAACTATAATCAACCAACACTCGACGTCTCGACACTATAATGAAAATATTTTTTCCAGCTAATATCCTGTTTTGAGTATGTTACTGGAAAGTTTATTTTTTTCTGATTCAAATATATCAATATTATTATTATTCTATTTTGAAACATTTACAAAAATATATAAAAAAAGTTAATTAAAATTTAACTCCAAATTTAATATAAGCAAAATATACGTATAAGTAATATTAAATCACAGAAAACTGAAGATCTCGCTGAAAACTGACAATTGTAGCTAGTTACTGGTTAACAGATATGTAAATTGTTGTTAATTGCCGTCTTTAATTAAAACTTCTGAAGCTTTGGGACAGTAGTACAGTAGCCCAAGCAAAACATAATGCACAAGAGATAATACCGAGATCTGAGAAATAATGTACAAAATATTGCATTATTAATTTGCGCCACTGTACCTAACATTTTGATACCTTATTGAAAACAAAGAAAACGAAGAACAAGAAAACGTAATTTTAAAAAAGACTATCTTCAACCCACAAATTTCACCTTAACGCATTTGTATATATTAAAATTTTTTTTAAGGTGTTTAAATTTCTATTTCAATATACTTAGTAAGTACGGTCACCGCGCACTTAGACAATCAACTGTAAAACACCTAGTAAAATATTAAATTGTTTGCAATTATGAAATGCAAGTCCAAATTTCATCTGCTGTTTAATAAAATTATATTTGTTTTAATTTCTAATCTTACATAACTGAATAACTGAAAATATCCAACACTAAAAAATCTTTTCCAGGTAAACAAAGAGAGCTTATATCTTAAAGTAATAATTTCCAGTTTTGTTTGTAATATATACATCTAATAATAATAAACATTGTCAGCTTACCTTTATTTTATAACAGGTCACTGGAAAATAAATAAACTCCACTAAAACGCGACTGTTACTTATAATTGCCGGCAGTATAATAAAATGCATACATGAACATGTCTTGACAGAATTTATTAAATGTTTATGTTGGTATTTAAATCTATTTAAATGTATTTAAATCTATTTAAATGTATTTAAATCTATTTAAATGTATTTAAATCTATTTAAATGTATTTAAATCTATTTAAATGTATTTAAATCTATCTAAATGTATTTAAATCTATCTAAATGTATTTAAATCTATTTAAATGTATTTAAAACTATTTAAATGTATTTATTAAATACTTTTCCGAGATTTGTACACCTATTTAAGAAGTGTCCTACCCCTCAATATTAACCTAACTTCATTTTACAAAAATAATTATTTAATATTAATAAAATATGTACATGCAAAGAAAATCCGCAATCATAAATTAAGTGCGGAGCTGTTAATTTAAAATACACGCTCATTTAGAGTATTCTATAAACAAAATGTAAAAGACAAACTTCATTAAATTGCTGTCTTGGTATATCGCGATCGCCGACGAAGTTGGCCGAGAGGCATTCCCTCTGGCAGTCTTCGGCTTTTGTATTATTTTATGGATTTATTCGATATTTTTTTGGAGGGGATATAGGATAATAACAGTCAGAGAGGCAGACACGCCTTTTACACGCCTTTTGCGTGTATACCAATCAGAAGTCTGAAATTTAAACTGACAGCATTTAAACCTGTGATTCACAGATTAAACTTCAGGGTTGTGTGTGTGTTGTTGTTTTGTTTTTCGAGGTTAATTTTTTTGGTAAATCGACAAATTAAATTGATTGTTAAAACAAATGTTGTGCGATAGTAAATTAGTAAAGAATTACTTAATAATGTAACTGTAAAAAACTGCAACAGCATTGTAGTTTTCTAAGAAATTTTCAGTTTAGTCACCTTCCTTATGGTGGTTTGTAGAAGAATTACCTCTCATCCTGATTTAAATAAACCGTTATTTAACCTAGGTCTTCCGAATGATAGTTTTGTTAATACATGGTATTTAAAATGCAAGTGACTAGCGGATAGTACAGCGGGAACATTATTTTGTTGGCTGTGTATTTTATTTTCAAACAGCAGCAAGAATGTTTAGTCGAAATCAGGGTATAGTAGACCTTAAAGATTTATCAAGTTCCATAAATATTTTACAAAATTTTAGATACCTACTACAGTCATCATTCAAATTGAAATAAATGAAACGTCTTTGATTTGTTCAGTAAATAAGCTCCAATATTATTCTAAATCATTTTACCAAGAATTATTGTTTGACAGTTTTAAAGCAGTAGTTTTTTGATTCCGTCCAATTAAAAAAATTAACATTTTCCTTTGCTTATTTCAAAATATTATTTTATAGTTGGTTATAAATTTTTGGAATTATTTTTTTATTTATTAATTACTTCCTTGTTTTCCCAAACCATTCTTCCCCAATCTGATAAGAAAAGTACGTATTCTATCTTCATGTCAGTTTCGTAATATAAACTTTTATTAAAAGTAAGGTAACACACAAAGCCAGGTAATTTCTACACCTATTCGTGTTTTTTTTTTCTGAACAGTGAAATGTATTATATTTACCCTGTAGGTGTTATCGATTCACTCTCCTTTTTTGATTGTATTTTAAAATATCAATTTTTTTTGTCATTTTTCATCTTATGAATTATGGAACCAATCTTAATAAAAACAAAAGCACGTATTTATTTTCTCAATACTCATAAAAAAAATAATGTTTTGTAAAATTAGAAAAACTAAGTACTACATGACACGACATTTAGTTTTTTAGTAGTATAAGTACGTCCAAATCACAATCAAGTATTTAAAATACAATGCCTAATACATGCATTTGTTTTTAAATAAAAATAATAAAAACATAAATAGTGAATCAGATTTTTTTCGACACAAAATAATTTAAAAAAGTGTTAACCAGTTATTATAAAATAATCCACTTTTCTGGCATAATTGAAAACGTATCTTGAAGCAACTTAAGAATATTACATTAGTGCAGTATCTTCAGAGTTGTTTCTTAAAAGTGTTTTATTTTTTTATTTGTTATATACACCAGTTAATCCAAGAGATGAAAAGTATGACATATTTACATATAAAAATATTACTGATTGAGTAGAAAAATCCTTTTAACAGTAAGAGCAGCTTCTTATAATACCTAAACCCAAACCAAAATTACAGTACATCTCAGAAATAATATTTTTTTGTTTATAGTAGCATTACAGAAGTTTCTAAGAAAACTCAATAACCTTAATGACCTTGAACCTCCAAAAAATGTTCGCCTGCGGAACATATCCTCTAGACCTACCGGACCCCTGCAGCTTGCGACCAGTGTTTACCACTACCTCGTTTCACTTACTTAACTCACCTACGAGCCGCCACTGAGTTTTAGGTAGATAGTGAATCAAACATAACACTTCTAATATATTTCATGGTAGAAACTATTAAAACAACTAGTCTAGAAGCAAAAATTGCATTAAATTAAATAGCAGTATTCTTAGTACTAGAAGCAAAAGAACATTGAAATTGAAAAAAAATATTGACTCGCCAAAAAGAACAATTTTTACAATTAAGAAATGATTCCCTTCAGTTACAATACAAAAAACGAAGACGCCTAGGATAAAAGATGATGTTTAAGAGCCTAGGAGTCTTCATTTTTGTATTGTAACTGAAGGGAATCATTTAAGTGTAAAAATTGTTCTTTTTTGGTGTCAATATATTTTTCACTCAATATTTTTTTGCTTTTAATTCAATGCAATTTTTGCTTCTAGATTGAGTAGTTGTTTTAATAGTTTCTACGATAAAATGTATTGGAAGTATTGTGTTTGATTTACTATCTACCTAAAACATTTGTACTAGTGCATTCAGATAAGAAACAGCATAAAATATAAAGAACTATAGGTATTATTTTTGTTTCATGTTAGGTTTGAAAGGATGCTTATGACCCAATATATATATTTTTTTTCTAGAAATGCATAAATACGAAGCATATAAAATATCATATCTTTTATAACAATGAAATATTTTTCTCACCACCACAATACCACTCCATTGAAATAGGTTGATTGTCCTTACAAATTCTCTGGCAAAATTTGCATATTTCGTCACATGTAAATCAAAAGGTATTTCTGCCTCCTGCAAGATAGGTACTACTTTTTGTTGGAAAATTTGTTTGCCCTTTCCTGCTCCACTCTTTGGGTTACATAAAATCAGTAATCTTCTATTTTCCTTATGTTTACTACTACTGGTGAAATCGAGGGTACTTACACTGTCACCCATAATTAATCTTTTTATAACGGTTCTCCACCTCTGAGCTTCTCTATTGTTGTCTTCATATTTATCAAAAGATCTAAACTTTAATGTTATAATAGTTCTGTCTCTTTTTTTCACTACACCCTTAGAACTTTGAAACATGTAAGCATAAATGTACAAGTACGCACTTACATCAGAATCATCTAATTCTCCTGAATTTTCTTCGACTACTTCTAAACTACTAGAACGTGGAATAGATTGACAAGAACAACCTTTAGATTGCTCTTTACTTAGTAAACACCTACATCCTATTATATCACGAATGGGTATAATCTGTTCTTTTATGGCTTTTTCAGTTTCTTTTATTAAACATAGGCCATTATTAGTCAAACGTACTCGAAAAACACAATTTCTTTTAGTTAAAACAAAAAATGTTTCTTCTAAAAAAGTTCGGCTTTGATTTGTATTATCTAGTAATTTAATTTCCATATTTATAATTCAAAATATTTTTATTAACTACCTATGTGGTATTCCACTCCACAATCGACACGAGTTCACTAAAATAAAAAATAATTTAAACGGAAATGATTCATTATTTATTACCATAAATTACACACAAGCTGGAATGATTTCTCATAGTCATTACTCATTACTCGTTGTAGTCGTTGTACAAGACAGGACAAGAGTGCGTTCGAAATGAACCTCAACAATGTCGTAAATAGAAGCTGTTTTCTTTGGTGCTGAATAAATTGATTGAAGTTACCTTAAAGCTAGGATTTCCTAACGACGCACATTTCGCGCTACGTAGAACGTAACGTAACGTAGTACATGATGAATCGCTCATTTTACAACAAAATGTAATAACACGTGGTCACTAACACGCAGAGCACTAACGTAATAGGCTGCTCTCGAAGCAGTTGGCCTAATGAGGGCAGTGTTTATAAAGTAAAGGATGATACACAATGGGTTGCAGTAAAACTTAAGACTTAAGACTTAAAACGTATTACGTAACCAACGCATGCCGTTTAATGAAGCAATACACAATGGGTTCCAGAAACTTAAGACGTAAAACTTAAGAGTTGGAATTTCCTACCGGTTCGATTTTTAAGTCTTTCGTCTTACGGAGAGCCAATCAAATTGAGGTATTTTTGGTGAGAAAGAATTACCAACAAACGAATAAAATATTACCTGGAAACGGAAATGACAATTGTTGTACGGTGTACGACGAGTTTTGGGGTTACATAAATCAAAATCTCCAGTTTGTTCAGTCTTTTTAATATCCATCTCGATATTCTGCTAAATATGCTAATATAAAAGTATTAGATAGCTTTAGTATTAAATAGCTAAATACTTTAAAACAAATTATTCTATTAAAACAACTACCTCAAAAGGCAAAATAGGCCTGCCTGCATGGCACACATGATGAGAGTTAAAATTTCGCCATCCATTGTCTCCAACAATAAAAGTATTTTAAAATTTTGGGTTTAGAAAAATATTCGTTATGACATATTATTATCCAATCTGGGAAACTAAGGTTAATGTCCTGCTCCTATTTTGTAGATACGGTAAAAACAGCACTGGATTCCGTTTTAAGATAGCCGCAGGGCATGCGCAGTTACATGACATGTCAAAATGAATTAAATCCTTTTGGAATCGTTTGTTGCAAGGAACTCATGAGACGAAAGTGTAGATACTCACCTAGCACGCGCTAGGTCCAGGGTTCGAATCAGAAACTGATTGTTATTTTTTTTTTAAATAAGTATTTTTTTAGTTCGTTAGTAAGATTTTCCTTGCCCTTTATTATAGTTTCTTTATTTTCCTTGCCCTTTATTATAGTTTGGTTATTTTCACGGAAAGTGCGAAAACGGCGGCCATGACACTGTGAGCGGCACATGCGTACTTTATGGAATTCAGTGCTGTTTTTACCGTATCGTCTATTTTGACACGTTTCTGTCAATGTTTTTGATTGGCTACGTATAGCAGAGGGTTGTCCCTGCATGTTAAGTTTTTCATGCATTGTGTATTATTGGAGACAGTAATTAAGTTTTAAGTTTGTTTTAAGTCTTAAGTCTTAAGGGGCCTAGTCGGGAAAAAGCTTCGGATAGCTGTGTCACGCTCTAGAAAGTTTTTATACATGCGCCGCTGAATAATTTTGCTCTTGACTATATCTTCACTGGACGTTTTATTCACCGACTTCATTGAGGTGCGATTCCCGATAGAGGTAACACTTCCTTGCTCCATTTGTAATGACAAAGATACTTATTTAGAAAATTCTTTTTTAACCAAATAGTACAGAATAAAAGTTTGAAACTTGCTGAGCATAATTATGAAGATTCATTCTAGACGACATGTATGAATTTTACTTCGAATTTTACCGATTGATATCATAATTCAGGAGCTAATCACGTCCAAATTTCACTTATATTTACAGTATACATTTTCCCTACATAAAGTGAACATTAATTAAAATAGATATACATGTACCCTCTAGTACACTTTCAACTACTGATCCTCCAAATTTGGTGTAATTTGACCAAACCGTATGGAAGAAATAAATTTTTGAAAAATTACCTTACAAACACTGGTTTGATTAGCCCTCTTAAGTTTTACTGCAACCCATTCTGTATCAGACTTAAACACTGATGATGGCTACCGTTCTTAAGCTCACCAATTGGCGCCACTGACTGACACTAGCGAGTAAGGTAGTTATTAAGAATTATAGTTAGGCGTGGAACAGGTTTATAGGGTTTTATTATAATTATTTCGTACACCAGTAAATAAAAAAACTTGTTAATTATGCCTCAGTGTTGTGCAGTTCCATTTTGTTCGGAAACAAAAGGCGGACATATGTTTCCGAGAGACAGAACTCGTCTAAAACAGTGCTTAGTAGCGATTCGCAGGGATAATTTTACTCCTTCGAAACATTCACGTGTTTGTAAGAAACGTTTTAATCCTGACGATTATGCGTTACCATTCACAGGAGCCTACTACAGAAAATCGTAAGTAATAATCATGCACATTTGTTATTTTCATCATGCTCATGCTTGATATAACCTAACCTTAATGACATAAGATACCTCTGAATTAGCTGTTCTTTAGAGCCGCTTAATTTTGCACCTCTTTTTCTTAGCTCTGCTTTTAAAGCACTTACATTCATCGTCCCGTACCGTATATCTCCCATATTTCATCAGAAGTAACATAATTTTTATAAAAAATCATTAAAAACCCGCGCTAAAAAGCCATCATAAACATTAACGTTCAATGACATTTGAAATTTAAGAACCTTACCCTACACTAGCGCCTCTCGTGGTGAAATTAAGCGCAGTAGCCCTCATTGCGTCGCTCGTATACGTACAATGTTTAAAGGCTCATTTACATAGAGATTAGTGTAAAAATTAGTGCAAAATTGATAGTGTAATTGTGGGTATTTTTAATTTACGTTTACAATGAATTAGACTTTCATTCTGACGGTTTAAGGTTAGAAATACGTAACTACTGATTGATTGATTAAAAATAAATAGAATACAATGAATGAAAACATTGTGATGGAAAATAGTATAATATTTATTATACTTTCTGCAGCTATTGTGTGCTCATTAAAATTTAAAAATTGAAAAAGAAATATCGAAAACCTAGAAGATGGTAGGTGCAGTTGCAATTGCGCAGAAAATTCGAAATCTAATTGGATGGTGTAGGTATAATAAATAGTGCAGAAATCTTATATTGCAAACTTCTACAGTAAGTTATTTTGATAATTTTCGATATAAACATCCGCATTCAATGAATGTAACAAGTTTTCACACTACAAATGCAACCGCACTAATTTTACCGTTAATCTCTATGTAACTGAGCTTTACACTGTCTAGGAAAACCACAGAACAGAAAAAGAAAGAAAGGCAAGCTATAATAGTGGAGGATAGAAGCAGCTGTGACGTTTCTTAGCTTGTAGCGCCCCAACTTCGATGGCAAGAACTAAAAATATTTAGATTATGCAGATATCTTTCTCTGATAATAAATTATTAATTTATAAGGGCCGGCTTTTCCATTTCCTGTACATTTATTTAATTAATAAATTCCGAGGAAACATTTACTAAAATATTATTAATTACTGTTTCCATGGAATTTATCTACTAAATAAATGCAAGAAGAAATGGAAAACCAGTCCTTAAAATGTAAATGGCAAAACAACTTAAAAAATGCGTCTTCGCTTTTTAATATGTAATTTCAAAATAAGAGTAGAAGGGAAAATAAACAGCATTTTAGTTAATATTATTTATCGCCGAATCACATTATAACAATTACATTATAATTAATATTGTTATAGCTAGATGACAAATATTCTAACAAATTGAATTAAAATATATTAATAAACTTTAGTCAAACGAACTACCAAAAGACTATTACTTTATCTTAAAACAAGTATCACAATATTAAATATGTAGATATTCTTTTGATATCATTCGGTAAAATTAAAACGGTTGGTAGGCTTTTTTAATGTAACTAAATAATTTATCACTAAAAACAGTAGCATCAGAAGTCAATAATGAATTTCATAATTCTATCAAGACAAAAACTATTATTTGCTTTGCAGGTATATAAAAAAAGAAAATAATTGATCTAAAGAGAAAATCAATTCCATAGTAATGAAATAAATCATAAAAACATTTTTTCTAAGACAGATCGAAAAATAAATATTATATACTTCCTGTAAAAAAAAAGTAATAGTCTAAATTATTTCATTACTGGGTGCAGACTAGCTGCACTGTTCTAATGTCAAACAACATAAAATCAAAAATCATAAAATGAATTGAAAATATAACAAAATTAAATTATAAATAAACTTCTTATAGAGTGGTTCCTCGGGTATGACTGCTTGCGTAAGATTGTACATGAAACAAAAAATATATATATCGACGCTTAAGAAACAATACCTCATATTTTCATTTTTGCCAGAACTTGATTTAAGATTTTAAATTGATATCCACTCCTATGTCCAATAGTTCCCAAAGTATCTCCAAAATTAATACCGATACTTACAACTTAGTTCAATGAATACCTCGTTAGTTTTTCGTTTCCTGTAAAATTGCTAATTTGGAGATAAGAGGTATTGTTTCTTGAGCATCAATATGCGGATTAGTCATAATCGGGTAGTCACAGCCAGGTAAATACTCAAAGTTTGGTGCAGAATTTAAACAAAAATAAGTCGAAAAATAGTGAAAGAACAAAAAAATAAAAAATTAAGTAGCTTTAAATTTTTTAATTTTTCTGATGTGAATCACTGATTCTCTTAAAACCTTTTTTTTTCTCGCAAATATTTATAAATTGTCAGTCGAACGCATTTATCAATAATTGTTTGTCGACAGTTACGCTGATTGCAAAAACTGAAAAGAGTTTAAAACAGGAATATCGTAACCTTCCTATGATATCTGAAGCTGTTATAAGCTCAGACATGTTCAATATTTACTATGTAATTTTATAATCTAAAATAAACTAGAAACACAAATTTTTAAATGTTAAAGAAATTAGATCAGAAATCGCAGGCAGCAATAATTAAAAAAAAAAAAAAAAGAAATGTATTATTTTCTGAGAATAATTTTTATGGACAGAAAAAAATTAAATGAGTGCATAAAATATATTGCTTAAGAAATACTTAAAATGCCCATAAAAATTTACTAAAAATATATATCTACTATTTAAGATAATATATGACTCGAGACAAATTAATATATCAAGATATGATAGGTACCTACTATATTAAAAATTAAATGTTGCTAGTTCTTGTTGATTTTGAAACATTCAAATTTTGTTATTACATACCGATCGTAGAATTACCTCTTTTCATGATTGGTTACCTTCCTCTAAAATCGATTCACCCCATTATGACTTTAGCCTGTATCATACGTCCTAAAACAACATAAATATATACTTATAGGATTGTAGTAAATATTGTATTTTAAGGTCTAAAATCACTGCAAGGCAACCATCTTTTATGGAATTAAAATTAGTGCAGGTGTCAGACTGCGCTACACTAGCAAAGCATACTTAAAAAAAATAAAGGGTTAAGCACCTAGTTTGACAACTACAAAATAATCCCATTTTGCATTCTTTTTTTAATACCAATCACTAATAAACAATAGAATCTCTCATAGTTATTGACCGACACAGTTGCCTGCAGTTGGTTCTGTCTGTCGATAAATTATGTTAAGAAATGGGTTTTTTTCATTATAGTTGTTTATTTTATAAAGATGGCAAGAAAATATTTTTTATTTAAAAATTGAGTTAAAATTACGTTATGCAAAAATCAGTACCTACATAATGAGAATGTCTTGATCAAATCAAGATGATCACTTTACCCAGTGAGTAATATAATGCACACAAATTTATGTTAATTTGTCTGTATAATAACATAAAAATAAACATAATTCAAACATAAGTTTGTAGTTATAATAGTGAATCGACTAGTTTCAAATGACAGATATACTAATGGATAAATGTAACTTTACAACTAGTCACTGGCCAGTTTGTATAAAATATTCATTTTAACATAATATATTAACAATATAGATACTACGGTTAATTTTTGGAATATTAAAATATAATATTTTATCTACATATGTAAATTTTGTTAAATAGAATATTTTATTTATTATGTAAATAAATGCAGTTTCTTCGTTAAACAAATTATCATATAGTTTCATGTATAAAAAATATTACAACTTACCCCATAAGTACAGATACAAGACAAATCCAGAATTTACAGAACTTCGAAAACTTCACCGGCTCCGTCATCGTAAGGTTACTGACCTAAAATATTTAAGACAATTTCGGTTAGAATTCGCCATATAAATAAGGAAATTATTTAAGTCAGCGACTACAGTGTATCTTAATCACTGATTTTCCAAAAATTAATAATAATAAAACCGAGTCAAAAAATTAAAACCTAATGGACGAACTGAGGGTTTTGTGGAATTTAGATATTTTTATATTACATAAATAAAACATCAATAGGTACCATAAAAATATTTTTACTTACGATATAATAAACACTTTATTTAGTATAAACTGAGTTATATAAAAATAAAATTTGACAAATATTTCAAACAAATCTGTTTAAAATGGCTTCTGAATAAACTGTCAAATGTCTAATTTAATTAATAATATTATTTTGTGATTGGTTGTGCTATCACATGATCGCCACCTCGTATGTGATTGGCGCCACCGACTGCTGCGTTCCGGATATTCAAGACAAATTTTCAAGGTTTCTTTAACAGGAAAATTTATAATTTGTTGTCTTCCTTAAATTTTTTTTTAAATAACGCCATTTATTGTTAAAAGTTAACTTATATTCTAATTGTGATACTATTTGTTGCGCTAGAAGCGGCAGCACTACCTGAGACTAGCAAACCTGAAAATAAGTCTCAAAAAAGAAAGTGTGCAATGTCACAACAAAATTTAACAAAATCAAAGAAATCAAATGTACCTTTTGCAATATACCGGGGCATAAGATATATAGTTGTTCAAAATTTAAGGCGGCAGCTATAGAAGAGAGACGTTCATTTATAAATAATAAAAAACATTGTAAAATTTGTTTGAATAATCATACTGGACAATGCAAATTTTCTTTTAAATGTTCATTTTGTCAGAAAAATCATAACAGTCTCTTACACACGGACGAAACAGATGTAGTCTCAACAAATCATTGTTTACAAAAAATGAATTCAGCACACGTACTGTTACCTACAGTAAAAATAAAAATACATTCGGAGAATGGGGATGCACATGTAGTCCGGGCACTACTTGATAGTGGATCACAGACATCGTTTATCTGTTCCGAGTTAGCAAAAAGATTACATTGTAAAACTTTTTATAATAGCATAAATGTTATAGGTATTGCAAAAAATTCAACAACGGTTCAAAAGTCTGCTATTATTGACATTCATTCCTGTATTTATAATTACAAATTAAATGTGCAGTGTGCTGTCGTGGACCAAATTACTACAAATTTACCACAATATTATTTTGATACCGATAATTTAAATATTCCTAAAGATATTAAATTGTCAGATGACGAATATAATATGCCTGGAGATATATCTGTTCTGCTAGGAGCAGACATTTTCTTTCAAATTTTATTAACAGGCACGATAAAATTGGGATTAAAAAATTTGGTATTGCAAAATACTTTCTTTGGTTTTGTAGTCAGTGGCTCAGTACCTGATGTGGCACAGCCTAAAACACAGCAATTGTGCAATACGTCTGTTGTTTCAATGCATGCCCTTTCATGTGCAAATTTAGAAAATTTATTAACCAAATTTTGGGAAAATGAAAAGGTTCCTGAAATATTTAAGGAATCTATTAGCGAGCAAGAAGCCTGCGAATCAAGCTTTCAAGAATCTATTACAAAAGTTGATAATAGATTTCAGGTAAAATTACCTTTAAAAAAGGAGATTACCGAGTTAAACTTAGGAGATTCGTTCTCAATTGCGTTCAAGCGCTTTTTAAATTTAGAACAAAGGTTTTCGCGAGATCGCTCATTATTTGAGCAATATAACAATTTCATAAAGGAATATGTTAGTTTAAATCACGCAAAACCTGTCGACCCAATGACATATAATAATAGGGAAGCATATTTTCTTGCACATCACCCTGTCGTACGGCAGGATAAGAAAACCACAAAATTAAGGGTGGTGTTTGATGGAAGTATGCAAACAAAAAATAAAATTAGCTTAAATGAGTTAATGTATAATGGAGCTGTAGTGCAAAGAGAGCTCTTTGATATTTTAATATTTTTCCGCACTTATAAATTTGTAATTTTGACAGATATAAAACAAATGTACCGACAAGTGTTAGTACATCCAGAGTACAAATGTTTACAAAACATACTATGGAGGGAAAGGCCTGACCAGCCCATCAGTTGTTTGCAATTACAAACAATAACATATGGGTTGAAAAGTTCACCTTTTTTAGCTACAAGGTGTTTAGTGGAATTGGCTCATACTGAAGAAAAGGAGTTTCCACTAGCATCTAAGGCATTGCTACATAATACCTACGTGGATGATATAATTTGTGGAGGAGATTCCATTAATGAAGTAATCCAACTAAAAAACGAGTTAATTGCTATTTTGAAAAAAGGTTCATTTGAATTGCATAAATGGTGCTCAAATCATTCTGATATCCTAAACGATATTCCTGCAGATAAGCAACATTTCGATGAAATAGACATGAGTCAAGATAACACTATAGTAAAAACTTTAGGTTTATCATATGATGTTGGCTCAGATCTGTTAAAAATAAGTTGTCCTTTAGCTGTTGACAATTGTCTCACAAAAAGACAAGTTCTCAGCTTTATTTGCAAGTTTTATGATCTATTAGGATTTGTTGGGCCAATTTTTGTAACAGCTAAAATTATAATGCAAAATATGTGGTTACGTAAGTTAAAGTGGGATAACATGTTACCTTCTGATTTATTGAACAACTGGCAAACGTTTGCGTCAAATTTAATAAAGATGCCGCCAATAAATATACCAAGAAATTTAAGCGTTGTGGGTGCAAAACTAGTAGAACTGGTAGGATTTTGTGACTCATCATCATTTGCTTATGGATGCTGTATATATGTTAGAGCTGTTTATTATGATAAAGTTACGGTTAACTTACTCTGTTCCAAATCGAGAATTGCTCCTGCCTCTAAAGAACTTACAATACCGAAATTAGAACTAAATAGGGCACTACTTTTAGCAAAATTGGCAAACAAAACTTATGAGTTACTCAATTCAATTATAAAACAAGTTTATTTGTATTCTGATTCGACTATCTCTTTAGCATGGATAAAAACAAATCCGTTAAAGTTAAATGCCTATGTAGCAAATCGTGTTGCGCAAATACAGTCATTGACTGCTAATTTTTGTTGGTTATATATAAATACTAAAGAAAATCCATCAGATTGTTTATCACGAGGAGTTGAACCTCAAAACATGCACTCAAATAAATTATGGTGGCATGGACCAAAAATTTTAACTAGTTTAAGTTATACTCATGAAGTGACAAATATAACTAAATTTTTGGAACCGTTACCTGAAGTACAATCTCATGTTTGCACTAAGGGTTTTGAGAGAATGCCATTCTTTGATAGATTATCAAATATCTCAAAGATGCAAAGAATCATGGCTTACGTATTAAGATTTTATAATAATTTAAAGACAAAAAAATAAATTATCAAATAATTTGTCCGCAAATGAATTGAATAATGCTTTGAAAGTAATAATAAGATATGAACAAAATTGTAAATTTTCCGAAGAAATTAAAAATTTAAGAACTAAAACAGACATTAAATCTAATTTAAAATTACTTTATCCTTTTTTGGATAACGAACGCATTCTACGCGTAGGTGGCAGGTTACAAAATGCTGACATAGCATATGATCAAAAACACCCAATAATTTTACCAAAAAATAGCCATATAACGAGTTTAATTATAGGCAGAGAACACAAAAATTTATTACATGCCGGTAATAAACAAGTGTTAAGTAGCTTAAATTTAAAATATTGGATTGTTAATGGCACTCGTGAAGTAAAAAAGGTGGTTCATAAATGTGTCACTTGTTTTAGATTAAAGGCTCAGTGCTCAGCACAACTTATGGGTTCGTTACCCCCAAATAGGGTAAAATACTCCAGAGTATTCGAGAATGTTGGTATAGATTTTTGTGGACCTTTCATGATAAAACAATCTAGACTAAGAAAAAGTATAATAACAAAATCATATATTGCACTATTTGTTTGCTTTTCAGTCAAGGCAATTCATATGGAATTAGTTTCAGACATGACGACTGAAACTTTCTTAGCAGCCCTTAAAAGATTTATATCACGTAGAGGGAAGCCATGTCAAATATTTTGTGATAATGGCAGCACTTTTAAGGGTGCAAACAATCAATTAAAAGAATTTTATAAGATTGTCAATTCTCATGAGACGCGAAATGAAACATTAAATTTTACTGCGGATCAAGGCATACACTTTAAGTTTATCCCTAGTTATTCACCTGTGTTTGGTGGGCTCTGGGAAGCCGGGGTAAAAAGCGTTAAACACCACCTGAAAAGAGTTGTTGGTAATAATGTCCTGACTTACGAACAATTTAACACTGTTGTAATACAAATTGAGGGAATATTGAATTCAAGGCCTATAACTCCCATGTCTCAAGATTCAACTGATCTAACATATTTAACTCCAGGACATTTTTTGGTGGGTGCTCCCATTACAAGCTTTCCTGAACCTGACATTACAACTGTACCTAATAATAGATTAAAATTCTGGAAAATGTGCACACAAATGCAACAGCATTTTTGGCAAAAATGGCATCAGGATTATTTGGTTCAGCTTCAAAATAGGCCCAAATGGCAAAAAGAGGTACCTAATGTGCAGGAAAATATGCTTGTCTTGGTAAAAGAGGAAAACTTATCACCACTAAATTGGTCAATGGCAAGAATCGTTAGAGTGATACCTGGCAAGGATAATAAAGTTAGAGTTGTGGAGGTAAAAACAAAAAATGGGACTTATTTACGTTCCATAAGAAAAATTGCAGTTTTACCTATTCAATAATGCGAGTTATATTCAAGTTGACTGTACATTTGTGTACATTCTCATAACCTAGTCAGATTCCTGTATATTGTTACGCCACTGGACTGTGCAGACTGGTTAGATTAGGCTGGAATTGTACATGAACGGCCGGGAATATTCTGGAGTGCTCTAGACCGGGAGAATGGATATATAAATAAGACGCACGGTGGGCTGAGATTCAATCTTAAGTTGAACGTGAACGAGTAATGAAGCAATAAGAAAGAGACTTATAAGTGTTCTAGTGTGATTATAGTTAAGACAGTAATTAATCTATTGTTATTAATTGTTAATTAGTAAATAAAGTAGTGAATAAGTGTTACCTGGACTTTCAATCAACGAATCTACGAGCAGAGGTGTTTGTGTGGATAGCAAACACGTAACAATTTGGTGTCGGAAGTGGATTGGAAGAGAAATTTCTGGAATATTCGAAAAGGTTCTACAGTGTTCTTCTCAGAAATTAGTGGTAACACGGAGAATTAAGCTACTGGACAGTGTTTGGAGGACTATTTCTGGACTGAATAGTGACTTTAAAGTGAATTTTCGAGAAGTTTCTAGAACATTCGATTTAGAAATAGCTGCAAATACGCGAGTGCCGCTAGTTATAACGTGTCGTGGACTGAGAAAAAGGACTATTAGTGCAATTTCGGGAAAATTCTAGAACATTCTATTTGGAAACTACAGGAGATACGTGAATTGTGTCGACGGGAACGTGTTGTAGACTTAAAAACAAGACTGCAAGTGACTTTTAGTGACAATTCTAGAACATTCGATTTGGAAAACCACAGAAGATACGTAAACTGTGTTAACGGAAACGTGTTATAGACTCAAAACAAGACTTATTAGTGATATTTCGTGAAAATTCTCGAACATTCCATTGGACAATTAGTGGAGATAAGTGAATTTGGTCAACACAAAAGAGGTATAGACTCTAAATAAGACTTTCTAGTGCTGTTTAAAGATTTTTCTGGAACATTCCATCATTAAAGTAAACGTGATATCAACATTTTACGGATTTTATAGTGTAATAAACTTTATTTTGAACTGATTTACGTGTCGTGAGTTAATGCCAATAACAAGAAGTATGGCGGAGAAACAAACACAGGACTTGCTAGCAGCGTTGTTGGAACGAATGAACGATCAAGAAAGAAAAAGACAGGAAGAGAAAGACGAACAAAGGAAGATTATGGAAGATCAAGAAAGAAGACGGCAGGAAGAAAAAGAAGAACAAGAGAGAATACGTCAAGAAGAGAAAGACGAACAGAGAAAAATTATGGAAGCTCAAGAGAGAAAACGCCAGGAAGAAAAAGAAGACTTAAGAAAAATGATGGAGGTCTTAGAAATAAGACGACAGGAAGAAAAAGAAGACCAAGAGAGAAGACGCCAGGAAGAAAAAGAAGAACAAGAGAGAAAACGCCAGGAAGAAAAAGAAGACTTGATAAAAATGATCGAAGGCCTGGAAATAAGACGACAGGAAGAAAAGGAAGAGCAAAGAAAGGAACGCCAGGAAGAATTAAAACAAATTATGGAGGGACAGCATCAAGTCATGCTCTCGGTCACTGAACAATTGAAGGAAGATGTACAGGCTGAAGTCATGGAAGTTAAAGAAGAAGTCAGTGAATTTAGAGGAAAGTTTGAAGGAGAAATAACTGAAGTTAAGGAAGAAGTAGCCCGACTTAAACAACAATTAAGAGAGAAGGGTGGCCAGTTAGTACTGTCGTCTGGTACTAGGTTACAACTACCTTCCTTCGACGGTCAAAGTTCATGGTCAACATATAAGAGACAATTTGAGGCAGCTGCACGTTCAAATAACTGGAACGATGAGGAAAAAGCAACAGCATTGGTATTAGCACTAAGGGGCCAAGCATTAGACCTGCTCCAAACAATTCCTGCCGCACACCAACAAAACTTTAGCATTTTGGAGGCAGCATTAGAACTAAGATATGGCGACCAACATCTCGCCCAAGTATATCAGGCTCAGCTCAAATCACGCAGACAACGAGGTGGAGAAAGCCTCCAGGAGTTCGAAGCTGCGGTAGAAAGATTAGCCCATCTAGCCTATCCTGATGCACCAATGGAATTTCAACAACAGTTAGCAGTTGGTACATTTATTGATGGAGTAAGGGACCAGGAAGTTAGGCGAATTCTTAAGTTGGCCCGGCATAAGCTTAGTAGTGAGGCTTTAGTACATGCACTGGAGATTGAGGCTGCCTATAAGGATACCACACAATCAAATCAGAGAGTACGAGCTGTGAGTGTGGAGGAAGACAAGCCAGACAACACAACACAAAATCTGATATCTGATCTACACAAGATGATCACCCAACTACTGACAAAATCGAACTCCCAGCAAAGACAAGACCAACAACAAAATAGTGGGAGGCCGAATGGAGGCATCCGTTGTTATAGGTGTGGCAAAGTGGGCCATATCAAGAGGAACTGTCGTCAACGCAGCCCAGAAAGGGCAAATGCTGCTGTGGTTGAGGAGCTACAGGAAAACTAAAGATGGCTGGCAATTTGGGGGCTGCGCTGGCCAAGAAATGTTGTGACCCCCGAGACATAAAAGTTTCCCAACTTCTGAGAGTTCAAAGTAGTCTGCTGTTGGAGGGTTATGTAAATAAGAAGAAATGCGTGTTCACAATCGACACAGGAGCTACGTCATCAATAGTACGGGCAGGATTCATAACGGGTATCAAAGTAAATAAAGGACAGAATGGATTAGTCATCCGGACAGCTACGGGAGATAGGGCGGCGGTTCATGGGGAAGTCGACATGGAGTTGCAGATTGGCCGCTTATGTTTTAAACACCAAGTTATCGTAGCTGACATTACAGATGACTTCATTTTAGGATTAGACGTTATGGAAAAATATGGATTTGTACTTGACGTTGGAGAACGAGTTCTCAGGATTGGAAATGAAGAAATTATTCTTTCAACGGCAGATGAAAAATTCCATAATATCAGGCTACTAACTTCGAGGACAGTAAAAATTCCTGCAAGAACAGAGAAAGTAATTGAGGCCGTCCTGGAGGAAAATTCTGTGGGATACCGCTTTGGCCTCGTTGAGAGGGATGACTCAATTAAAATGACAGACAATGTGATCCTGGCAAGGACTTTAACACAGACTACAGACAATATACCGATTAGAGTGGTTAACCTAAATTCACACTCAGTGACGTTCAAAGAAGGCGAAGCAATTGGCACCTATGAACCAGTCACATGGATTGCGAGATGTGAAGAGCAAATCATTGGAGCTTCGTCTACAGATATGGACCAAGAAGTTGTAAGGATGTTAAATGCCCAGTTAGAACATTTAACTCCAGATGAACATAGAGAAGCTTTAAAATTCTTGAAGAAGGAAAGTACAGTATTTGCAAAGGACACAGAAGCTCTTACAAAGACCAACATAGTGCAACATCGGATAAATACTGGTGAATCAGCTCCTATTCGGCAACCACCTAGGAGGCTCCCATTAGCAAAACAAGAAGAGGCTTCCGCAATGTTACAGAAGATGCTTAAAGACGGAGTTATTGAGGAATCAACCAGTCCTTGGTCGTCGCCAGTAGTTTTGGTTGCTAAGAAAGATGGAACTTTAAGATTCTGTGTCGACTACAGGAAGCTGAATGACGTCACAAGAAAAGACAGCTATCCGTTACCCCGAATTGATGACACACTAAGTACGCTGGCAGGTTCACAGTGGTTTTCCACTCTAGATCTTCGAAGTGGATATTGGCAAGTGGGACTTCATCCAGATGACAAAGATAAGACAGCCTTTTCGACAGGAAGTGGCCTTTATCAATTCACTGTGATGCCTTTCGGCCTGTGCAATGCGCCAGCGACTTTTGAAAGACTGATGGAACTGGTACTACGAGGACTAACTTGGAAGACATGTCTAGTTTATCTTGATGATGTGATGGTTATGGGACGGGATTTTAAGGAGCATTTGAAGAACCTTCAAGAAGTGTTTGGAAGAATTAAAAATGCACACCTGAAATTAAATCCCAAAAAGTGCCTAATGTTCCAGAAAGAGGTAAAATTCCTAGGACATGTCGTGTCTTCGGAGGGGATAAGAACAGACCCAGACAAGATTTCCTCAGTACGAGATTGGCCTAGGCCTTCAAATGTTCACGAAGTACGAAGCTTCCTTGGTCTATGCACTTATTACAGACGATTTGTGGAACGATTTGCTGATATTGCGAAGCCACTACACCGGCTTACAGAAGAGAAGGTTCAGTACCAATGGACACAAGAGTGCGAAACATCATTCAGAACACTAAAATCAGCCTACGTATTAGACACAGATGCCAGTAATTCTGGACTTGGATGTGTTCTTTCTCAAATTCAAAATGGACAGGAAAAAGTAATTGAGTACTTCAGCAAGACGTTGTCGAAGCCAGAACGTAATTATTGTGTGACACGGAAGGAACTATTGGCCATTGTCAAGTCCATAGACCATTTTCACAAGTACCTATATGGACAACATTTTAAAGTTCGGACCGACCATGCTGCATTAAAGTGGTTATTGCAATTGAAGACTCCGGAAGGCCAACTAGCACGCTGGATAGAAAAACTGCAACAGTACGATTTTAAAATCGAACATCGTCCTGGAAAATCCCATAGAAATGCAGACGCTCTCTCCAGAAGACCCTGTCGGGAAGACTGCAAGCACTGCCACAGGGTGGAAAAACAACAAGGGATAATAATTGTAAACACCGTTAAAATTGATGTTCCTGACGATTGGACAAAAGAGACATTAAGAGAAGAGCAGTTAAAAGATCAAGAAACTGGTCCTATTCTGGAATGGAAAGAAAGAGGAGCCCGACCTGGCTGGAAGGACATTTCAGACAAGGCAGTGGGACTGAAGGCTTTGTGGGCACAATGGGATTCCCTTAGAGTAGTGGATGGACTGTTGAAAAGAGCTTGGGAAAGTCCAGACGGGAAGGAACTTTCTTTGAGATTGGTAATTCCCAGGTGTCGCATACCAAAAGTACTCCAGGAAGTGCATAATGGAACATCTGGTGGACATTTTGGCATCAACAAAACTCTCACTAAAGTACGCGAACGATTCTACTGGGTGAACAGTCGCCAAGATGTGGAGGCTTGGTGCCGCAAATGTGAAGTTTGTGCGGCAAGTAAGGGACCACAGACAAGAAGTAAGGGTCAAATGAAACAATATAACGTAGGGGCTCCTTTTGAGCGAATTGCGATCGACGTAGCTGGTCCATTCCCCGTGACGGATGATGGGAACAAATACATCTTAGTTGCCATGGACTATTTCAGTAAGTGGCCTGAAGCTTATGCCATACCCAACCAAGAAGCAGCCACTGTCGCTCAAGCTCTGGTAGATAATCTAGTATGTCGATTTGGCGTGCCCCTAGAATTGCATTCGGATCAAGGAAGAAACTTTGAATCAGGGGTGTTTCAGAAGATGTGTCGCTTACTGGGAATTCATAAGACAAGAACAACAGCCCTACATCCACAATCAGACGGAATGGTAGAGAGATATAATAAAACTATGGAGGAGCACCTATCTAAAGTGGTTGAGAAACATCAGAGAGATTGGGACCGTCACTTACCTCTTTTCCTTATGGCCTACAGGGCCTCCATTCATGAAACAACAAAACACACGCCGGCTCGCGTGATGTTTGGACGTGAGATTAGACTGCCATGTGACTTGGTATTTGGCACACCAGATGAGGAGCGACTTTCCATAAATGACTACGCCGATGAAGTAGGTGAACGGCTAAGGAATATTCATGAGCTAGTACGAAACCGAATTGCCATAGCAAGTGATCGCATGAAGGCTCGTTATGATCTTAAGGCAAATTCAGGAGGGTTCCAGGCTGGAGATTTGGTTTGGCTATATAACCCACAACGAAAGAAAGGCAGGTCCCCGAAGCTTCACCCGCCCTGGGAAGGTCCTTACACTGTCGTCACCAGACTAAACGACGTTGTATATAGAATTCAGCAAAGCCCAAAATCCAAGATGAAGGTGGTGCATATAGAGAGACTAGCCAAGTATGCAGGGAACAATGATTTGCCTGATCGGGACGTTCAGGCTTAAGGAGGGGGCAGTGTTACGCCACTGGACTGTGCAGACTGGTTAGATTAGGCTGGAATTGTACATGAACGGCCGGGAATATTCTGGAGTGCTCTAGACCGGGAGAATGGATATATAAATAAGACGCACGGTGGGCTGAGATTCAATCTTAAGTTGAACGTGAACGAGTAATGAAGCAATAAGAAAGAGACTTATAAGTGTTCTAGTGTGATTATAGTTAAAACAGTAATTAATCTATTGTTATTAATTGTTAATTAGTAAATAAAGTAGTGAATAAGTGTTACCTGGACTTTCAATCAACGAATCTACGAGCAGAGGTGTTTGTGTGGATAGCAAACACGTAACAATATATTAGAAGTAGGATTGTACATACGTAAATACCACTTGAATGGTTTATTTTTCCTTTCAGATTTTCAATTTACTATTTTTTCTATTAGATAAGTTTTTAATATGTAAAAACCTCTTGCAAGGTTTCTTTCTTCTTTCGAATTTTTAATTTGCCATTTTTATTTCATTAGATACGTTTTTAATTTTAAATATTTAAAATTGGTTATTATTCTATAAGTTTTTGTTTTGTAACTTTAATTAATATAAGACTGGGAATATACGGGTGTTTGTCAACCTAAGGCCCCAGCATGTTGGAGACAACGTTTCCAACACGAAAATAATAATTATGTGAACCAGTATTACGCGATAATTTGAGGACAGCGAATTAGCGCAAATTAAATATTCATATCGTGTAATGCTGGTAAAAATAAGTTAAAATAAGTCAAAATAATAGCTTTCAATATATTAACATACTTTATGAATATTATATATAAGTGGTTTACAAGAAAATGTCATTCACAATATTCTGGTTAAGCTCTCCTTTAAATTTATGTATTTTAGTTGTCCACTTAGTGGCCCTTGTTAGGATAAATGTATGTTTCAACGTATATGTCTATCATAGACACCACATGTTGAAGGCAATAAATTAACGATAAGGCTGGAAATGAATGTTAGGAGAATTTTAGCATGTAAGTTAAAACAATTCTAATACAAAGACAAACAATATATCTCAAACCCTTGTACAGTTCAGACCTATTTCTTAAATAAACTAAATGTTCAGTAAAATATGGATTTTACTTAATTTAGCTGCAAGAAGAAAACAAAAATAGTTCCAGTTACAGAAGATGTCACTATCAAAAATAAAATTATAGAAAAGAAATATACAGTCCACTATTAGCTCAATAAAAACAAATAAACAAAAATAACAATAAGTTTAAAACGAAGAATGTTAGCACGTTTGAGCTAGCGTGTTTAACAGGGTGAATCGATTTTAGAGGAAGGTAACCAACCATGAAAAGAGGTAATTTTACGATCGGTATGTAATAACAAAATTTTAATGTTTCAAAATCAATAAGAACTAGCAACATTTAATTTTTAATAGAGTAGGTACCTATCATATTTTGGTATATTAATTTGTCTCGAGTCATATATTGTTTTAAATAGTATATATATTTTTAGTAAATTTTTGTGGGCATTTTAAGTATTTCTTGAGTAATATATTTTATGCACTCATTTAAAATTTTTTTGTCCATAAAAATTATTCTTAGAAAATAGTACATTTCTTTATTTTTTAATTATTGCTGCCTGCGATTTCTGATCTAATTTCTTTAACATTTAAAAATTTGTGTTTCTAGTTTATTTAGATTATAAAATTACATAGTAAATATTGAACATGTCTCAGCTTATAACAGCTTCAGATATCATAGCAAGGTTACGATATTCCTGTTTTAAATTCTTTTCAGTTTTGCAATCAGCATAACTGTTAACAAACAATTATTGATAAATGTGTCCGATTGACAATTTATAAATATTTGCGAGAAAAAAAAAGTATTTAAGAGAATCAGTGTCGCATCAGAAAAATTAAAAAATATAAAGCTACTTAATTTTTTTTTTTTTTGTTCTTTCACTATTTTTCGATTTATTTTTGTTTAAATTCTGCACTAAACTATGAGTATATACCTGGCTGTGACTACCCGATTATGACTAATCTACATATTGATGCTCAAGAAACAATACCGAAATCGAAATTAGCAATTTTACAGGAAACGAAAAACTAACAAGGTATTCATTTAAGTAAGTTTTAAGTGTCAGTATTAATTTTGGAGATACAAGCTATTGGGAACTGTTGGACATAGAGTGGATATCAATTTAAAATCTTAAATCAAGTTCTGGCAAAAATGAAGATATGAGGTATTGTTTCTTAACCATCGATATATATATTTTTTTGGTTCATGTACAATCTTACGCAAGCAGTCATACCCGAGGAACCACTCTATAAGAGGTTTATTATAATTTAATTTTGTTATTTTCAATTCATTTTATGATTTTTGATTTTATGTTGTTTGACATTAGAACAGTGCAGCTAGTCTGCACACAGTAACGAAATAATTTAGAGTATTACTTTTTTTTTACAGGAAGTATATAATATTTATTTTTCGATCTGTCTTAGAAAGAATGCTGTTTTTATGATTTTTTTCATTACTCTGGAATTGATTTTTCTTTTTAGATCAATTATTTTCTTTTTTTATATACCTGCAAAGCAAATGATAATTTTTGTCTTGATAGAATTATGAAATTCATTATTGGCATCTGATGCTACTGTTTTTAGTGATATTTAGTTACATTAAAAAAGCCTACCAACCGTTTTAATTTTTCCGAGTGATATCAAAAGAATATCTACATATTTAATATTGTGATACTTTGAGACGTACCTTGTTGCTCTACCCAAGAGCGGGTGTCACTTTGACGCCCAACACTACGGCGGTGCTCACGGTACGGAGATCTCGGGCGCCAGTTTCTGTTTAGAGTGCAGAAACACCACTTTACTCTATCGGCGGGACGATAGAGGCCGGGCAACTTCAGTGAAGATACGGCTGAGCCAGGGGTCGGGAAAAAGGGAACTTACATACTACAGTTAAGGAACAGACTCTCATTCAATATATGTACATTTATTCTACACACTAATTATTATTTACACTTTATACACACCTTAGTAACTACAACTTATACTACAACGGTCTTAACTGCAAGCGATCTTATTCTACAAGCGGTCTTATACTACTACGGTCTTAACTATGGACAAGCGGGGCAGTAAGCGGGCGGTCAAGCGGTGCGATACGGTACGCCGGTGAATGAAGCGGTGAAACGGTAAGCAGCGATAAATTAATCGGTCATAAGCAGACGGCGGACGGATACCAGGAGGGGAAGCAAGCGCCAATACAAGCAAACTATGCCTATTTAGAGCGGTTATTTATTATCGCTTGGCTGATGGATGGTTCCGGTCTTATGATATGCCAACTAGTACCTCCAAAACGCCCTGCCGAAGAAAACGGACTCAGGCGGCCTGGAGGGCACGCGGTTGAATGCGATTACGGTAAGGGGGGGAAAAGAGTAACAAGCCTAACAGTGGCGAATTGATGATGACGACGGTAAGGTCAAACTCCAAGCTACCCTGCAGAATTTTTACGTGCTCAGATAGCCCTGGGGACCCGCGGTTACGGACGATACCTCCAAGTCACCCTGCAGAATTTTTACGTGCTCAGGTGGCCTGGCCGGCACGCGGTTACGGAAGTACCTCTAAGTCACCCTGCAGAATTCTTACGTGCTCAGGTGGCCTAGAGAACACGCGATGGCAACTGACAGTACCTCCAAGTCACCCTGCAGAATTTTTACGTGCTCAGGTGGCCTGGAGGGCACGCGGTATAACGCAGTTCAAGTTAGAGGGGGGGGAAGGAGTGGCAAGCCGAACAGTTACAAATCTAAGACGGCGACGGTAAGGCCAAAACTCCCAAGCTACCCTGCAGAATTTTTACGTGCTCAGGTAGCCCGGCGGACCCGCGATTACGGACGATACCTCCAAGTCACCCTGCAGAATTTTTACGTGCTCAGGTGGCCTGGCAGGCACGCGGTTACGGAAATACCTCTAAGTCACCCTGCCAAAGAAAACGGACTCAGGTGGCCTAGAGGACACGCGGTATCAAATGCTAGTATCTCCAAGTCACCCTGCAGAATTTTTACGTGCTCAGGTGGCCTGGAGAACACGCGGTGTAACGCGGTTCTAATTCCAACCTTCGGCCGCTCTCCCGTTCTAGGGAAGGATATGAGGCGGATACGTCTTAGCGCTCGCGGTTCATAAACTCTAAATAAAGCCCGGAAAGTACTCACCAGCCAGGTGATACCGATTATTTACCAAACCTTTATCAAACCTTGCTACCTACTTCCGGATCCTGGGCTGGCTTCCTCTCTGGAGCGGTCGGTGTCGGCACGTCTGGACGGTACGGGCGGCAGCAACGGACTGTTCTCGGATGCTTTGAAAAATCCTCAAGCTACTACTCTGCCAAAAAGCAGAAGTAGAATGGGACGCGGTAGTCATGCGCGGAATATAGCAATTACGTCACCGTTTTACTGACTTAGAAAAATTCGCAATTACCTTTGTATACCTATATACCTCTATACTCACAAGTTTACTTACTGTCCAAGTCGGCGTGGTGCTTCGGGTGGCGATCAGACGGAGACTAACTTGATTGTAAAAATCCTCATGCTACTAAACACTGCCAAACGCAGAAGTAGGATGAGATACGGTAGTCATGCGCGGTATATTACAGCTACGTCACCCGTTTATCGAGAATAATTCCGCATGAAATTTAAATACCAATATATCCTTATACTCACGAGTTTACTTACCGTGCTAATCGGCGTGGTTCCTCGGTTGGCGGTCGGACGGAAACTAATTTGATTGATTTCAGTCTCGGACTCCTTCACGGTAATGCGCGCTTCGCGTTTCGCGATTAACGTACTGCCGGCGTATGTGGAATGTTCATAAAAACATATCAATACCACCGATCTATAATTTACAATTAAACTGTTATTAATTAAAAGCGCAGTACTACAATGGTTAAAATATTTTTCAAAACAGACAAATAGTACCTAGTTACCTAACCTAATTCTATAAAATAAAATCACTTCGTTACAACTTGTTTTAAGATAAAGTAATAGTCTTTTGGTAGTTCGTTTGACCAAAGTTTATTAATATATTTTAATTCAATTTGTTAGAATATTTGTCATCTAGCTATAACAATATTAATTATAATGTAATTGTTACAATGTGATTCGGCAATAAATAATATTAACTAAAATGCTGTTTATTGTCCCTTCTACTCTTATTTTGAAATTACATATTAAAAGGTGAAGACGCATTTTTTAAGTTGTTTTGCCATTTACATTTTAAGGACTGGTTTTCCATCTCTTCTTGTATTTATTTAGTAGATAAATTCCATGGAAACAGTAATTAATAATATTTTAGTAATTGTTTCCTCGGAATTTATTAATTAAATAAATGTACAGGAAATGGAAAAGCCGGCCCTTATAAATGAATAATTTATTATCAGAGGAAGATCTCTTTTTAAACTACATATTTTATTTAGTTCTTGCCACCGAAGTAGAGGCGGTATAAGATAGAAACGTCACCGCTGCTATTATCCTCCACTATTGGTTTGCCTTTCTTTATTTTTTCTGTTCTGTGGTTGTTGAGCATCCAAAATAACGTAACGTTATGAAGATACGATAACTTTATTTCAATACGTATATACAAATAACTTGTTTTCAAAAAGAGACTTGTTGAACATGAGCTATGGAGTGTAGAGAAGGAGGAACGTCTCTTATGGACGGTACGTTCAAAATGTGGTCTGAATTCTGTAAGGTATGAGATGTGGCGCTGATCGTATTATGGGATTGAGTCTGAAGTTAAACACTTACTATATCTCTGAATCTAGCTTCAGATTCTAT
Source organism: Rhamnusium bicolor (assembly GCA_029963845.1). Taxonomy (NCBI): domain Eukaryota; kingdom Metazoa; phylum Arthropoda; class Insecta; order Coleoptera; family Cerambycidae; genus Rhamnusium; species Rhamnusium bicolor. The sequence continues at coordinate 99,162 of JANEYF010000090.1, forward strand.
AAACTAACGAAAACATAATATTATGTAGGTGTTGAAAAGAATTATACAGCGTAAAAAAAATAATAAAAATAGTAAAAACAAAATCACGTAGAATACCTCCTCTAAATCAGCGCCACCTATTCTTCTATCGAAAATCCGATCACATTTTTTAACACGGAGACGTTTCTCCTTCTCTACACTCCATAACATGAGCAATCGTTATTCGTTATCTTTGACAGCCTAACCTAACCCTACTTTTGTATTTTCATTGTTTGGGTTAGTGCATAAAACTTATAGGTATAGTGAATATTACACCTATATATTAGGTGTATTCTTTTCATAACTCTAAATGAGTTGACTCGAAAAGAGGTGTCTATTACCAATTGAGTTGAGTGTGCTGAAAAGAACAAGGGGCTGCTTTATTAATACTTTAACATAACCTCTCAGTTTAAACAATTATATAGGTATTATATTATACCGAATTTTACTTTATGCTGTACTATTATACTAATCGAATAATGTCGGAATATACAGAGAACCTTATGTTAGTAAGTATTGTTGATTAATATTTGAAAAGTGCGTAAAAGTAAAAAATTTTTAGCAAAATGTCTTAGAAAGCAGTGATGAATTTTCTAATATATGGGAAACCTCTGAAAGCAAGGATTCAAGTTCTTCTCTTTCCGTAAATTTGGATTCGTCAGATGACAACTTATACAAAGAACGAAGAAAAATCGCAAAACAAAAGAATTATGTTGAAAATGTTGTTTTAAAATATGATTACTTTCAGTTTCGAAAACATTTTCGAATAAATAAAAGAACATGCGAGTATGTAGTGGGTAAGTTATTAAAGTGTAATATGTACATATAAAATGTATTATTGGATATATTTCTTCAGAAAAGTTGGAGGCAGCAAATGTTTTACCGACTCATCTAGATGGAAGAAAAAAAATTACCCCATATAAATGCTTTCTCATTACATTATGGTACTTATGTAATAACGATTCATATAGGCAAATATCAGACAAGTTTGACATAAGCGAAAGTGCAGCTCATACTCTGATAAAAAAAGTGGTAAAATTTATTATATCTGTAAGTCCTAATTATATCATTTGGCCTTCACAATAGAGACTCGAGGAAATTATGAGTAAATTTCAGGACAAGGGAATGGATGGAACAATAGGAGCAATAGATGCAACTCACATATGCATTAAGCGACCACAAAAAGATGCATATACATACTGCAACAGGAAAGGTCAACATTCAGTTCTCCTTCAGGCAGTTTGTGATGACAAGAAACGGTTTATGGACGTTTTTTGTGGGGAAGCAGGGTCTATACATGATGCCCGTCTTCTAAAGCGGTCATCTTTATATAGACAATTTCAAAATCCAAATGTCCGGACTGAATATTTTTTACTAGGTGATTCTGCATACCCGAATCTTCCATGGCTATTAACACCATTTAAAGATACTGGCAATTTGACACAACAGAAAATTTTTAATTATAGGCACTCTTCAGCAAGGGTAATTGTGGAAAATAATTTTGGCCTGTTACGTGGAAGATTTCGTAGGTTGAAGTTTTTTGAAAACAATAACATTACTTTCATAGTCGAATGTATCATAGCAACTTGCGTGTTGCATAATATATGTATTAATATGGATGATCAGCAAATTGAGACTGATGAACCATTTGAACCTGGAGGTAATGTATTTTGCCCCGAAGAATTTTCTGAGGAAGCAATTGCTCTAGGAAACAATAAAAGAGAAGAACTGTTTAGAAAGATGTTTCCTGCATAAATTTATATTTTATATTGGTTCTAGTTCTTCATATCTATTCTCAACCGCAGAAATTAAAGCCGATGTTTCATGATAGGTTTAATTCTTTTATCTTGTGTAGCTGTTCCTTCTTCTGATGTCCCTCCTTCTGACTCTAGTGATCCTGGCCCTTCTAATACATTGTATTTTCCAGCGCGTTTTGGTTTACTCGACCCAAATTGTGTATAATTGCATATTGCAACAAACTGCGCAAAAAGAAGATCTGAAAGTATTAGAAACAAGTTAATATCTAAAAATTAAAGAACAGAAAAGTTACCGTTTTCAGCACGTGCTGCATCTTCTTCATTCAGATTAAGCTGGTACGTTTTGGAAGTTGTCGGATCAATAAGTTCCACAATCATTTTTTATATAAAACAAAACATAAGAAATGTATATTAAAATTGACAGAACACGTCATTTACCGGCTCTAGTTATGCACTCAAATTGAGTCTAATAAACGGGAGATGCTTGATCGGCAAGGGGGGAAGTGAGTGACTCACTTAAATATCAAAAAAGAAAAGTGAAAAAAACGTCCTGTCTCAATAAAATTACTGAGTTTCCTCAAAATGAGCTGAGACTATGGGTGGAAAGAATACACCTATTATTATATATTGAAATATGGATAATGCTATTCAGATTATTATCAATCATAGGGATCGACAACAGAACGATGTAGATCGGGAAGCCTTACGAGGTGTAATATTTGTTGTAGGTTGCAGGGTTTGATGGACAATTAAAGCACAACTGTTAAAGTAACTTTTATTTGACAGATAGAACGCAATTTGCACTTGCAAATTAAAATACAATACAGAGAACAACAACAACTACACTTGTCATAATAATTTCTTACGGACATCAAGATCCCTAAAAACTAATGTCACCAACTTCTAAACAATATATAATCTAGTTCACGAGTAGAGTAAGAGTACACTTGTGATATTGATATTTCAACATTCTCCCTCAATATCCAAAGTGTGTATAATCAATCAAAAAAAAATATATAAAATAAGAACATCATTTTAAATTAAGTTTGTTGCAAATAAATCTATGTTTTGTACAACCTAAAGATTTTGTTAACATATCTGGTACTAATTCAGTAGTTGGCATATACAACAAAATAATATCACGATCTTTGATTCTTTCGCGAATAAAATGATATTTCACATGTATGTGTTTCGTTCTTTTATGAAATATTTGATTATGAGCCAACTTTATTGCGCTTTGGTTGTCATTGTAAATGACGATCGGTTCCTTAACTTCGAGAAAGCTACAATCTTTATTGATAGCAAAAAGTTCACTAATTAAAGATTTCAAATAAAGCGACTCTTTAGTTGCTTCACTTATACCAATATATTCTGCTTCTGACGAAGATAAAGCAACGGTTTTTTGTTTTTGACATTCCCATGATATGGGCGCACTAGCTAATGAAAAGATATAACCATAAAATGACTTACAGTCTAAAATATCATTGGCCCAGTCAGAATCGACAAAACCTTTCACAGGTGTATTTAATTTATTAAAAACTATCCCAACATCTTTAGTGCCTTTTAAATATTTCAATACTCTTTTTGCAGCTAGCCAATGTTCTTTTGTATGACTGATATTAAATTTGCTCAAAAAAGAAACAGAAAAAACAATATCAGGTCGTGTACAAACAGCTAAGTACATTATAGATCCAATTAATTGTTGATATGGGACATCATATGGTTCTCCCTCAAGTAAAAATTTTTGGTTTTGTTCCAAAGGGGTATTAACGGTTTTACAATCTGACATTTGAAACCTGTCAAGAATTTTTTGAATATACTGTCCTTGACTGATTTTTAATTCATTCTTAGACGGTGTCGTTCTATTTTCATGCTTAAGCAATATGAAATTGGCCCTAAGTCTTTCATGCAAAAATTATTGTGCAATTCTAATTTTAAAAGCTTAGCTTCTTCAAAATCATTATAAAAAAGAAAGAAATCGTCAACATAAAGAGCTACAATTATAATTGAGGTTTCTGAATTTTTAAAGAAAATGCAGAGTTCGATTTCTGATTGCCTGTAACCTATTTTAAGAAGCACCTTATGAGCTTTTTCATACCACAATCTGGAAGACTGCTTTAGGCCATAAATTGCTTTTTTAAGTAAACATACTTTATTTTCAGATCCAGGTTCTTCGAAACCCTCGGGTTGAGACATATATATTTTTTCATCAATTTCGCCATTAAGGAATGCGGTTTCCACATCTAAATGATCTGCTTCTAAATTTAGTTCTGCAGTCATAGCAAACAATAATCTTAGATTGCTAAACCGTATAACAGGTGAAAAAGTTTCGGTATAATCGAGACCATATTTTTGAGTAAAACCCTTTGCAACTAACCTAGCTTTATAAGTTACTATGTCACCATTTTGATTTCTTTTAATTTTGAAACCCCACATATTTTTAACAATATTTCTATCAGGAGGCTTATCAACTAACTCCCAAGCATTATTATTTTTGAATGCATCTAGCTCTCTTTTTATGGCTGACTTCAATTCATTTTTTCTTACACAAGATAATGCTTCTGAAATATTAACAGGTTCTAAATTACTAGATATACTTAACAAAGCAAAATGTGAATCATCCATAACATAATCATCATATATTTTTGGCTTACGTATGTTTCGTTTTGGGTACCTATTCGAATCAACATCGCTTGCTTGCATTTCGTCCAAGTCACTGGAAGGCTGGAACAGCGGATCGCTATCATCCAAGTCACTGGAAGGCTCGAACAGCTGATCGCTTTCATCCAAGTCACTGAAAGGCTGATGTGGTGACATCTCAGGGTTTGAAACGTCCGAGGCAGTGTATGGAGGTGTTTCTTCCGGATTCAAAATAGTATTGTTTGGTATCTCACCATTGTTTATGTCCTTCTCATCTTTTTCGAGTGGAAATGAGACACTTAGATTAACGGGTTCCGGAATTTTCTGGCAAGGCTCACCAAAATCTTCTTCCAAGAAAACGACATCCCGTGCTATCTGAAGATGATGACTGGTGGGTTCTATCAACCTATAACCATTAGTAACTTCGGAGTAGCCAACAAAAATGTACTCTTTACTTTTCTCGTCCAACTTCCTCCTTTTGGCATCAGGTATGTGAGCATATGCACGACAACCAAAAACTTTCAAGTGCCTTAAATCAACTTTCTTCCCACTCCACCTTTCTTCTGGTGTTGCATCACGAATTTTCTTCGTTGGTGATCTGCCCAGATAGCACAAAAATATTCCAGTAATATTCTATGAATATTCAATTGGAAGATTGGATTATTCCATGGATAACATTTAAATATTCCAGATATTCTTGGAATATTCTTAGAATCAGAAAAGTACACTCCTCTCAATATTCCAGGAATATTCCCAGGGAATAATCCTGAATAATCAAGGAATATGACAGAATTATTCACGGAATATACATGGAATATTACAGAAATAATTCAAGATTATTCTCTATATATATCCTGAATAATCACGGAATATGATATGATTATTCAAGGAATATATATATGCAGTGTGACCCCGGATTGATTTTACAAGAGGAAAAACTTTTATTTTTGATTTTACAAAAAAAAGTTATTCTTGGCGAAAACGTCTGCTTAGTTAAAAAGCATGAATGGAATCGCCCAAAAAGATAGAAAGAAAAGTTATTTATAATTATAAGATTATTTTATTTTCTAAAAATCATTTAGGAAAAATTAAAATTGCAAGAGAAAACAAGGTTATTTATTAAAGTGAGTCAATAATAAATAAATAACCTTGTTTTCTCTCGCAATTTTAATTAATTTTCTAAATCGTTTTTTGAAAATAAAATGACCTTATAATAATTCTAAACAACTTTCTTTCTATCTTTTTTGTTATAAAATGAAAAATAAGCGTACTTCCCTCGACATTTTGTAACTTTTCAAGTGTCTCTATATCCTACATTAGTTTTGACGATTCCATTCATATTTTTCAACTAAACAGACGTTTTCATCAAGAATAACTTTTTGTCGTAAAATCAAAAATTAAAGTTTTTCCTCTTGTAAAATCCATCTGGGCACACTTTATATATATAAACGAAGGCTCGGTAAAGTCACAATTTCCATCTTCTAATTTGCCAGAGTATAGACACCTGAAGATGGTGGTGGATAGTGGTTTGGCAGAAACGTCGCGAGAATGGTTCACCTGCTACTCCAAAACATAATGATCAACACCCCATAATTCAGTGCTACAGATTACAGCTACGGGAGCTATATGAGAAATAGTGGCATAGATAATTTTTTGCTCCTCTATTTCATCAGTCAATTTTCCGGATTACCACACCTAGAAAAATGTGTTAACCAGACTGGTCAGAATTAGTGTATTGTATTTAATTAAAAAAAAGGAAGCATTTGCTTTCCATTCCCACAAATAAATATTTAGCTTGGAGAAAGTTTTTGTATAATAAAAGAAACTTGGAGAGGCAAGGTCTTTCTTTCTTTACGTCATCTTTATCTACATACATATACTGAAAAAGCTGCAAAAGTTCTCTTAGTTTTCGTTTTTTCCATTAACTATGTTCTCCAACATTGTTTACATTTTTCCTAATAAAATAATTACAAAAATGGAAAATAGAATTTAGTAAGAAGAAAATAAAAATAGAATGTATTTTCCACAATATTTATTTTTTAATATAAATAGTATTTAAGTATTTCATGACAAAACAAAATTTATATTCTCATCTCTCCTCCAAATCTGCAAAAAAAAAAAAAAATTTATAGCTACCGGTTTTTCAATAGTAAGTACTACTATTATAATTATAGAAATATTGATAATAATAAAGCTTTATTTAGCAAACTACTAATTTAACATCAAAATTGACATATTAGTTGTTAAAACGTCATTTAATTGTATTGAACATTCCAAATTAATGGTTAACTAATTTAAATTTATAGGATGAGCTCTATTCAGTCAGCAGAAAGTTGTTTTTGGATTTTTTTAAATAATATTGTCCGAATCAGGCTGTGGTGATTGTTTCACTTCTGCTCTTATTTTTTGCTTACTCAGCATATCACAACTATGCAACAACCTGCAACGAACAGAAGTATAAAATGAAGCCCTATTATCAAGCTGCAGTAACTATATGTTTAAAAATTAATTCAATTGAGAAAAAAAATTGTGTAAGTAACTTCACTCATTATTTTACACTTGTCAATTAATCGATTGCCACTTACTGCGCAGTTAGAGTTACTCCTTGACAACTGCGCTACATCTTTATGCATAGATGAGCTCACATAAAAAAATCAAATGGATTCAAATCCAGAGATTTGGCAGTAGTTTTTAAATTAAATTTTTTCAGATGAAAGCTAAACATAAATTAAAATTTAAATACTTACCTGACACCTTTTTTCTTTCTTTCGATTGCTTTACTAAGGCAAATAGCTACAGCTACTTCTACATCTTTTATTGTTGTTTGTTTTTCATCAACCGTTTCCACAGCTTCTATGAAAATAAACAAGTATTTGAAAATAGACTCAAAACAGGTGACCTATCTGATCGATACATTAGACAAATTCAAAATAGATTACTGAGAGAAACTTTACAATAGGAAAATTTTTTTCAGTCATCAGTTATTTTAAAAATAGGCAAAAACTGTTAGGTGTTGATGACTTTTAACTTCATAAACATAATTATTGTCAATTAACTGTATAAAAGTTTAAAGTATTTTCTTGGGTTTATCGGTCATAATAAATAAATAAATATATAAAATAATTTATAGCTCTCTGATGATGGTTATTAGTTATATTAGTAGCTAGTTAAGAATGACTTTCCTTGTTTATATATTGTTTTAATTAAAATCGTTTTACAAATTCGTAACAAATAATAATAGTTTACTGTTTTGATTTTCCCCTTGCATGTGCCAGCAATGGATTTGTTTTGTTTACTTACTCCTGGTTTTACTCTTCGACCGCACACCACACACTTATTAGTCATTGTCAATTATAAATATGTAATAATTCAGTTTGTAAAGCTAAAACCAGCCGCAAAACACCACTTAAAACACAAAAATACTCGGAAAAACACCAATTAACAACAAACCACTTGTAAAACAATATGGCTGAGCTTGGATTTTTGATTTTTGACGCGGCGAAGCACAGATCCGCGATGTTCGTGCAGCGTCGAGAAAATCCGTAATGGTTCGGATTTTGTCCCTCAATTCTGTCTAATGAAATCAAAACCAAAGAAAATATTTACGCTATGAAGATGTAATAATCACTTTGTCTTGTTTTGTTACCTATCTTTTAAAATAAGTAATCTGATGTTTATCTACTTGACCACCTTTCTTTGTTTTTAACTTTTAAGGTAAATTCACAACCAATTCGCTGCCGGACGCAATTAATAATCAATTTGGGAATTAAAATGAATATTATTTACAATTTACAAATCTCGACTTTGAAGTGGTAGTTCCTTACGTTACTAGCCAGCTTTACTCGACTGATATACCTACCTACGATATAGGTACGTTATTTTAACTAACAAATTAATAAGTACGAATAATTTCCAGATGGATGCCATAATTTCGTTCGTTGTTGGCGAAAAGCGTTTGAGTTATCTTTTGATTATAGCACCACAATATAAGCACCAAATTTATTAATAACAGATTCTGCCATCTAAACACACAATAAGTGGTACTTAACATTCTTAACAAAAAAGATTGAAAGAAAACCACATAAAGAACATTTAGCAAATAATATAGTATCAAAGCATGTTTCTTTTTGAATTCTTAAAAAACATTTGAATAACAAATTAATAATATAATGTATGTATATCTACAAACATTCCAAATGACTTTCATATAATAATAAAATGCAATATGCCCGCCTGAATATTTCAGGGATATTACTGAAGAGAATATTCAAGAAGAAATATTACTGTATTATTTGCTATGAATATTCCTTGAATATTTTATTCAAAATATGACAGGAATATTCTCGCAGATATATATTCCTGGAATATGACTAGAATATTTAAATTTAAATATTCCATTTGGGAGGTTGTAAGAATATTCCTAGATTATATTGTGCTATCTGGGTGTTGATTAAGTACACAGCCGTGTTTGCTGCTTCGGCCCACATCTGCTTATGGCATTTCGACTCCACAAACATAGAACGAACCTTTTCCATTATAGTCCCGTTGTATCTCTCAGCAACTCCGTTTTGCTGGGGGGTATACGGTACTGTGAGGTCATGCTTTATACCACGAGATTTCAGGAAACTATCCAACTGTTGATTACAATATTCACCACCATTGTCTGTTCTCAAGACTTTTATTTTGCTGTCAGTCTGAGTTTCTACATATGCACAGAATTCCTCAAACATATCTGGAACCTCACCTTTGGACTTCAGGAAATAACAGAATACCTTTCTTGTGTGATCATCAATGAGCGTAAACATAAATCTGGCACCACTCCATGATTCAATTTCCATAGGTCCTACTAAATCAGAGTGTATCAAAGCAAGTTTTTCTTTAGCCACACCTTTCATTTTGTTGTAAGGAAACGGTTTCCTTGCATGTTTACCTTTAATACAGCTAACACAAAGTACCGGAGTTTCTGAGTTTTCATAGGCCATACCAGTAGCAAGTCCATTTTTTAGATGCTGTAATGGTTGAGGTGACCTAAACGTTTGTGCCACAAGACTTGTGAGTTGGTAGCTTGGGCAACGTTAGCTTGCTCGATTAAAATGTCAAGCTTGAATAACCCATCAATATTTGAGGCTGAAGCAACCAGTTCTCCCTTAACGTAACAATCTTCTTCATCGAGAAATTTGCATCCGTTAGAGTCAAAAGTTACAAAATATCCTTTTGAAACAAGAGAATTAACAGACAGTAAGTTCACTGACAAGTTTGGTACATACTTCACATCCAAAATAATTTTTTCGGTACCACTTGGTTTGAGCACAATGCGCGTATTGCCTGTTCCACCGACATATAGTTTAGAGTCATTGGCTATGCTTATTTCTTGTTCCGAACTAACATCCGACACATCCAGACATATGTTACGAAGCACCATTACTTTTCATATTAATCCCAAGAGCAGTGATTAGAGCTCTGTCGTTTTTATTTTTATTTTTAGCCGATTTTTCATAGCCACACGATGGCTCCTCTTTTTCATTGTCTTTTCGTTGAGTGCACTTATTTTTATAATGTCCTTTTTGTTTACAATTCCAACACCATGGTGATTTGTTTTTATTTGATTTTTTGATAACAAGAGCAGAATCACCACTTGAATGTCAACCATTTTGCCATCTTTTAACTTGTAACAGCTTGGTTTTCACAAAATCTGACGTTATTTCAATCCCTGAACTCTCTAATGCCATAACCATAGGTTCATACTCATCTGTGAGGCCTTGCAACAGTATAACACCAAGAAATTCATCATCTATTGGCTTTCCAATGGAGGTGAGCTGCTGCGAAAGTGCCATTACTTCATTTACGTACTCCTCCATAGTGTCAAAGTTTACGAGCTTTATGGAGCATAGACTTCTTAATAAACGTAAACGACGATGAAGTCCCTTATCTTCGTAGGTTTTTTCGAGTGCATTCCATGCTTGAGCTGGTGTGGTTGTTTGCATAACATGAGGAAATGTCGATTTGTCAAGAGAAAGTATTATTTTTGAGAGTGCCTTCTCTTCACGACGTATTTTCGTAGCTGCATCCGTTATATCTGTTTCTGGGTAAACTGAAATACTTTGCCAGAGCCCATCATGTTTCAATAAAGCACTCATTTGAATTCCAGTCTCTGTAGTTTTCACGGCCTTTTAGTTTTTCAACTACTGTTGCGATTCCGGAGCTCGAATCGTTTGCCGCCATTATTTCTTGCACAAGGCACTCCGACGTCAAAGGAAACAAATTGTCCACTGCTTATTTACTGCACCCTGGGCCCATAACCTGTTGCAGGTTGCAGGGTTTGATGGACAATTAAAGCACAACTGTTAAAGTAACTTTTATTTGACAGATAGAACGCAATTTGCACTTGCAAATTAAAATACAATACAGAGAACAACAACAACAACTACACTTGTCATAATACTTTCTTCCGGACATCAAGATCCCTAAAAACTAATGTTACCAACTTCTAAACAATATATAATCTAGTTCAAGAGTAGAGTAAGAGTACACTTGTGATATTGATATTTCAACAATATTACATCATATCTTCAACTTGCAAGCCGGCGAGGATAGGGAGCAAGAAAGGGTACCATCTAATTTACAACATACAGGGTGAGTTTTAAATGCGTAGTTATATTTTAACCCTCAATATATTTCGTCGAGTACAATCGATTAGCACTGTCATAAAATCTTTTTGACAAAAAAAAATTTTAATTTCTGATAATTTTTTCGTCCTCCAGCAACTGATATTTTGATGGTCACTGGATATCTCTCTAAACGCCGTCTACAGAAATGACGTAACTGAAGGCAGTGTTGCCAGTTCCTCACAATTCTATTTAAAATTAGTACACAACTGGTAATTTGTGGTTTGAATTAAATTCTAAAAATGAAACAAAATTGAAAATATTCATTTTATAAAGAAGCATCTTTTTTAACGAACGGAAGAGCAGATTTGTTTACTTAATACGTAGATAGCATAGAACATCAGCTGGCCGCAAGGTCGATTTACTTCTGTTCCGTAAATCTATGGAAGTCTAAGTCTTAAATTATTAATTGCTATCTCATCTACAATGGAATTATTTTTTGCCCAGTTTAGTAAAATGTTAGTAAAATCAACAATAAATACTGATAATAAAAACGCACTGTTTTATAAATAAATAAAACCATAAAAAATTCTAATAAAAAAAAATTGGCATTCTGTACGTACCTAACTGAAAAAAAATTCTCTTCTACATATAAATAAACCGCACACCCTGATACACAGCAAGAATAAATCACTAATAATAATCAAAAATTAAAAACACACTAATAATAACCATTAAATAATATTATTTTCCGAGATTTGCACTAATCACTAATAAAAATATAGCGTTCCACGTAAGGCCGTTTTCCTTGTCTAGCATTTTCATCGGCTTGAAAATATGCCTTTAACATATTCACCCACTCAGCATTAGACTAATTATTCGCCATTGTTATCACTACTTTTTATCAAACAAACAAATTATAAATAATAAATAATGGTAACACAATAACTTTGAAAAACTTTGATTCATCAAATTTCAAACATGTGATTTCGAGCGATGACATACGATGAGCGTATAAATGCATTTGAACACATTTTAAGATTGTTAAGTTTAGTTTCTTGCCATCGGAGGAGGTTTGGTAGTGCTAAACTGCGGAATGTAGGTTTGTTATTCAGAGTTGAATTATCTTAAGTGCAGAACCGAATTGAGTAAGTCGTACCAACTTTTGATACAAAATTCTACTAGATATCAAAAATTTGTACTAGAATGCTTTTTTGGCAGCGTTCTTTTATGAAATAATAAAAAAAACAGTATGAACCGAGACCCACGCTTGCGAAACCAACTTGGAAGAAAACGTATTGTTTTCCTGTAAAATATTGTTACCAACAGTTGAACTTAATTATTCTGGTGACAAGCAGAATACAATTATGTTACAGAAGGAACAAAGGCCCGCAGAACATCCAAAAAAAAATACACAGCAGAAAGAAATGTTTTAAGAGTAGTGTATCTTTTTCTAAAATAATTTCAAAATCAAAACGAGTATTTCTGCGCCACGAACGCCTTCAAACATGTTTACTAAAAATTAATGCTGATTGCTGATTGGTTGAATACCAATTTCCTGTTCTTCCGTGATTGGTTAAATTAAACTGTTTGCTTACATTTAGAGCACGAAAAAAACAAGTGACAAGGCAATGACAAGTGAATCATGTTACTTTTAAGATGAGCATTAGTTGTTCATTTGTTTATTGAAATACCGCATAGAGGAACAAATTATGTTCATGTACCTACTAGATTTTTGAAAGAGATGCCGATGTACTGAAAATTATTAAACTGTACTGAGTCTAGTACAATTGTACTAGAAATCACTGGCAGCACTAATAGATTGGACGAAAACATAAAACTGAGCGTGATGTTCACGTGATTAGATCGGACTGCGGAACGCTTCGTTTTCCTATTGGTCTACCGGCAATAAAATCGAGGATGACAAACCCCATCTATATTACTGATATAATCAGGCACGTCGATTATAAGAGCGAGCAGTTATTTGGTTTATTTAATTTTTCTTTGTCTCTCGTTATTTCTACTGTTTTATGTCCGGGTTGTTTATAATACGATACAAAATTTCTAGTACTGACACTGTAGATGAAATGGGATACTGTTGACTTAAGTCCATCTAGAAAATGATTAAATGTTATTGTAATTCTAAATCCGGTCCTGTTCAGTTCTACTGTATAGAGAGCATCGATGCTCTTGTACGTTTGCGCATCAAAAAAATCTGTGTTTGGTACTTGAACTCGAAATTTCATTCATTTAGTGGTTATTGTTTAGTTTTCTGTGTTTATAGTGCGATTTCTTTCATTATATGAATTTTTTGCGAGTGTCTATTACTACGATAGGATATTTTAATACTTTGTGTAGTGACAATAATATATTTTTGTATTAAGTGCATATGCATATGTGTTGTGCGGTGGAGATGTTCTAACGTAAAATGTTATACATGGAAAAAGTGCCATTGGTTTAGACGCATTTATACCTTGAAAGAGAAGACTTTCACTACAATATTGATGCATTTCCAAATATTGCACATGGAGATATTGTTAATTATTTAGTGTTTGAGTGTAGTGCCTACACAAAGAAAGAATTGTGTGTTTGTGGTTTAGTGAAGGAAATCCTTTAAGGAATTTCCCGCAAAAGAAGCTTGTTGCAAAGGTAAGAATAAGTTCAATTATATCACTCTCAATATCAGAGATTTCTTCACTGTAATTTATTATAATAGATTGGGTATATTTCCATTCTTAAATTGTACAATGCACACAAAGATGTAAATATTCTGAGTTTCTCATTTTGTATTTGTACGAGTATTTCCACAAAAAACACAGATATTATGAAAAATAACAATTTTAATGATGTGAAAAATGTAAATCAATCAATGAATCAATAATGAGAAAAATGTTTTAATTTGTAGTTGGATTCTTTAAAACAATTAAATTGAATCCATGTGTTATAATGTTGTATTTTTCAGGTTGTTACAAGATGTTTAATTTTCGAGTAAAATATTTAATTTCAAAAAGTGAGTTCATTTTGACCGGTGGCTCAGTTAGACGTTATTTAGCTAATATTATTATATGCGGTTGGATATTGTTTACAAATAAAGTTGGGTAATTGTTTTTATTTAGATAATGAACCGTGTTACTGATTTGAACTCGTTTTTTCATCTTAATTCTACGAATATGCTTGATTGCTTGATGATGTGATAAGAATCACCTGCAGTCAATGGTGAATCGTGAATTGGTCGCTAATGTAATGTACGTAAAAGATAGGTCAGTGTGACTCGCCCATTGACCTGTCAGATCAATGAACCGGCCAAACATAGTTCAATGACTGTTTCAAAACGATTTATTTATTAATAAATTACAGGATTGCTTCAAATTTTTATAATCGCATGGTAAGTAACTACTTAAAAAATAATAATCCTTTTATAAACTTTAAAAAAACGAAATTAAAATTGTCGGTAGCATTTTATAAGTTTATTGTTATCGAAAAATTTGGTTTTGGTTGTATATTCCATACGAAACACTTGAAAGAAATGTTAATTGATGCAAAAAAAGGGAAAATTGTACATTTCTTACATTAAAAGGTATTTTAAAATATTTAAAAATTATTTCAAATGGATCAATTAATCGCTTAAGTAGGTAATTATTTCATTCAAAATTATTATGCCCGGGAACGAACTTACTGCTAGATGATAAATTGCATAAGAAATGCGGGAACGCTGCTTCTAGCCACCGCACCGTTTCAGATAAAATGAAGAATGTTTCTAGTAATCAGCAGTTCCAAAACAATTTCATCTTATTTTTTTGAAAGTTGATAACTCAATTTTACGTGGGAATTAAGAGAACAAAAATGTGTCAGTGGGTTTCTACAGATGTCAAGAATCGGTGGTTTAAATATAACTACGCACTTAAGACTCACCCTGTATAAGTGATGTGGACATTGAAGTGAACTTTCATTTTAATAGAGACGATTTACCAAGACTCCTGAGGGTACTATAAATACCCCCGATTGTTAAATGAAAGAGTGACATTTAGCAACAGCCAAGTTTTTTTATATGATTGCTTTTATCTGAATAAGTTGAAATATAAAATAACTTTTCATGAATTTTCGTTTAAAGTGAAGAAGCTCTATGTATCTTATTACGAAGGTTAGCTTACCCAAATCGCTTAAAGGATCTGGAAGCTGTATTCAATCGCAGCAGTGCAACAATATCACATAATAAATTTTATGACTGAATTTATATATCAACATCATGGACAATTGCTGGATAACTTAGAGATTTTATTATGGTTAGATAAAGAAAAAATGCAGCTATATGCACAGGTAGTGTTATTCAGTAGTGTAGTACTTGATTCAATTTTTTTATAACAAAAGAGGTAAATTAAACTACAAAAATTATATTCAAATTAATGTTAAACAACAAATGTATTCAATGTTTTTTAGTTTGTAATAAACTTGTGATATATTTTTGGCTTACAAATATTTTTATTTGGAAAAGCGTGCAGTTTATTTGTATATTATATAATATTAATGTAAGGAATTTCGGTTTCATTTAAACAAAATATTTTAATTTGTAGCTTGGTAGACAATTTTCAATGATACAAATACAACAAATAGTTCAATTTTATTGATTTTACAATAAATTATTTCCATACAGCATGAATTATGTTTATATGCAGGTCATTGCAGCAAAAGGTGCTGCCGTGCAAAACTGTTTCGGATTTATAGATGGCACTGCGAGGCCTATTTGTAGACCCTCGCAAAACCAAGAGGAGTGTTATTCAGGACACAAACGACAGCAAGAACTCTGACGAATTAAATCGTGATTTGAATAGACTACTGGACTAGTTGTTTGTATTGACCGTACAGTGCAGTGCATGTAATAATTTTGGATAAATATAATTATTTTCTGTGAGGTATTTATAGCATTTTAGTGATCTTATTAAGTGGTTTTAGCAATATTTCAATATTTGCATTAATTATTATTATTAACATGGCTTTTTGGAGGCCCTTTGAAACGCATGAAAATGAATTATCTGAAGAAAATATTGAACCGGTGGCGCCGTTAATGAAACTAGTTCGGAGTTTAACAAGAACAAGGATTTACATGTTCAATGTCAGCGTCTTATTTTAAATATTTATGAATGTTTAAAGAGAGAAAATATTGAAATGACATATAGGGACATTGTAAATAGAATTCATGAATTAACTAAACTTTCGACTTCTACGATTTTTCACGTTATTAAGGAAGGGGATGTTATAGATCACTCTACAAAGCGGAAAGGAAAAAAAGGAAAATTTTGTAGAATTGACGATACATCGAAAGACGTTATTCGGGGAACGGTTTATAGTTTCTATGAGGAAAATAAAGTACCAACTTTAGAAATGATTCGTGATAAATTCGGTAATTATCCGGATTATAATTATAAATCTTTAGAAATGCTACGAGGTATTTTATTAGATTGCGGCTTTAAACACAAAAAATAGATAATCGAATGGTTATAATGGAATCGCGACGTATCGTTGAACTTCGACGAGAATACTTACATAAAATAAAAGAATACCGTAAATTAAATAGGCATATAGTATATTTCGATGAGACCTGGTTTGACACACATGATGTTGTTCAGTACGGTTGGGTAGATGACTGAAAATTGTAGTTTGAATACATCTTGCACGAGAGGAAAGCACGTTATAATTCTTCATGCTGGAAGCAAATACGGTTTTGTACCCAACGCATTGCTCTTGTCGGCCAAAAATATAACACAATCCTCTGCTGATTATCATGAAGATATGACTGTGGATTTGTTCGAAAAATGGTTCGCTGAACAGCTTCTGCCTAACATTCCTCCAAAATCGGTCATTGATATGGACAATGCTACGTATCACTCGCGTTTATTACATAAAATACCTAATTATAATACCAAAAAGGAGGACATTTTAAAATGTATGAGGAATAAAAATATGGACATCCCTGAAAAGGTTCCGATAAAGAAAGAATTATTAAAACGTATAAAGGAGCATAATTTTAAAAACGAATATGTAGTTGATGATCCTTGCAAGAGACACGGTCATACGCTCGCACGGTTGCGACCGTATTATTGCGTATTTAATCTGATCGAGATGGTTTGGGGCACTATAAAGAAACATTTACGGAAATGCAATCTGTCACCAACTTTAAGCGCAGTAGTACGTGATAATATACGACAAATAGTAAATGAAGTTAGCAATAGCGACATATGGGGAAAATGCGAAAGTCATGTTATACAAAAAGAAAATGAGTATCCTATTTTGCCACCCCTAGCACTAATTATTATTCAAACCGGTGACGATTCTAGTTCAGAATATTCTTCTTATAATTCAATTGCCACTTAGTATTTTTGTTTAAATGTTTTTTTTTACGTTTAATCGAAGCATCTTAGTTTGAACGGTTCAAGAGATTTATAATTGATTTTATTTGAGTTTTTAGCAAATTTTAAATATTTGTTTCTTGTTTTTTGCGATTCAATTGCCACGCAGCATTTTTGTTTAAACGTTTTTTACGTTCAGTCGATGAACGGTTGAAGAGATTTATAGAGTTGATTTTTTTTTTGAGTTTCTAACAAAATGCAAATAAATATTTATTTATTCTTTCTTTTTGTTTTATTTGTTGTGTTATATTTTATTTGAAAAAGTGTAGCACCCTTATTTATTTGCCTATGCACGGCGCTGTGTTCTATCATAATTACCGATACCCTAACCTCTTTTTCTGTTCTGTACCCTAACCTAGACATTTTAGACAGTTACAGGCAGTGAGTGACAAGGCGGGAGTCAAGTAGTACAAGCATGGATCTATGGTCGGTATTGTCTCAGATATTTTTGTATTTTATGTAAGGTGTTCTTAATATCCTGTTAAAAAAACCTAAATTCCCATATCTCATGTAAACTAAATAAAGTTATGTGTTTTGGACGTGAGGCTTATTAATCGTCCTACATAATTTTTGGCGCTCCAACTCGGGACCTTTTCAACATAGAGTGCGGTTAGAACTGTTATTTGTGACTAAACTGTACCAACTTTGTGCGAAGGTGTAAATCCAGTGTGATATGGGATAAAATACTACATTGTGAGCAAAATTCCACAACTGTAAAAGGTAGAATAAAACAAGGATTAGTAACTGTAAGTAGACTTTCAAATTTTCAAGATTACTGCGTGCCGGTGTGCACACAGCTGACTGTGTTGCATTTGTACAGTTCCGAGTACACTTCAGTAATTCACTTGTAAGTTTCACATAAAAGAACTTTATAGACTTATAGTGCTTTTTATATGAACTTTCGTATTTCCGAGTACTTAGACATTTTACGTCGCTGCTTTCACATAAATGAACTTTATGGTGTTTTATCTGAACTTTCGTGCATTTTCGTGTAAAATGAACATTTTGCCTTAACTTCTTGTTGCTTTGTTGCTTTAATTCATTCACATAAAAACTTTATTGCGGATTTTTATGCAGTCAAATCAGAAAGCGGATTTGTACGCAGTCAAATCAGAAAGCGGATTTGTATGCAATCAAAGTTTCTCAAATTTTGCTAATCAATTAATGTAAAATCTCAGGAGTCAATCCAACACTGACGATACGTTAAGCTCTGGAAATTCACCCGTTGTCACAATGGCCAATCCGATTTTAATGACCGAAGAACAGCTACAAAGCTTGTTAAGTGGCATGACTCGAGCTTTACCCACTACTCAGAATGTACAAACTGCTACTGGTAATTTCGCAAATTGTGCTTCGCACTTTGCAGGAAATAAGAATGAGGATGTAGAAGCTTTCATCAGCGCTATCAGTATTTACAAAGACTATGTAAACATAAAAGGAGAAAATACAATCAAAGGATTACCAATGTTGCTGGATCATAATGCTGCTACCTGGTGGCAAGGGGTAAAATCTACAATATCCACCTGGGACGATGCAGTAAGGGCATTACGACATTCTTTCGGGTATAACAAACCGCCAAACAAAATTTTCAGAGTTATTTTCTCGAGATCAAGGAGATAAGGAACCAACTGACCTCTTTGTCTACTCGGCTCGTGCTCTTTTAGCTCACTTACCGGAAACTCCAGTACTTCACTTAACTCATCAACTAGATATGGTTTACGGTCTATTAAACCGACGAATTAGACATAGGCTACCGAGAGAGCAAGTGACCTCTTTCTCAGAATTAGTTGTGAAATCCAGATCTATCGAGGACAGGACAAGTGCCAATTTTGCAGGAATTTTGGCCATATTCAGGCAGATTGCCGCAAATATGCTGCTAATCAAGAAAGATTTGGCCAGTCAAATGTCAATCAGAAGCCTCTTGCTACTGCTACTATTAAATGTTTCGGATGTGGTACACCAGGTTATGTACGTTCTCAGTGTCCTAACTTCCGTACACAGTATACTACTTCTGGCCCAAAACGTTCAACTACCGATGTTGTTGGTCCTACTACGACACACACATCATGTATCGATATTCTTTCAGCTAAAACTGATCAATTTTCTACATTGTCTAGACCATTAGTACAAGTCGAAATTGCAGGAAGACAGGGTCTTGTTTACATAGACTCCGGTGCTAGAAACAGCATCACAGGACACGTACTTTACACCCATTTTTGTAAGATGAACTTACCATACAGAGAAGAACTTCTACAGATGATCCTAGCAGACGGACAGGTACGTCGAGTACAAACCCGAATCTTTGAGAGTGAAGTAGTCTTACAAGGAAGAACGATACCTACTACTTTCTTAGCTGTACCTGATCATGTCAATAGTAAAACGCTCTTGGGAATCGATTTTATTACGAATGGACAATTGATTTTGAAAATTCCCAAAGGACAATGGTTTTTCGAGGAAAACCCTCTTTCAGTTTTTGATTTTTTCAAAGAGCCTATTAGTGATCCAGGTCCTCTTTGCCTTACGGTCAATGCTTGCCAGACTGACTTCGTACTCAACCTAAACGATGGTAAAAATCTAACTGCGGATCAGAAACACCAGCTAGAACGATTACTTAAATCGTACAGAACTGTTTTTGAGAAGAACAAGGAACTTACTGCCTATGCTGAACATTGTACCAAGTTGACAGATGACAATCCCATTTTTCAGCCACCATACCGTCTTGCGCCTGCTCAAAAAGGACTTCTACGCTAGGAACTGGACAAATTACTCCAAGATGAAATAATCGAAGAATGCGCATCAGCGTATGCTGCCCCGATTGTCCTGGTTCCAAAATCTGATGGAACTCCACGACTGTGTAGACCACAGACGCCTCAATGCTATTACAGTCTCTGTACAGTATCCATTGCCTAGAGTGCATGATTTGCTACATTCTACAGCCCGCGCTGCATACATCACCTTCTTAGATTTAAAAAGTGGTTATCACCAGATTCCAGTTAAAAAGGAAGATCAAGATAAAACCTCATGTATCACTCCTATTCGGTACATACAAATATAAAGCTATGCCATTCGGATTACGAACTGCACCGGCGACGTTCCAACGTCTTACTGACCGTTTTCGTTCCGGACTACCACACATCTCTATGCTCGCTTATCTAGATGACCTGATTATAATGTCCCCCACTTTTGAGGATCATATTAAGAACTTAGATGATGTCTTCAACAGATTGAAGCTCTTTAAACTTCACGTCAACCGCTTAAAATGTACTTTCTGTACAGATAGAGTAAAATACCTTGGTCACATAATCAGCAAGGAAGGATTTGAACCCTGTCCAGATAAGATATCTGCCATAACGGACATGCGTGCTCCGCAAAATGTCAAACAAGTTCTCAGTTTTCTACAAACTTGCTCATGGTTTAGGAGATTTGTTCCAAACTTTGCAGAGGTAGCCAGACCTTTAAGTAACCTTACCAGGAAAAGTTCCAATTGGGAATGGAGACCATCCCAGGAAAATGCTTTTAATGAGCTTAAAAGATTAATAACTACTACGCCAAAATTGCGTCAAGCAGATCCGACCAAACCATTTACCATAAGAACGGATGCTAGTTCATACGAGCAGCTCTGCTCCAGGGGGAGGGAACAGAAGAGAAACCAATAGAATACGCCAGTTGTTTCCTGACTCCAGTACAGAAAAACTATCATACCACAGAACGCGAGGCCTTGGCCTTGGTATGGGCTTTTTCCAAGTTCCGTGGATACATCGAATCATCGACAGTTACTGTAAAGAGTGACCACCAACCACTTCGATGGCTCATGTCACTGAAATCACCCACCGGTCGACTTGCTCGATGGGCTTTGTCGCTACAACTATACGACCTCAAGATTGAATACGTCCCCGGACGACAGAACGTCTTAGCTGACACATTATCTCACCCTTACTGCCATCATAGCCATGAAACCAAAATCTGTGACGTTTGCTTTGTTACCATCGATCTTCCAGTCGATGACGCTAAAGTGCTAAGAGACGAACAATTATCTGACCCAGATATAGCTCAAATCATAAAGTGTTTTGACACCCCAGAGACCAGCGCAGTAGACGCTCGAAGATGGAGTGACCGTGGTTATCTGATGATGAACGGTATTTTATACCGCTACTCTACTGATCATGATGGTGAAGAAGCTCAACAAGTTATACCAAAGTGCCTAGTCCAGAATATGCTGAAAGAAACCCACTTGCAGGACATTACGGAATCGAACGTACCCTACAGAGCCTCATCCCGCGTTACCAAAGTTTACAGAATTTATTCCGTAAACTTTGGCGTTACTATTGGACAGGAATGCGAAGAGACGTCACTGTCTATGTTTCACAGTGTATTGACTGTCAAAGATATAAGTCTTCTAACATGAAACCCTCCGGTTTACTTCAGACTCCAGTGCAGACTCAAAGATTTGAAGTAATTTCGATTGACCTATTCGGACCGCTTCCAGAAGCATCTACTGGAGAACGATGGATTTTTATTGTAGAGGATACATCCACTCGATGGACAGAAATGTTTCCTCTCAAAGTAGCCACAGCAGAGGCGTGTGCCAAATGCCTTATTGACGAGGTCATACTACGTTTTGGAACCCCACGGAAGGTCATAAGTGACAATGGAGTTGGGTTCACCCAAAGCTTAACCCCCGCTTACCATCCTGCCGCCAATCCGGTCAAACGTAAAAACAGGGATCAGAAAACTCAGCTTGCCATACTTACAGAAGATGATCACCCAAGCTGGAAGGAGAAGTTACCCTCCGTTAGATTTGCCATGAACACATCAGTTTGTCAGTCCACAGGATATACCCCAGCCTACCTTACCTTCGAGTACGTCGATGTACGTCGAGATTTCAGAGCCATTATTGAAAGTGACAATTTTGTACTGTAAATAACTCCGTATCTTCGTACCCTCGCAACTACTCTCAGCCAAGCTCGAGATACGCACGAACACCAACAAGATATCAGGAAGAAATATGCCGATAGTAAACGTCGTGACGTAACATACAAACTTTCTGACCTCGTACTTGTCAATACTCATGTATTAAGTAAAGCCAAAGCCAACATTACTTCGAAATTTGTACCTCGTAGAGATGGACCCTACCAAATATCTAGAATTGTGAGTCCGACATCCTATATAGTCAAGGATCCTGCTAATCCATCCGTACCTCTAGGTACCTATCACGTATCTGCCTTAACTAAATATGTGCCACCTATCAACGAAGGAACACTTCCAGTTCCGCTTCATCCCATTCGACCTCGAGGCCGCCCTAGACATCACCCCAGCGTGACTCAGTTAATCTGCTCCAGCCGCCTACTCCGATGACGCCCGTTCCAGTTTCCCGCTCATCTGGCTCCACACAAAGTGATTCTTCAGCTCCCCAGGAGCCTTGTGAAATGTATGTACCGCGCCGATCTTCGCGAGTGCGTCACCCAAAAAGTGTCGTCGATGTGTAACCATTTTCTTTTGTTTTGTATCACACCCGGGATGGTAGTGTGATACAAAGGGTGAATATGTAGCACCCTTATTTATTTGCCTATGCACGGCGCTGTGTTCTACGATACTTACCGATACCCTAACCTAGACATTTTAGACAGTTACAAGCAGTGAGTGACAAGGCGGGAGTCAAGTAGTACAAGCACGGATCTATGGTCGGTACTGTCTCAGATATTTTTGTATTTTATGTGAGGTGTTGTTAATCCTGTTAAAAAAAACCTAAATTCCCATATCTCATGTAAACTAAATAAAGTTATGTGTTTTGGACGTGAAGCTTATTAATCGTCCTACAAAAGTTATTTAATTCTAATTTGATTCTAACATTCCATCATACTAACACCTTTCATATTCCTATCCTATCCTGGCAAAAAATACTCACACCTCCACGTTGGTTTTTGCCGGATGGTGACATTTTATACAAGACTCAATATCAATTTTTACAGTTTGTAAAAAAATGTCATTAACTAAGTGAGTAGTATTCTTAACTTTTATTCAATCATCAAAATTGCTTAATCAACTAATATAAATAAATAAACAAATAAGTAAATAAATAAAAAGGTTATTATAGGTTATTATACATACATATAAACTCATATAAAATAATAAAAAAATATTCGATTTATTTTGAAGAATTAAAAGATAATTCTAAACCTTCTTGGTCGACGCTCATGGATATGACTAAATTTCCGTTGTTGGCGTTTTTATGCTGTTTCAATTAAGGCTGGGAATCGAATACGAATAATTCGAGTATTCGAATACGAATTATTCGAATGGGAAATTATTCGAATATTCGAATAGGTCCTCGAATATTCGATTATATCTGAGTAAATTTGAATATTAAAATATATTATTAAATTATGTACGAATAGGTATGCAGTTTGCATCAAACCAAAGTAGGTAAATAGTAGTAGGTATAGGTAGGTACCTATTCTAAAATCCAAATATATAAATAGACACATTAGTGGCACGTTTTATTCCCAGTCAAACTATTCCATCTCTTTCTCGCCTCGACCTTATTCTTACTGTACTAAGGCAGGGGTTAAAATTAAATTTTAAATTTTAGAAAACCTGTAAATATTTAACTATTGACTTTTCATGTATTTGTTTTACCTTCACAATCTGCGTCTTTTTTAAAAACATTCTAATTTTAGAGCACTTTTATTTTCTTCGAAAAGGAAAAATAGTTATGACACAGAAGTATAATAAACTAGCTCTATTTTCGTTTTATTTAAGCTTGCCACAGGTACACTCTCCAACAAAATATTTGGAAATGTTCAAAGATTTGGCACATGTATAAACATGTGCTGACTCACCTAAATTTTCTAGGAGTACGGTGTAGCTTCTTGCTTGCGGCAGCTTTTCGTCGGTAAGAGCAGTCGTGAGTAAGGAGGGTTAAAATTCAAACAAAAACATGGTAGTAACTAAGGGCGCCACGTAACTTAAAAAAAATGATTAAGTTTCCTAGTCTTGCAAAAGTTACGGAATACAAAACTTTGTTCGTGTTCGTTGTTAAAGAACTATATAACACTATACATGTATAAAGGAAGGTTAGGTTGATTAAACGTGAATGAGCAAAATAAAAAAAAAATTGATAAAACAAAATTTCGTATAATCTGTTCACCAAAATTTCTATTTGACACTGATTTTTTCCATAAATAAAAAGAAAGAAAAAATATGTGGTTCTTTGTTAATTAACTAAATATGCTTTAGGCATCCCCCATAGTACTATGTGTCTACTCATCAGCTCACATAAGCAGTTGGTAATATTAATCCTAGATAATATAATAAGTAACATGCGCTATGGCAAAACAATTAAAATGTCCAAGTAATAAAAAAAATATTAATAATATTAATTAAAGATCTGGCCTTTCACTTTCGAGGATTCTCCCTTTCTCTCTCTCTCTCTCTCTCTCTCTCTCTCTCTCTCTCTCTCTCTCTCTCTCTCTTGATAGAGTTTCTAAATGCGGATTAGCAATTGCAGTCAAAGTAGTCAGTCCTATCTTTTGTTCACCCAGTGTATACCATTTCATAAAAAAAAACAAATCCTCATATGGCAAGGTGAAATCCTATTCTCTAACAGATCAGCTTATTCACCAAAAACTTAGCACTGTTACCTAGAACAGTAATCTAGAACGGTAACTTAGAATTGTAAACTAGCACCCTAAAATTAAAACAGAAATTATCATCTGAATTTAGCCCCAAAAAAAACATTAACTCACCTTCTTCTGAAGGGTTGTTACAAAAGAAACAATTGATCGGGAACAAAAAAAACCACCCACGTATGAGATCAAATCTCAGGTACTCAATTGTGTGACTACAATAAAAAAACGTTCATTATAAATAATTATCTAGTAAATGAATTACTTACGTAAAAAACTTTGGTAACACTTTCTGGATTTAAAAAAAAATTGATAACATCCAACTTCCAGAATGGCAGCAAATCGAGACACAAAGAACTCGAACAAGGAAAGTGTAGCTTTGAATTTCTATTATTGGAGCCAAATAAATGAAAAATGTGTATGACACCTGAACCCACAGCTAATCACTAGTCATCTGCCATCAACATGTCTACCCGGAAAGTATATCAAAAAAAGTCCTTCCTGAGAGGACATTATTTAGTACTCTCAGTGTAGTTTTGTTGGTACCAATGGATTTTTATAAAACCTATACTAATGTCACTCGAAAGCTATACAACCATGTAAAGAGAAGATCCTTAATAATAATTAAAAATAAATATCCGCCAAGAAATACTTTTCGAAGAAGTTATGAAGAAACTAGCCACGTACCAACATTTACAGGTAAGTAATTAACGTACTACTTAATAATACAAGTGCTAAAACAAGAAGTGTCCTTTACCGCCTTTATTTATTTTTAGGATATTTTCTCAATGAATTCCACAGAACTTAATGTTGCAAGTAGGAATGTTTCAAAATAGATAGAGGAAAGTGTTGAGAAAACTTTTAGAACGTGGTGGACAGCTCAAATAACTACTCATTTAGGAAAATCACTGTTTACTGTTTGGATCTCAAGATGACCAAATCGTGATTAGGAGTCGATATTATTTAAATATATTATTATACCAGTTTGCAAAGTAGGTGATATAATGTTTTCCTTGCATGTTGTTTATGTTAATTAAATATTGGCAGTATTTAGTGATAATAAAAAAAAATAAAAAAACTGTTTTCTTCCATTAAAAAGTTCCCATTTCGTTAAAAATTTAACGGCAACCAACAATACACTAAAGGTGTTTTGTGGGTTGTATTCAAACAAACAAAAATATAACCTTATAAAAAAAATTAAACCGTAAATTTAAACAGTAGCATTTTGAATGCTACACCACCCCTTTCCAAGGAAAGAAAAATAGATTAACTTGTTAAACAATTTTTCTACCGTTTTACCTAAATTTATTTACTTTTAAATAAGTATGAGGGAGACAACCAATAACATTTTAGAATGATATCTGCGTGTACCACACGTCCAGAGGAGTCACAGTTAAGATTTGTCACAATTGGGATTTGTCGCTATCGGTTGGGTCTGCTAAAATAATTTACCTGTCTCCTTAAAAAAATACATAATCCGTATATTCAAAATGTAAGTGAAAGAAACTTGCAGTTTGACGAAATATAATTAATAAAATAACTAATTAAACCCCATATACAACATATATACATAAACCAGCATGGTTCGTGAAAATTTATATCATTTCACTACTATAACTAATCCAACTCTAGGGATCAAATAAAAGAAAAAAGGAAAAAAAATTTGAATTTTTCCTAACGAAAAATATAAAACGATAATAGGATTTATCCCACTGATACATCGGAATTAGAACCAAAATATGGTTTTAAATCTTTTATGTGCCATTCACCGACTGGTGAACCATTGGTATTTTTTAGCTCATAAACCAAACGTGAAATTTTTTTGTGTACGGTACTTAATACATATTTAGGAGCAAGTTTTGCTGCAAATTTATTTGTGGCATCTGAGAGCACTTTGTTACGGCGCCAAACTTTATCTCCTATTTCAAAAGACAAATCTCTTTTTCTTAAATTATACACAGCGGCATTTCTTTGATAAGCAGAATGTAATTTATTTTTAACTGTCGAGAAAATTTCTGACATACCGTTCATGTCTTCAGAGTACATATTACGATCGCCTAAAGATAATTCTATATCTGCAGTAGAGTTTACTTTGGAATAATAATTTCCACTAAGGGGCACGTGTCTCCCAAAATTAAGAAAAGCTGGAGAAAAACTAGTAACCTCATCTTTTGCCGTATTGATGGCTGCTTGTATTTTTGACAATTCTTGGTCCCAATGTACATGTTCATCAACATAACTTCTAATGGCGGTTCCTACAGTATGATTATTTCTCTCCACAAAGATGCATTGAGGGGAATAACGTGGGCTGAACCATATTTTTTGCACTTGGTAGGAATCAGCTAATTTTTTAAATGTTCGACCCGCAAACTGTGTACCGTTGTCACACAAGATAAATTGGGGGACACCGTATACTAGAAATACAGCGTTTTCCATAAACCGTACTATATTTTGTGCGGTAGCTTGGCGCATTGGGTGTAACAAATTATATTTTGTAAACCAATCACCTACAACCAAAAGATAACTATAGCCCTTAGTAGAACGTGGAAGTGGCCCAATTATATCTACTGCTATAACCTGGAATGGATAATTTACTGATTTTTCGGCTCCCATTAAACCCATCCGCGAAGTATTCGCTGACTTTTGTGCCTGACAGACTTTGCATGACCGTACATATTTCTGAATGTCTGGTCTCATTTTCGGCCAATAATAATTTTCCCGTATTCGAGAAAAAGTTTTATAAAAGCCAAAATGTGAGGACATGGGCGGATCATGGCATGAAATAATAATAGCAGCACGCTGTAATTTTGGGACGAGAAATTTCCATTCACGTCTCTGGATAGGCAAACAGGACGGAACAAATTTAAGCAAAAGGTTATTTTCAACTTTCCATTGAGGATACAAAGTTGGATTATTGATGACCTTTTCTCGAAGTGAAATATACCAATTATCAAGGTTATCAGTAGAAATGTCTAACATTGAAATAACCGAAGTTTCTAAAGATTCTGAATCTTTGTCAGGGAGACGTGATAAAGCATCGGCTACTATATTTGATGATCCTTTACGATGTACTAGGTCAAACGTGAATTGACGTAATTTTACTGCCCATCGAGCGAGTCGGCCCGTTGGATTTTTTTAAATTATTGATCCACAGAAGGCTATAATGGTCTGTTATTACCGTAAAACGTGTACCTTCAACGAAAGGACGAAATTTTTCCACACAAAAAAGTAAACTTAACAGTTCCCGTTCAGAGACCGTATAATTTCGTTCTGAGCGAGATAACGTTCTAGACGCGTATGCAATAACCCTTTCATTACCCCGTATAGTCTGCGTTAATATACCGCCAAGTCCCGTATCGCTAGCATCACACTGTATAGTGAAAGGCTCTGAAAAATTTGGCGAACACAATATGGGTGCTGAAACCAGAACTTTTTTTATATTAATAAATGAAGCTTCTGCTTCAACAGTCCAATTTATTTTTTTCCTTCTTTTTATTCCCTTTTGTAAGATCACTTAAAGGAGACACCTTTGTGGAAAAATTATCTATGAATCTACGATACCATGAGCATAGTCCAAGAAATCTTTTGACTTCTGTGGAAGTAGTAGGACGCGGATAATTCACCATAGTGGCTACTTTATCTGGGTCTGTCCGAAGACCATTAAAGTCCACCACATAGCCTAAATACTTAAGAGAAGTTTTTAAAAAATTCACACTTTTTTAAATTTATAGTGAGTTTTGCATCTTTTAGCCGATTTCGAACTTCAGTTAATAGATATATTTATGTCTTCCTCGAAAGTGGAAGAAGTTATAATAATATCGTCAAGATAACAAAAAATTTTTGGTTCAAATTCTGGACCAAACAATGCATCAACTAACCTTTGTTGTGTCTGGGCACTATTGCACAGACCAAAAGGCATAACTGTAAAATGAAAAAGTCCCCTACCGGGTACGATAAAAGCAGTTTTTTCCCGTGATGACTCCTCTAAAGGTACTTGCCAAAATGCTTTCCGTAAATTTACGCTAGATATATATTTAGCATCTCTAAGCATACTAAGTATTCGATCAATTCGTGGAAGAGGGTAAGCATCATGTTTAGTTACTTCATTAAGTTTACGCCCGTCAAAGCAAAAACGATATTCTTCATTCGTTTTTTTCACTAATAGAACCGGACTATTCCAAGAACTATGTGAAAGTTCTACAACACCCAATTTTAACATTTCGTCAAGTTCATTATTTAAAATTTTTTGCATGTACGGTGACATGACGTATTGTCTTTGTTTGAACGGTTTTGCATCGCCTGTATCTATAGACAAAATTATTTTATTTGTGCGACCCAGCTTCGAATCGCTACTGATTTCATTAAATAATTCTATCAGATTGTCAGCCTGCCTTTGTTGGGTAGGAGAAAAGTTTTCAAATGTACCTAAGTCCGATATTACATTAAAATCACTAATTTCCGAAGCAACATCTATTCTAGAATTGCTAAAATTACTTTGAATATTCCAGGAATTATTTTTAAAATCCATTTTAATTTGAAATTGTGTACAAAAATCAGTACCAAAGATAAAACTTTGCGGTAAAGACGGAACAAGTACAACTTTTAGTACTTGACAAGTGTTATCAACAAAAATTGGCAAATCAACTAAACCAGTGACGGGTTGCTCAGTTCCATCAGCGGTTGAAATATTTTTAAGTATTGAAGGATTTATCTTTACTTTAAATTTTTGCAATAAGTTTATACCGCTTGCTCCTACTATAGATATGGTAGCTCCGGAATCTAGCAGTGCTACAATATTCTGATCATATAACTTAACTGAAATATAAGGCCGGTTGTCCAATTGTTTCTTAAGAAACAGTGGCGCAACTTGATAATTTTTATAAAAGTCTTTTACAAAATGTCGCCAATTCTGCCAATCTTTATGGTCAAAAAATTTAGTTTTTTTATTAGGGAAAATGTTAAGCCTTAGTTATTTTAGAAGAGTAACGGCTAACTGAAAACTCTCCGACAGTTAGTTTAAATTACATTTTTTACAGGTGCCTACTGTAACATTGGGGTTTCCACATTTATAACAAAATTTTGTCTGGACCTGTAGTTTACAGTCGTGGTAAGTGTGATTATTTTTATTACAATTCCAGCAGACAATTCCCAATTGTCTGGAGGTACTAGGACCTGATAAATTATTATTTGTGGGAGTGACAGTATTTACAGTCTTTTTAGTGTCTTTGGCTTTAAATTTATTTTTACCAAACTTGCCATTGCTTACGTTACTAGGAGTTACACTAGAGTTTGAAACATGATCTAATTCAGGATCAAACAAGGTAGAACATTGTCGTCTAACAGAATTACTTGAATCAGAATTAGAAATATTCGCCATCTCTAATTTTCTACATAAATTTGATAGTTCAGTTACAGAGTTGATTTCACTCAACGCTAAGCTTCTTCGATATTCAAATAATAGACCTTTTATTATGTATTTTACTTTAGTAACTTCAGCGACTGGTCTACTGAGACGGCTAAAAAGTACTTCCATACAGGCAATAAAAATTACTACTCGCTCTGTTTTTCCTTGACAGCGAACTTTAATTTGTTCCCATACCTCGTCATCAAAATCTGGATTGAGAAAATCTCGTTTAAGTCTTACAACCAAGGAATCCCAATCAGTTACTTCCGATTTGATCTGTCGTAACCAAAATGTAGCTTTCTCAGTAAATAAGGCACTGGAAGCCTCATACAAGTCTAACTTGCTAATACGCCGAGCCTGAGCTAGTTCTTCAATTCTTTCAATAAATGGAAGAAGTTTATTAGGGTCTCCGTCAAATTGTAAACCTAATTTGTACACCGGAATTGATTTTGAGTTATTAGACCTAAATTGTGCTTGAGGTGCGTTACATGTATATGAAAAACACTGTTTTCGGTATTATCAGTAACAGATACTGGCTGTACCATATCAGCTTTTTCATGCAACTCGGCCTGTAATTGTAAACAGGACGCATACGATTCATTTTTAAATTCTAATTGCAAAGCATTTTCATCCTCAATCGGCATGCGCTGAACTCGACAAGTAATATGTGCAATACGCTATTGTAATCTTTTAAATAAAGAATCTGAAGTAGGACCTTCAAATTCATTTATTAATGATTTTATGGATTCTAAAGTTTGAGTAATCTCCCCACATTCATTATCATAATTAAAATTTCGATCGACTAACGAATTTAAATC
>JANEYF010000091.1:0-77375 GCA_029963845.1 Rhamnusium bicolor
TGCAGTTAGCAAGCGAATATAAAGAGTTTCCCTTAGCTTCAAACATTATAAATACTGACACGTGTGTAGATGACATTTGTTCTGGAAGTCAGTCTCTCGAAGAGGCCAAATTAATGCAAAAGCAAGTCAACCCAGTTACTACATACAGCTGGATTTGAGCTTAGAAAGTGGGCAAGTAATGAGCCTAAATTACTTTGCGAATTACCAGAGTCTCATGTCCGTAAGCAATCATTCTCTTTAGATTTAGAAAATAGTAACAATTTGAAAATTTTGGGACTCCCAGTGGAATCCTACTACAGATATATTTTTTTTCTCATTTGATGCATTGGAACAAAATGTACTAAAAGAGCTATTTTATCACAACTTGCTCGTATCTTTGATCCCCTAGGTTTATTAACTCCTATGACATTTTTTGCCAAATTATTAATACAGCATTTATGGAGTTTAGGTTTGGAGTGGGATGAAACGCCTCCCGCAGATATAATTCACACATGGGATAAGTTTAAAAGTGAGCTTAATGTATTTTCAGAATTTCAAATACAACGTCACCTAAACATTACCAATTCTTCTTCATACGAACTTCACGGGTTTTGTGACAGTTCAGAAAAAGGGTTACTGTGCCACCCTGTATTTAAGAGTGTTTTATAATACTTCTGATATTAAAACTTTTTTGATTTGTGCTAAATCGAAAGTCGCACCTTTAAAACGTCTTTCGATTCCGCGTTTAGAGCTTTGTGCTGAGGTACTGCTTGCAAAATTAATTTCTTTCGTGTTAAACGCTTTTTTGGATAATGTTAAATTTAATAATGTTTTTGCTTGGTCAGATTCCAGTGTGGTGCTTACTTGGGTAAAATCATCTCCCCACCGATGGAAGACTTTTATAAGTAACAGAGTAACATATATCCAAGAAAAGATTGATCCTAATTGTTGCACTATGTACCCTCTAAATTAAATCCTGCTGATTGTGGTTCTAGAAGTTTTTTGCCTCCGAACTTATAAATTACTCTCCATGGTGGGTGGGTCCCGACTTTTTGAGTCAACCCTATACTACATGGAATCTGCCTGAGCTCAGTCCTACAAATAATTCGGTCATTACCGAAGAGGAAAAGAAAATTACTCTTTCTTTGTCTTTGTCTTTTGATGTGGTTGATACACTACTTGAAAAATTCTCCTCCCTTTCAAGGATCAAGAGAATAATTGCTTATATTTTGCGATTTATATATAACCTTAAAAAATCCAGATAATAAAATTACAAGTTTTTTTACTATTGCTGAACTACATAACGCGTTATTAATACTCATTCAAAGAGTGCAATACGTTCATTTTAAATCTGAATTATTACAAATTAAAAATAAAACTCCTCTTTCAAAAACACTTCGTAAATTAAATCCTTTTCTTGATTCAAATAATATTATCAGAGTAGGAGGTAGGCTACAACATTCTAAATTGAATTATGCAAAAAAGCACCCTATATTATTACCCAGTAATGATCGATTTACTACTTTACTAATTACTGAAATTCATAATATCTATTTACATACCGGAGTACAAGCAACACATTTCTTGTTGTGCCAGAATTTTTTGGATTCTTTCTGCAAAGAAGGTGATTAAAAAATTTTTCCAATGTCACAGTTGTTGGAAAACAAATCCAATAACTTTTCAACCTGCAATGGGTAATCTACCTTCTTTTCGCGTGTGTGAAATTAAGCCCTTCTTAAAAACCGGGTTGGATTTTTGCGGTCCTTTTAAAATTACCCTAGGTAAATTACGTGGCTCTAAATCTATTAAAGCGTACGTATGTCTTTTCGTTTGTTGTGCTACGAAAGCACTACACTTAGAGCTTGTCTCCGAGTTATCTACTGAAGCTTTTCTGGCAGGTTTAAGGCGTTTTATGGCTCGACGTGGTCGCTGTACAGATATTTACTCAGATTGTGCTACTAACTTCGTAGGCGCTGATAAATATTTACAACAAATTTTTAATAATGCGGCTAGCAGAGAAGCTATAAATTGGCATTTTAATCCTCCCTCTGCGCCTCACTTCGGTGGACTCTGGGAAGCAGGAGTTAAGTCTGTTAAAACTCACCTTACTAGAGTAATAGGATATCAAATACTTACTTACGAAGAGCTCAGCACTGTTTTGATACAAATTGAGGCAGTTTTAAATTCACGGCCTTTAACACCCATTAGTACCGATCCAAATGATCTCACAGCATTGACTCCTGGTCATTTTTTGACTTTAGAGCCTCTGACTGTCCTACAGATCCTGATACTACATCGATTAACATAAATCGGCTTACTCGTTGGCAACTCTTGCAAAGGCTACATCGGGATTTTTGGAACCGGTGGCATCAAGAATATTTGCATTCTTTGCAGCAGAGATCAAAATGGCAAACTTCAAAATCTTCTGTTGCTCTTGATACCCTGGTTGTCGTCAAAAGCGAGCTATTACCACCATTGCATTGGCCTTTAGAACGCATCGTCGAACTACACCCAGGTGCAGATAACATTGCAAGAGTTGCCACTGTCAAAACGGCCAAAGGACTTTTTAAACGTCCGTTGGTTAAATTGTGCCCTTTACCTACAAATTAATCTAAAAATGTCTTAAGCATTTTTAGGTGGGTGGGAATGTTCCGTTCTCATCTTTGCCTTTTATATTTTATAATAATTACCTACTTGTTACTATTTTTTACTACACCCCTTTGCATATTATTCTTTATCTGTATTGGTTGCAATTTATACATGTTGGATGCACCTACGGTTCACCTGTTATGGAACTAATGTAAAACGGGCTTTAGCGGCTTTGCTTTGCCTTAATTATGTTTTTATCCTTTCCCACTCCTTATCCTTTTTTTCTATACTACCTTTTTTACCCCTAAAGAAGAGGAAATCAGAAAAAAGAGTTGAATGTCAGCTGTCGAAGCAACCAGTTGGACAGCACATTATTTTTTTTATACATTTGTTACTACCATTAATTATTACGTGAGAAATTCGCACGTGTTACCGGCCGGTGGAACGTACCAAGGATCTACTACATACACCCCTGGTTCATCATCCTATTATCCAACATCAAGGTGAGTGCAATTTCGCAGTTATCTATCCATTTTTTTTCAAATACATAAATTACAGATGCAATTAGATATTACATACATTGCAAATAGGTATTAGACAAACTCGCTACAAATCAGTAGCTACCGTAACCAGTTATATATAGTCCACTTCCAATGCTTTAACGAGACATTTTTTTTGGTCTCGTTAAAGCATTGGAAGTGGACTATATATATAACTGGTTACGGTAACTACTGATTTGTAGTGAGTTTGTCTAATACCTATTTGCAAAGTATGTAATATCTAATTGCATCTGTAATTTATGTATTTGAAAAAAAGTGGATAACTGCGGAATTGCACTCACATTGATGTTGGATAATAGGATGATGAATCAGGGGGTGTATATACTAGATCCTTTGTACGTTCCACCGGCCGGGGTAACACGCGCGAATTTCTCACGTAATAATTAATTGTAGTAACAAATGTATAAAAATAATGTGCTGTCCAACTCGTTGCTTCGACAGCTGACATTCAACTCTTGTCTCCTCTTTCTTTAGGGGTAAAAAAGGTAGTATAGAAAAAAGGATAAGGAGTGGGAAGGGATAAAAACATAATTAAAGCAAAGCAAAAGCCGCTAAAGCCCGTTTTACATTAATTCTATAACAGGTGAACCGTAGGTGCATCCAACATGTATAAATTGCAACCAATACAGATAAAGAATAATATGCAAAGGGGTGTAGTAAAAAAATAGTAACAAGTAGGTAATTATTATAAAATGTAAAAGGCAAAGATGAGAACGGAACATTCCCACCCACCTAAAAATGCTTAAGACATTTTTAGATTAATTTGTAGGTAAAGGGCACAATTTAACCAACGGACGTTTAAAAGTCCCTTAGCCGTTTTGACCGTGGCAACTCTTGCAATGTTATCCGCACCCGGGTGTAGTTGGGCGATGCGTCCTAAAAGGCCAATGCAATGGTGGTAATAGCTCGCTTTTGATGACAACCAGGGTATCAAGAGCAACAGAAGATTTTGAAGTTTGCCATTTTGATTTCTGCTGCAGAGAATGCAAATATTCTTGATGCCACCGGTTCCAAAAATCCCGATGTAGCCTTTGCAAGAGTTGCCAACGAGTAAGCCGATTTATGTTAATCGATGTAGTGTCAGGATCTGGTAGGACAATCAGAGGCTCTAAAGTCAAAAAATGACCAGGAGTCAATGCTGTGAGATCATTTGGATCGGTACTAATGGGTGTTAAAGGCCGTGAATTTAAAACTGCCTCAATTTGTATCAAAACAGTGCTGAGCTCTTCGTAAGTAAGTCTTGTCCGGAACGTTACCCAATATGCATAATGTTTTGTTGTCCACTGTATCAGTAAATATAAAAGACATCTTTGGAAAAAAATATATCTGTAGTGGGATTCCACTGGAGTCCCAAAATTTTCAAATTGTTACTATTTTCTAAATCTAAAGAGAATGATTGCTTGTGGACATGAGACTCTGGTAATTCGCAAAGTAATTTAGGCTCATTACTTGCCCACTTTCTAAGCTTAAATCCAGCTGTATGTAGTAACTCGGTTAACTGTTTTTGCATTAATTTGGCCTCTTCGAGAGACTGACTTCCAGAAACAATGTCATCTACATACGTGTCAGTATTTATAATGTTTGAAGCTAAGGGAAACTCTTTATATTCGCTTGCTAACTGCAAAAGTGTGCGTATAGCTAAATATGGGGCAGAAACCACGCCATACGTAACTGTTTTTAATTGATACTCTAACACAGGTTGTGAGGGTGAAAAGCGCCATAAAATTCTTTGAAATTGTCGGTGATTGGGTGTAATTAAAATTTGTCTATACATTTGTTTTATGTCAGCAGTAAAAACAAACTGATGGATACGGAAGTTTAGCAAGATGGATACGAGGTCACGTTACAATTTAGGACCTGTATGTAATGCATCCTTAAGTGATGGCATTTTCGGGGCATGACTTGAAGCATCAAAGACAACTCTTAAAGGTGTAGTAGTCAATTCTTTTTTTATAATGCAATGATGCGGTATATAATAAACATTATGCAAAGTAGTGGGAGGAACTTGTTCCATGTGACCACTGTTTAAGTATTCGTGTAAAAAATCTGAATAAGCAATGTACAAACTATCGTTATTTAATAAACGACGTTCGAGAGAGTAAAAACGTCGCAGAGCGACTGAACGTGTGTCACCAAAATTTTGTAATTCATTTCGGAATGGTAACGAGACTATAAATCGCCCTTCCGAATTTCGTATAGTAGTTTCTTTAAAATGTTTTTCACAAAAGGTGTGTTCCGGAGAAATAACCTCACAATTAGGTACTTCTTCGATTTGCCAAAAGCGAGTTA
This sequence comes from Rhamnusium bicolor, assembly GCA_029963845.1. NCBI lineage: Eukaryota > Metazoa > Arthropoda > Insecta > Coleoptera > Cerambycidae > Rhamnusium > Rhamnusium bicolor. The sequence goes on from JANEYF010000091.1 coordinate 5,418, forward strand.
GAGTATAATCTAAATTTTCATGATTATTAAGTGAAATAAAAAATGAATTGACTTGTGTAGTAAAAGGCGATGGAATTTTGCCAAGCAAAGTCCATCCAAAAATGGTGTTTATGGCAACAGGCTCGTCGGCATTACCAGGAAGCCGGCAATTTTCTAAAATGTTTGGAAAAATATCTGCACCTAACAATAAGTCAATTTTGCCAGGTTTATTAAAGCATGGATCTGCCAATTTTAAATTAGATATGTGCGCCCATTTGTCAACAGAAATATGAGCCGTAGGCACATCATCGCAAATTTTTTCTAACAAGATAACATCTAAGTTCCGAGTAATAAAATCTTTACCTACAGGAGACAGTGTGCAGTGAACACCAGATTTTGCAGGTGTAGACATTTTGTCTAACCCCTGGATAGTAAGAGCAATATTAAATTTAGAAAGCCCTAATTTATTAGCACAAGTTCGAGTAAGAAAACTGGCTTGTGAACCTGAATCAAGTATAGCGCGAACTTTGTGAAAATTTCCAAACACATCCTGTATATTTACCAGTGCGGTGGACAGTAAGACAGTATGCATATTAGGTAACATACCTGTCAACGTATTTATAGGTGAAGCAGTATCACCTTTTGGAAAAGTTAATCCAGACGACCCTGGATTACAATTTGTAACTAAAGCTGTTTCACAATTTTGTTGTGTATTTTCATTTCTATCGAAATGCAACAAAGTGTGATGGTTTTTTTGACATTTACGGCATCTTTTCAAAGAATTACATTTGTTGATCAAATGTGCAGTAGCCAAACAATTCACACAACATTTGTGCCGTTTTACGATTTCATAACGCTGTTGTGGAGTTTTTTCGAAAAAGATCGGACACTGATAAATAATGTGATCTTCATTACATAAAAAGCAAGATTTGTGAGTATTTGTAAAAAATGATGACCTACTTCGTGAACTCTGGTTAGCAGTAAAACTTGAGTTACGAGGGGAGGTCGAAAATTGTGATTTCGTATTTTCTAGTTTCCGAGATTTCTTACTGAGCGAAGAAGCAATGGATTCAAGAGCTGTGCACTGTCTTAATAAAAATTCTCGCACTTCTTTATAAGTAGGTACCGAAGTGGAAGCATAGTGCATCTCAAAAGAAGTTAAAGTATTTTGATCTAAACGATCCAAAAGCATATTCATTAAAATAAAATCCCAATTATTTATATCATAGTCTAAAGTAGCTAATGCGGACAAATTTTCATGAAAAGTGTCCAATAGATTACGTAAAACATTTGCATTTGAAGGACTATTGTTCAGGGACGGACTGTTGGCAATTTCTTTCCAGTAAGCCGTAGCAAGACGTCTTCGATTAGAATATCTTTCAATCATTGAATTGTAAGCACTTAAATAATTAATGCCTATCATAGGAGTGCATTTAACCAGTGAAAGAGGAGGGCCTTCTAAAGTTGAAATTAAATAATTAAATTTTGCAATATCAGAGAGACTAGAATTGTGATGTACAAGTGCATTATACATATCTATAAATGTAGGAAACTGTTTAATATCCCCTGTAAATTTAAGTAATTTTATGTTTGGCAAAGAAATATGATGGACTTGTTCAAAAGTATCGTTTAGTACTTGAGGGCTCCTGTTTTTTGTTTTCAAGAGATGCCTCGAACAAATCGTAATGAATTGCTTCGACATTATGATATTTTGTCATAAAATTGTCAAAAAAATATTTCCTCCGCGTCTAATAAGTCCGGTGCTTCAGCAACTGCAACTATATTAATGATTCCTACATGTTGCTTTTCAAAATCATCTAATAAAGTTTGCAAACCTCGACACCTAACTTTTAAATTAGAATGCAAATTTGGATCATGAAGTGCCCTTTGTGCGATATCCTCTAATTGTGTAATACGTGTGATATCTAATTGGCGAAAAGCCTTTAGACGTTTTAATTTGTCCTGAACAGTAGTCATTCTTAGGAAATTTTGAATTAAACTCAAGAGATATATATATATTTTTTTCTCAAAATGTTAGTTTTAAATAAGTATGGGAAAAAAATATCACAAAAAAAATGTATGTTAGGTAATAATTGTATTATCTGTGTAACGAAATAATAAAAGCAAAGTATGTATTTAAAATTAAATAAGTATGGAAAAAAAATATCACAAAAAAAAATGTATGTTAGGTAATAATTTTATTATCTGTAAACCATGTATAGTGTTACGAAATAATAAAAAGCAAAGTATGTATTTGAAATGTAATAATAAGTAAATAAATACCTATAGCACCAATCCAAAATGTAAAATAGTAGAATGCCTTTTTTACTGCCTCACCAGAAAAAACGTTAATAGCAGTAAAAAACCCTTGTATTTGAAAACACAAGAATGCAATGTAAAAAACCGGGATATATTCAAGGAAATATTAAATGTATTGAAATTAGAAATAAAACACAAATTATCTAAATATTAACCAAAACTTGCACTTTTTAATAGATGCACCACGATACACCAATTAATAGAACTCATACAAATAAGTAATATCTGATTACAATATTGAATGAAAATATTGAATCCTTGAAAAACTGAATTTTGAAAAAAGTATTGAATTGAACAATATGCAAATATGCAATAAAGAAACCCTCCACAAATCAGAGTATCCTTGGCGAAAAAGGACCAAAAAAATGTCTCGTTAAAGCATTGGAAGTGGACTATATATATAACTGGTTACGGTAACTACTGATTTGTAGTGAGTTTATCTAACACCTATTTGCAATGTATGTAATATCTAATTGCATCTGTAATTTATGTATTTGAAAAAAAGTGGATAACTGCGGAATTGCACTCACCTTGATGTTGGATAATAGGATGATGAACCAGGGGGAGTATGTAGTAGATCCTTTGTACGTTCCACCGGCCGGGGTAACACGCGCGAATTTCTCACGTAATAATTAATTGTAGTAACAAATGTATAAAAATAATGTGCTGTCCAACTCGTTGCTTCGACAGCTGACATTGAACTCTTCTTTAGGGGTAAAAAAGGTAGTACAGAAAAAAAAGGATAAGGAATGGGAAAGGATAAAAACATAATTAAGGCAAAGCAAAGCCGCTAAAGCCCGTTTTACACCAGTTCCATAACAGGTAAACCGTAGGTGCATCCAACATGTACAAATTGCAACTAATACAGATAAAGAGTAATATGACGTATAAGGGATGTAGTAAAAAAATAGTAACAAGTAGGTAATTATTATAAAATGTAAAAGGCAAAGATGAGAACGGAACAATGGAATTGCTGTTATTAGTTTAAGTAGGCCTTTAATATTCGACAATTCACCCTTCTACCTGGAAGTGGTTTCAACCCCTGTATTTGGTATCATGAGCTCAAAATCTCCCTTTTGTAAACTGGAAAACCTAGGTATTGAAATTTACTGTAAAACATGAAAGGCAGGGTAATAATTATACTTGATAGCGGGGGATGATATATATATATATATATATATATATATATATATATATATATATATATATATATATATATATATATATATATATATATATATATATATATATATATATATATATATATATATATATATATATATATATATATATATATATATATATATATATATATATATATATATATATATATATATTTAATAAAATTAGTTTAGTCCACCTGGGCTAGGGGTCGCCGCTCTCGGTACTTGCTGTGACGTAAGTCGCTATCCGCCACAGAGACATCTAGGATGTCGGTCGGATAGTAGCATTCAGACCATATGAGAAGTTTCATACCTCTCACCACTATTCACTTCACCTTAGTTAGTATATAACTAGCAGGTTGGCCACTATCATTTGTCCGTTCCATAACCTATGGCATACTGAAGAGAACAAATAAGTTGGAAATCGATCTGTGTCTGGTTAGGAATTGACAAATGATATTGGCTTTCCATCTATCATGATTTGAAGGTGTAATTCAATGCAGGTCGGGGTATTTCTCCGCTGAGTAGTTGTTTCCTTCAAATCATATATAATAATATATATATATATATATATATATATATATATATATATATATATATATATATATATATATATATATATATATATATATATATATATATATATATATATATATATATATATATATATATATATGTATATATATATATATATATATATATATATATATATATATATATATATATATATATATATATATATGTATATATATATATATATATATATATATATATTCCGGTTTCGCCGGAAGTGACTAACTTTCGATTTTAAATGAAACACCCTGTACATTATTTCATTTTTGAATTCTGCGTAATTTTCTGAATACAACGATACAAATAAGTGACATATCCAATGTCACTATTTTTTATAATATAATTTTAATTTTCCATTTAAGTGCCGATTTATTCTAAATGACCCGTGTAATGCTAGAAAAATCGAAACCCCGTCAAAAATACTAAATTACGTGATTTATGAGCAAATAAAGTTCATCAAAATGGTTTTTGGGGAAAAACTCAATTTTTTCAAATGGAACCATATTGGTACTGTGGTAATGGTACCATGGTTATTAGTACTATTAATAAGGGGTTTATTCATATATCGTATTAAATTGTGCAAAATTACAGCCAAAAGCAAATAAGAAAATAAAATTTTGTTCTAATTACCTTGTTATACATAAGGTGGCTTTGGAATACAAAAAATGAACACAAAATATTACAACAGTTGTTCAAAATGCTGTCCTTTAACGTCAATGCATTGCGCGTCTTACTCGTAGCTCCAGGTCTTCACGGGTTGTAACGGCGGTTTCGTAGAAAATATTTTTTAAATGACCCCAAACAAAGAAATCAAGGGGTAATAAATCAGGTGACCTTAGAGGCTACCTTACAGGATCATTCGTCGAAATTACGTTTTCTCCGAATCTTCATTGAAGGTAATCAATTACCGTCCTTGATTTATGGGGAGAAGCGCCATCTTGTTGGAAATACATTCCCTGTCGTAAATGGAAAGGTAATTCAGCTAAACTGTCCTCAATTTCATTTTACAGGAAATCCTAAGTATCTGGCATCAGTCAGGGGTCCTTCAAATATTATTGGAGCAATGATTCTACTACCGAATATTCCAAGCCAAACATTGAAACCAAACCGCACTTGAAAATTACCCTCCCATGATAAATTTTGATTTTTTTTGTGACCAACATTTTGTATTTTGTCGGTTAAATAATCCCAAATTTGTAAACCTAGACTCGTCCGAAAATAAAAACATTCCCAAAAAATCACTGTTTGGCAGCATGTTATTCTGTAAAATCCAATTGCAATATTCCATCCTACGTTCGTAATCATTTTCGTACAAATGCTGGTGCAATTGGTGTTTACGAGAATTATAGTGGTATTTGTGCAAAATTCGGCTTACTGTTTGGTGACTGATTTCCAATTCAAACCCAATTTGCCTTAAAGAAACAGTCTTATCAACTTCTACCCGAGCCAAAACATTAATTCTGCATGAGCGGTATTTTCACAGATTAAGCAAACTTTTTTTGTTAAATGTTAAGCAATGTCATGGCCTAGCCTCCAGATATTTTAAAGTTGAAATTATTTGTATAGGGTGTTTATTACGATGATACAAAAATGGCTAACTTTAATCTATCATAACTTCATTTTTTTAAATCTAACACCCCGTATATTTTTACACATTTGGATAGAGTTTTTGTCACTCTACAATTTTTATTAACCTATAGTTATACCTAAAACCAACGGTTTCCAGTAAAACCGCATTCTAATAAAAACAATAGGTAATTTCAAGAAATTCGGATATCATAGGAGGCATTGGCACATGTTTTTTTTTTGTTTTTGCAAGAAGGAACTACGAACATGAAACAATTTATTTATAACAAAACGGTAAATACAATTTTTTTTGTTGCATCTAGTTCAAAAGATGTTCAATGTGTCCTCCATTTTCTTGCACGAACAATTTTAGACGACTCAAAAAAGACTGGCTAACATTTCTTAATTTCTGAAGATTAATTTCTTGAAATGCAGCTCTAATTCTCTCCTTCATATCTTCAGTTTAGTTGGAGCAGTTTTATCAACGGTCTCTTTTACATAACCCCACATTAAATAATCTAATTTTGTTAAGTCTGGTGACTTAGGTGGCTAACAAATTCGCCCACCTCTACCAATCCACTTATCTGGATATTTATTATTCAAATAGTTGCGTACTTGCGCACTGTAGTGGGCTGGCGCCCCGTCATGTTGCAGCCATAACCTTCGTATTGTAACTAATGGTAAATTTTCCAATAAATCTGGTAGCCTATTTCTTAACACGTTCCCTGTCCTATGACCCATATATGGGTCACACGACACGTTATCGGGGAGTCCTATGAGCCATATTTAGCTCACATGTATGGGAATTTATTTATAGTTGATTTAGGTGGACTCTAGTTATGTATACGAGTTTTCTGAATGGGACTCCTTCGAATAATACCTATATAAGTTAGTAATGTGCATATGACCCATATTTGGCTCATAGACTCTACGCAAAATATCCAAGTCTGACATCCATTATTTCAAATATCGGGCTTTATTGCAAAGTAAAAAACATAAAATTTTTGGAAAATAACGTTTTATTCTAATACAAAATACGAAACAATATTACAAACATAGGTAAACATGTATATGTCTAGACAAATAAAATAAAAATATATAAGCAAAAGAAAGGAAAAACAGCTTTTTTAATTTATAGACAAAACTAATGTTCTAAATTTACGGATGTGCACTATTGAAACAATTTAAACAATAAACTTGTCCACACGCTCTGCAAAATGTGTTAACTTTCTTAGTTTTTATTCCTGCCTCTTTGGAATTCAGACCGCTTTTTTTAAGTTCATGTAGCAACCATGGCAACTCTTACGGAGTATTTTGCCAGTCTGGTCAACATTATCTGCTAATTTATGATTGGAGTGCCGCTTTAAACGTTTAATATTAACTGCTGCTTCTGGACTGTTATTTTCGCTAGGTACTAATGCCCCTATAACAGACTCTGTAAACTGCAGCAGAGACATATTCTTTTCAACAATAGTCTGGTAAAGGATATGGCTATTGACAACTGTCGTACTGCAAAGAATCTCAATCGCAATTTTCTTGTACCAGACCAGTGACTTTCTTAAAGACGTATAATAACTTGATAGTTGATCGGAAATATCAACGCCTTGCTTTCTTTTCTTGTATTCCACAATAATTTTAGGCTTAGTTTTTGTATTTCCTCTTCTGTCTTTTCCAGTTTCAACACTTCCATCCCCGAAGCATGTAGAAATCATTAGCACATCTCGCAGGTCCCTCCATTTCATAAAAGTCATATACTGTTGTTGAACAGAACGTATTTCACCTTTCTGAAGTTTGGCTTCCAGCGTACTGTTGTCGAGTCCCTTGCGATTTTTTCTGACAGTCCCTATTAAATTTGTGTTCTGTTGGTATAGATGTTTTGCTAAACCAATACTGGTGTAATAGTTATCAGTAATAATTAGCCGACCTTCGTTGAGGAGATCTTGCGTCAGGTTAATTACTGTTGATCTGGGAATATCTAGATCTCCCAGTTTCTCAGATTTTCCATCGTAAACAGACAAATTCCAAGTGAAACCTTCAGGAGTACAAACTTTGTATAGCTTAATGCCATATCGACTTGCTTTTGAAGGATTATATTGACGGAAACTTAGTCTTCCGCGGCAAGGAACCATCGTTTCATCGACAACGATCGTTTCTCCTGGTCTATACAAGCTTTGAATGTTTTGTATTATCATATCGTGCAAAGGTTTAATTTTGAAGACACGAGATTCATCAGCATTTTCGTTATTTGCAAAATGCCAACACTTGAGAAGCAAAACAAATCTGTTATAACTTATTGGCACTTCGTGAAATAAGGGGTGGTAATATATCTTATCTTTTTTCCAGTAGCATTCTATTTTCGGAAACTGCAGAATACCCATTAGCATAAGTAGGCCTGAAACAAAATGATGCATAATAGTCATTAATAAAATTTAAATTACTAAAAATATAAAATACCTAAAAACAATTCCATTTCAACTGAGTTTGTGTTTTTCCAACGAGAAAATCGGCTGGTGCGGGAAATTCTACGGGTGTTCAAAAGTTGACCTGCATATCTGTTTGTCTCCATGACCATCAAATCCAGAACGTCTTGGGTAACTATCGATTTGTATACATCAACTGGACTTATCTGTTCACCATTGTAAGGTATATCTTTTTGCAAACCTCTTTGTCCAGTAAAGGGGAGCCTTGAAATATTTAAAACTTCTTTAAACCAAATTAAATCTACATCTTCCTGGGAATCGTTCCTATTGTCACTATCTTCTACGTCACTTTCCTGCTCGGATTCATCAGTTCCATAAGACGTTTCTGAACTACCTTCAGATGTAAAATCGGGATCATTTTGATCGTCGTCTACAGACTCCTCACTGTCACTTAAATTATCGATCTCATTTTGCAGTTCGGATTCAGTTAAAGGTCGTTTATTGTTAGACATCTTCGTATTTTTGATAGAACAGATATGAAAAATATGTTTACTCTCCTAACGCTCGATGACAACTAAAAAAGGCGCGAACAAACTCTTGGACAACAGTTAAGTTATACATGACACGTATGTGACTCACTGGACTTGGCAATTAAATTTATTACTGCTGAGTCCAATGTACCATATATGGGTCATGGTCGATTTATATGGAGGACTTATGAACATCATTTCATCTTTTTTAATTTGGACAGGGAACGTGTAAAGTGTAGATATGTTTCTCCATTTATTCTGCCTTCAAAAAAATATGGCCCAATTACATATCTTCCCATAATTCTACCCCAAACGTTTAATGGCCACCTATGTTGATGGTCAATACTCCGTCTGAAATGGGGAGTTTCTGTAAAATAATAGTGCAGATTATGCCTATTATCATTTCGGTTTTTATGGAACGTAGCCTCGTCCGAAAACAACACGTATTCGAAAAAATCCGGTTGTTCTCGCACTTTCTGAATTGCCCATTCACAAAATTCTCGTCTTTTAATAAAATCATTAGTTTCTAGTTCTTGCAATAATTGGATATGATAAGGGTGAAACTTATTTTCTTTTTCAATCCTTGCAATACTGGACTGACTAATATCCAATTCCCTACTTAAAATTCTCGAACTTACATGTGGATTTTCTACGAGACTTAGCACAACAGATAATGTGTTTTCTTCATTTACGACTGGTTTAATTCTCTTCGGCTTCTTAAATATAACTTTTTCAGCTTTCATCGAATTTAGTTTTTAATTTTGTAAAAGCGCGACAATTCGGATGTCTTTGGTCTGGATATTTTTGACCATACAATCTAGAGGCCAACAAACAATTACCATAACTCTCCCCGATACAGTAAATCATATTAATTCTTTCTTGCTTAGAAAAATTGACTTTAAATAATTATTTAAGTAGAAATTAACGTAACAATAAAGTCTGCAAATTAAAAGCGTTTCAAATTTGTTTCAAACAAATGTCAATGATAAATGCCATCTAGATATTTTGAAAATTCACACAGTTCAAGTATTTAAATGTAGAATAACAAGACAACTTTCTTTTCATTTCTAAAAGATGAAACTTACATTAATTGAAACAATAATGCTCATAGTTGTTTCTTGCAAAAACAAAAAAAAACATGTGCCAATGCCTCCTATGATATCCGAATTTCTACAAATTACCTGATGTTTTTATTAGAATGCAATTTCACTGGAAACGGTTGGTTTTAGGTATAATTATAGGTTAATAAAACTTGTAGAGCGACAAAAACTCTATCCAAATATGTAAAAATATATGGGGTGTTCCATTTAAAAAAATGAAGTTGTGGTAGATTAAATTTAGCCATTTTTGTATCATCGTAATAAACACCCTATACAACTTTAAAATATCTGGAGGCTAGACCATGATATTGTTTAACATTTAACAAAAAAGAGTTTGCTTAATCTGTGATAATACCGCTCATGCAGAATTTATTAGTGAGGACTGCAAGTGACAATTTTTTTGAAAAAAGTTGAATAATTCGACAACACCACAATAGAATTTCAAAAACAAGACATATTTGAAAAGGCAATTAAAGATAGAATAAGAATTTGTAAAAATATATATGGTGTCCTATTTAAAAAAACACACTTTTGATATGCCACTCTAGCATCAAACACCCTGTGTGATTAGAAATAATTTTAAAATATGGTACTCTTGACCTCCTACAATTTTTATTTGAAAGTTTTTTCTGTGTAATAAATATTAAAGAAGATATCGACCGAGGCGCCCTTGGTGACTCACCTTGTATATATATATATATATATGTATATATATATATATATATATATATATATATATATATATATATATATATATATATATATATATATATATATATATATATATATATATATATATATATATATATTCACATCATCACATAAAAACATGCTCCTTTTAGCAGGACAAAGAAACCATATTACAGTTGCTTTTATTTATTACGTTTATTAAACAGTTTTAGTATGGAAATGAATCCAGTGTTTGTTTCTGGTACTTCAAGCATACAATAATTTAAAGATGTGGTACAACAGTACGCCCAGTGATTTAAACAACAATCACAACAAAACATAATCATTGATCGTTTTGAAACTTACTTATCTATATTATGTGTTCTACATGATTAGTATTTAAAGTCGGAAATATTCTACAGGGTGATCATTTTAAGTTCCCCACTCGATTTCACGTCCTTTCACCTAGAAAAAAAATTCCTCAACTATACTTATGTATTTCGTTTTTTGAGGAGTTCGAATTCGAAAAGAAAAAACCAATTGAACGTCTAATAAAAAAGTTATTGCCAGAAAACTTATAAATGATAAATTTGACTCCCTATATCAATGCGGAAATGTATATCACATACTTTTTTTACTTCCTGTTTAATCGAAAATTACTTCATCTTTTTGTTTTAAGATTAAGCTTAGTTTAAAGAAAATATATTTTGATTTCTGCAATAGGTATATAATAAAACATCATTCATTATCTTTCATATTTAATAAAATATTGCAGTTTGAATTCAAAATAACATAACAGTCAAAATGAATAAAAACATTTAAATAATATACATATTTATTTCGGATATTAAATTCCATATATTATATTTATAAAATATGTCCGCAAACTTTATCAGGAGACGCGTTTGATTAAATCTTCTACATCTGATTCACATAATAGGGTTGTTTATAGAATAATTCTTGTTGCAAGTTTTTATATTCGTCAATATTTTATTTTTGGCATTTGTTATAAATAAGAGATAAAATTACACGAATATATTGCACTAGGCCGACTCGATCTCGACACGGTAATTCGGGAGTCTTGTGTATTAAGAATGTTTAACTTACCTCACTCTAAAATCGTTATGGATTTACTATTTCACTTACTTTCTTTTTCACAATATTACTTGATGTGTTAGCTTCATTTTGCGTCGCATAAGCTACTAAATATTTTCAAAATAAAAACGAAATCGCTGTTTGAAAAAACTATGTAACACGATACTTACTTCTTGTTGTTAATGCTGTACATGTTTTCTTATACGATTAGAAACAAAATAAAAAAAACGTCAATGGAAACAATTAATTAGTGCTCATTTTAAAAAACGTATCTTGAAATTGGTAATATAACAACGGTGATATCACGAGTTAAATTATTAACTATTTATATCAAGCAACCATTGTTTAACCTATGTGTTTACAAGTATAGTCCAAATATGCGCATTTTAAAATAAAAATTGGTATGATCGATGTTTTTTTTTTTAATTTATTATTAATCATTTATTGAATTTGTTCCATACTTTAGCGACACATATTAAGGCGTACTATGATGACATGTCAAACAATTTACAATATACATAAAAATGCATGTTATATGGTTTCAAGTCAAAAAGTATAAATTCAATCTTCAAGAAGTATATAGAACTTATTGCCATAATGGTGTATTGAAATTTATCGCAAATTTATTTGAATTTTGTTCTCTTGCCGTCTGACTTGCTAATGAGTTATGACACTTTCAAGGAATCAATAATAGGGAATAAAGTATTGTTCCCAGACGAAAGCGATGATTAATCTTGCTCAAAGAAGAGGGATTAGCTTCTAAAGGTCTTTTGAATTGTATTTTTTGGTGGTGGCACAGGTTTTACATTGATATTTTTTTATATTATAACAATTTATTAATATAGGTATTAGTTTTGCACGAAAGACGTGGCTTAAATGTTCAAAGAAAAAGGATCATTTTTCAGATATTTCTTATATGCATTATAATGGTCTTACAATGCTTTAAACATAGTCGAGTGAAAATATTTAAAATTATTATAAATAATATTATCGGCCCAAAATGGATTATGCAATTCTCGAAAATGCTAAAGAGTAAGTTAAAAAGAACGTACGAATAAAAAAATTGATACGATCACACCATTTTGTAGTGACCTTTGAGGGTGTCAATGATATTATCTGTTTATACTAGTAAATATTTTCTTTGGTGAGACGTGTTTATGCAGTTTGTTTCTTATTTTAATGTTTATATTTTACAACTAATTTTTTCTCCCAGCTTTGTTCAAAAAACAAGAATAGTCCACAATTTTTGTCATATTTCCTTTCAGTTTCAAAATTCTAACCGAATCTTAAAAACCAAATTCTTCTATAATGACTGGTTTTTGTTTCTAATTCAAGAAAATAATTTCATTAGTTTCAAATTCACAAAAATAAATATAAATCGTTTTCATAATTATTGCAACAGGTCTATCACTCAATTCCGTTAACCTCGTCTTAAATCGACAAAATGAATAAAAATAGTTATTTACGTAACAATACCAAAAGATAATTCCTTACTGGGCGACTTGGCAATGCCAGTGAGCCCACACTTTCCGGGTGTGTTGCATACAATATTTTTTCTGCAACTGTTTTTGCTACTCTCAAAATAAAATGGTATTTTCACATAATCGTATAATTTCATAAATATTGCGTAAATTCTTAAAATTTAACTGGCAGATGTTAGACCCTTACTTTCAAATGGTAATGATAATGGTGGGGGGACTGACGCCTGGCAAGTAGGCCGCAGACGGTCCCTTTTTACACACTCCCAGCTGTCCCCTCAGCCATGTGCCTCTCTTGCTCTCTCGTCGAATCTTTCCGATCTTCTGATGAAGGTCAGGATGTCACTCAGTGGGAGAGAGCTCATCTCCTGCCTTAGAAGTGCCTCAGAATCGAAGATGCTATGTCTCAGGTGCCCAAACGCTTCACAATGTCCCAGAAAGTGGTAAGACGTTTCCTCACCACTCCTGCATTCTGGACATGTAGGATCTTCCTCAATACTTATCAATGATAGATGCCTCCTAACTCTGCAGTGGCCTATCAGAACTCCGATTAAAAGATTCTTCCGACTCCGGATAAGTAACTAAGCCGTTTCCGATTTGTTCGGCCCCGTCACAAAATCATGAGTTTGCCTGCAGGCCCTGTTAGTCCTCCATTTCTCAGTATCTCGTGGGCCCACTTATTGAGAGCCGTTGTGACCTACCTTCTTATAATACCTAACATAGGGTCAGGCCCGAGACAGGGTTCTCGGCTCCAAATCTAGCCAATTCGTTGGACTTCTCGTTGCTTGTAACTTCGGTATGTCTCAAGACCCACACAAGTCTCACTTGTATATGCCTAGCAGGCTCTTCTAGGGTGTCTCCACACTCCTGAATGAGAGCTGATCTCGTCCAGGAGGAGCACACCAGCCTTTAGAGCAGCCTGGTTATCGGAGCAGATGTATACCATCTGTTCCGCCCCATTCCCTAACCTCAGCCTTACCTGCCACCGCTAGGATGGCGTAAACCTCGGCCTGGAAGACCGTGGTGTACGAACCTAGTGCACTCCTTTGCCTTCCAGATATATTCCCGCCCTGGAGGACGGTCTGGTGGCCATCCGAGAATCGCCTGTGTAGCACACCAGAGAGTCCGGGGGAAGTCAATTCTCCCTTCACTCCACTCCTCCCTACTGGGAAGAGTGAGAGTATATTTCCCTCCAACCTTAACTGATCTTTTGCTTCTCTCACCTTTAGGACAGATATAGAGATTTCCATCTCCGCCAGCCCAGCAATTGCCGCGTGGCCTTCAGCTCTACCTGGACACCGCCAGCTCCCAGAATCCCACATTCTCAGATATACCGCCATAGTCTCCCTCTTTATCAACAAGGGAACCAACGCTTCCCTACCAGAGCAGCTGTTGGTGTTGTCCTTATTGCGCCAGTGATCCCTAGACAGGCTAGTCTGTAGACTTTGCCAGCTTTCGGGGCGTGGTCGCTCTGTCATTCTGCCTGCTGATTTTCCAAACATTTTGTACAAATCTTCATACTGTTAAGTAAATCCTTCTTAATATCGCTGTTTTCCCATTAAAGTGCGCTTTTTCAGTCTTATGAAACTAATTTGACAGAATAAATTGTACAATTTTTTAAATTTTTTAATTTTTTTTTTTAGAGGAAATCTCGGTTATTTAGAACAAAATTTCAAATACTTGGTTGAAAATATTTGATAAAAAAGATAATATCAGTAATTCCACACAGTGAAATATAAAGAGATACAATGTGCACCTCACCGAATAAATGCATAAACAATCACATTTATGGTAAAAATTACTTAACTAATACTAAGTGCTGCGGTTTTATTCAGACTTGCATATTACTTTATTAGGGTTCCTTTTCAATAATTCATTAAAAAAGTTATGTTTACTAAATTTATTTCACTCTCAGATCAAACACTTATTAGCGGTATTTCCAATGCCAAGTACAGTATATGAATTTTAATTATACTGCCTTTGAAATATCAAAAAATTCATGATTGCTTGGTGTAAATTTAATTTCAAGTTTAAATATATTATAAAATACTGATATCATTACTCCGATGGCTCCCTAGACTATTTTTGTATAAATATGTATTTCTTAAAGAGATCAAGACAAAATATTTGAATTGTTACATTGAGGGTACCTTGTCTGTTGAAATAATTAAAACTGATTTAAAACAAACATCCGTCATGTAAATAATATTTAATTTAAATGGTGAACATTTTAAAGTACAGTTTTGTTAGCTGAGCCACTGTTCCTGCAGATTACCTCTAAAAAGCAGGTGGGATTAAGGAACACAAGTGATACATAAGTCGTACAACAGCACCACGCTGAATAAACGATGAGAAATTTAGAGACGGTGAGGAACGTTGAACCAAAATAATTTCCCCAAGCAAATAGTTATAATAGTGTAGCTTTATTTATAGAGGAATACAGAATAATTCACTGTGTAAACATAAAACTAAGTAATAATCCTCTACCGTGTTTGCTTTTATTTTATTAAAGGTTTGTAACAAACATTTTAAATCCTTGCATAAATATGAAATTAAAAATCACGCAAATTACCTTCCAATTTTTTTACTTTTTTCTACCTAATAAGGAAGTATAGTAATTGTTATTTTTTTCGACCTCGATATTTTGATTGATATATACGTTTTGAACTCTTCTGAATCCATTCTGACTATTTTCCGAATGATGTCTGTCGGTGCGATCGTGCGTGCATGCGTGTGTGTGTGTTTGTTTGTGTGTGTGTGTGTGTGTGTGTGTGTGTGTGATGTGAGTGCGTGTGTGTGTACGTGTGTGTGTTGCAACACCCCCAGTCCAATTGTTGGCATAACACAATAAGCTGGGGTTGTACTTATTAACCGATAGCTCAGTGAGCAGGTCGTGATTAAGGGCTTAGATTGATTTGAGTTCTCACCAAAATCTAGGCTGGGCGCCAGGACTCTTGCAAGTACCAAATTATTAAAATTTTACTTTAAAAGGTAAAGATAACGTTAAAAGTTGAATTCTGTTGGGAAGAAGTTGAATAAAAAGATACTATTTAATAAAAAGTATAATAAGACTGGTATATGTACAATATTTACATTGGCTCAGGTTGAAGACCAATAAACTAACCACACAAAAAAAATGATGTTAGTGAAAGAGAAAAAAAATTAAAAATAACTGATATCTTACAAATTTCTTCTGACCAAATAAAAATGTTTACTGGGGACGAAGATCTTACGCAACTTCAATGGGTTAGTCCAGCGAAGAATCCACCAACGGCTAAGCTCTTAATGGGTTCGGTGTCAGTTTAACTCATCACTGTCAGTACTGCAGTTACCCTTGAGAAAGAATGCCAGTTGTATAAAATATCATTTTCCTGCTCCACCCAATATATAATGATCAGTTCCATCCACCAGTTGTCCTCTTCTCTTGGTCCAGGTATTTACATAAAAAGGGGAGAGTTTTATAAGATCAGTATTATAGGCAAAACAAAGTTAAAAGCTGTGACGTTTGAATTGTCCAGCTACGTAGACAAAATATGAGTTAACACAAATTTACAGAGTAAATTGCAAACTAAACAAACTAGGATCGGTATCCCACAATATTTTAGGAAGTTGAAGACTTCAACTAACTTAAGTATCAATAAAAGTTACGTTAAATAGAAAAAATAATAGTCCAACAAATAAACTAGGTGTACGATAATAAACAAGTGAAATAGGTATTCACTAAATGTTAAGATATTTTTTTACTAAAAGAAGTTAATCTTCAAGAAAATAGAATTTAGAATGTCTGTATACAGACAGACAACTAGAAAGATAACGTAAATACGTATTTGCTAAATATAAAATAATATGATAGTTCTCAACTTGAAGGTAACGTTAAATTAAATTATTTATTAGTTCCTCGGAGAGAGGGAATAATGAATTACAAATAAAGAAAGATACATAACTTGACTATATGTTTACTGTAGATAATCAAAATTTAATCAATTGCCAGATAACTAGGCAGGTATCTTTGCCAGAGAACTAGGCAAGGCTCCACTAGAGCAGCGTTCCTGACTAAATACTAAGTAAACGTTCAAGTAAGCATTCGATATTTTAAATTTAGAAAAACCTTACGTTACTGAGGTCTGGTTGATAAATATATGCACTGGTATAAAATAGTCCACCACAAAACAAATGCACCACCTTAGATAATTTTCAAAAAGGTTATAAACAAATAGGTTTGGTCCAACAAGGTGTACCAATCTCCAAATGTCACCAGTTTACCACTGTTCAGAGCGCTACCAATGTAGCTAAGTGACCTAAATCATCAACAGACAAAGACAGAAAACAACTACGATACAAAATGGCGACCTCCGTTGCCGAGTAAATCTAAAATTGACAATAACCGAAAGTTAGTTTAAATTAGCACACGAACTTATTACAATATCAGAGGGATATTAGATAAATTGCCAATAAGGCACGATAAATCGATACCAATCAATATTAATGATGGCTGTTCCAAAGAACAACCAGGGTGAACTGATCACCGAAAAGCAAATTCGCCCAAGGCGTAAATTAAGATAATTACGGTACAATATTATTATGCAAATGAACTCAAAGGTACCTTAAATCAATATAGCAACTTTTTAAATAATGATGATCATAAAATCAAATGATGATACCAGAAAACATATAAATTTTACCAGACCGCTGAACTAGAGATGGTTTCCATCAGAACGCTACACTAGTAAGAAGAAAGAAGCTTAGTTCTGTTCTGCCACCTAAACTCGGTTATAGTTTGGAAAGAGACAGACATTTGAGAGTAGGGTATGAGCAATAAAGATAGACAGATATTTAGTGCAAAAATCTGCAAAACCAACTGTTCCAGTAGAAATCAGTGGCGCCATCTCGACTAGACTGGCAGAAACTTAATTCATCGTGGACAACAACAAACTGGAATGAAATGGCTTGCAATTTCGTTTCATGTGTGGGTGTGCGCGCACGCACGATAACTCAAGAATACTAATGGGAGACTTCCCAAATTTGGCAGTTAAGATTTTCAACATTTTGGGTCACATTGAATTTGATGAATACCAGAAGAGACATAATGAATGGAAGAAGAAAAAACTTTTCAAACAATTTCGGGAAAAAATGTTAAAAATTATTATTGCATTTCTGGACGAATCTCGATGAATTATAATGAAAAAACATAACTTTGTGCAGTCACAGTTTTTGAGAAAAATCTTTCAAATTTGGTACACGTTTTAAAGGCCAAAGACAATGATAAACTCGGTGCTGAGCAAAATTGGCCAGCTGAAAGGAGGACCACGGGACCCAAACTTTTTTTGTATTTGTCTTTACAAAAAAAATTAATTCTTGATGAAAGATTATAAATCATGTCTATTATATCAAGCCAATAAAATATATTTTCCAAGTACTTAAATAAAGCTGACGTAAACTAAAATTTTTTCCACATTTGACCTCATGGGGTTAGGATAAATTTAACAGTTTGATTTTTGAAATATCAATGTCAATAAGAAGAAATTATTAAAATATATGACATGAATTATTATTGACAGTATCGAATGACGCTAATAATTAATTATTTAAAAAATGTAATGAAACATTTCAAGGTACGCTATTAAAATTTAATTGAGGTAAGTGAAGAATTAAATAGAATGATTGTTTTAGATCAGGATAACATATTACTGGTGTAAGAAAGTTATGTGCTGGCCACATCAGATATTTTTATGTTAAAATAAACATTGTCAAATGAAATGGATTTGAAATAATATTATTTTTAGATAGAATATATTTTATAATTAATTATATTCTTATTTTCACAGTTAAATAGCCAAAACGAGATTTTTTAAATTGTTCCTAAATTTCGATGTCATTGAAAGCATTCTTCCTAAAAAAGTTGAATCTGCTCAACTAATTATTAAAAACTGCGGGTAATTCGTACATTCCAGGTCCGTACATATCATATCATAAATAGGCATATAACATGGTGCTTCTGCTTTTGCAGAAAAACAATTTAATCCTTTCACTGCAGCGCTCGATTTAGCTGCACGGGTCATCGGGACGGCTGTGGTAACCCTTACGGCAATATCTTCTTCCCCTAATTAACCCCAAAATGGTGCATGTTATTTTTGTTTTTAAGGAAAATATGGAAAGCCGACTAGTAGAACAATAAATGACGTGTGTTACTTTATGTAACCGACGCAGTTTCCTTCATGAAGGCATTTGAAATGTGCTTAGAAAATACACAAGTATGTAAATTTATTATTACATGTGACATGTTTAGCACACGGACTTCATCGTATTGCAGAAACTGTTAGAGACCGCTATCCCATAATAGACAGATTATTAGCCAGCGTGAAGAAGACATTTTCAAAAGCGCCGCGCGCCGTCTCGAAGAAAATTATTTGAAGACGAACTACCGAATACGCCATTACCGCCACAACATGTTGTGACGTGTTGTGGCATATGGTTAGAGGACTCTTATATTTAATATAAGAGACATTTAGTTATAGAAAATTATGCAATTATCCCTAAAAAAGTGTTTTGCAGAAATTGAGTTTTGAAAATAAGCTCCTCACTTATCATATTTTTATATGTGTATATCAGCGCAGTATCCTGGATTATCTTCTGGTTTTTACGTCATGTACGATTTATTCGCAAACCTAAATAATGACTAATTTGCTCCGGAATCCATAGCAAATCCTCACACAATATTTTATTTGGAATTGTGTGTTACTTTGTGGTCAAGCGGTAAAAACACTTGCCTCTCGCCCTAGAGTCCCGGGTTCGATCTCCGGTCGAGGAGCTAGGATTTTTTCTAAATCAGAAATTAATCATAGTACACTCGGACATTGGGTGTGTGTCCATTGTCTCTAAATGTGTAGTCCTCTCCCACAAAAGGTAACTTGACGGGGTTGTCTTTTCTGTGCTGTTTAATTCAAGCTAAAATTGTTATGTGAACAAGCGCAAGTGTGAAGATTCATCTTTACACTTTTGTAATAGTAGAGTGCTCAATGTCCCAAAATGTATTACCCTATGGGCCTTTTGAGACTAAAAGATAATACTTATACAGATTAAAAGCTTATATTTTTTATTCAATAACGTTAAACGAGTGTTAATCAAAATGCTTGAGATATCTTGACAAAACGATAGCTAAAATATTTATTAATGTGGCTATTACCCAAATTATAATTCAACTTTTCGTTGTTATTTTTGGTAGTGATATGATTGGTAACGAATTAAATCAAATCAAAAGATGCAAGAACAAAATTAGCCGAAGAATATATCCCTCGCCGGACACCCGGTCCGTTGCCGACCTAGCATCCCCATGTATGAGATCGTCGGGGCAATTGTTAGGTCGGGCGGAGCGGGGCCGGTCCGGACTTAAAAATAACAGTAAACAATAAATACAACACCTAAACTAAATAATTTAAATTGTATAATAACATTAATGAATAGAATTAGCGACGCATGTAAAAGCAGGCGTCGCTAATGAAAATACTTTAAAATAATACTGGAAAAATGAAGTATAGTGTAAATTGATGTATATATATTTCGAATTTAGGTATACTACGGCGAGCCAAATTGCCACAGTAAAAAAGCTCGTCTCCAAACAATACTGAGATAGAGAGCGGGAATGCCCAACTCCGCTTATTTTCACGTAGAAAATTATTCTTGTATATTTATAACGTTCCGCAATTTACTGATGGTTTTCTTATAAGTTGGAAAAAATTGAAGAGAATTTAGAACACGAAAATAAACAAAACGAAAGGAAGAGAAAGGTGAAAATTTTGATTTTGGCACCCTATTTATAGATAGCGTGGTGGCCTAAAGAGGTTGTCAAAATATTGGTAACGTCTGATATGGTAATTTGTGTTTTATCCGAAAAGGAGCGTTATACTCCCTTATTTGAGTGATGTTGGCGGTTAGTGGACTACCAGAGAGTTTAAATTCGTAGAATCGTTCGGAACTATCTCTGATATAGACCACTATGGGTACAATGTCGTTCCAAATTTGGCATAATTCCCTTAAGGGGGTGCATCTTGTCGAGTTACTTATTAGGCGTACACATTTATTTTCTAAAACTTCCAATTTGTACAACATCGTCGCGCTCACGGAACACCAGGCCGGCGCAGCATACGTTAGGGCCGGTCTCAATATCATTTTTTTCCTTACGGGTTGCGGTTTAAACTACCCGCTGTACTGAAGCTTAAGCTTATTGTACTCCATAGTCTCATTACTCAATAAGACCCGTTCTATCATAGTATAAATCAATTTTTTGTTATCCCTGTTTAATCTGCTATTCCCCGCCATCAGGGGGTATAGATTCCTGGACACGGAATAGACTTTACGTATCGTCTCGTTTACATGTTTTCCGAAATATAGTCCTTTACCAAAAGTTACGCCTAAATATCTTACTTCCTGTTTCGTCTCAATTGGACTAACCCCCATCAAAATAGGTGTAATAATTCTATTATTGGTAAATTTTCTTGTGAAAATAATAGCCTCCGACGTGGCGACGTTCACCTTCACCTTCCACTTGGCGTAGTAGACTGACGCCCGTACCATGTGCGCCTTTAGCAACTGCCCAGCAACTTGAGCATGATGGTAGTGGTAGTACACGGCGGTATGGTCGGCGAACATCGCCAACTTGGTGTTCGGGAACCGCGGATAGTCGGACACGTATATGTTGTATAATTTTGGCGCGAGAAAAAACCAATGCGGTACGCCTGCTCTAATGTCCCTCTGTGTAGAGAGTTTTATTCACTCTCACTCACAGTCTTCTGATGTGCAAGTAAGAGTGGGTTAAGTGGCCCGGAAAGTCTTACCGATGCAGTTTATAAATAATACCGCGCAACCAGACGCTATCGAAGGCTTTTTCAATATCCAGGAGCACCATGGCGGTGCTCTTATCGAGATTGTACTGTCGCTTTACATCACTAATGATCCTGATGATCTGCCGAGTCGTGCTGCGTCCCTTCTTGAATCCGAACTGAATATCGTCATCGATTTCAAGATTGTCCTGGACAGTGTTTAGTCGCTTCAAAATGATCTTTTTGACCAGTTTAGATACCGCAGGTAGCAATGATATCGAGCGGTAACTCGCAGCCGTTTTCGGATTTCTGTTTGGTTCCAAAATGGGGCACACTACCGCACCCTTCCATTAGCTAGGCAAGTGCTGCAAACGCAGAATGCCATTGGTGATGTGCATAAGTTGGACAATACCCTTCCTCTGCAGATTTTTGGGTATTTTATGATTGATACCGTCCGATCCCGGCGCTTTCTTGTTAGCGAGCGTCTTGATAAGCTTTTTCAGCTCCGCGAGTAATATTATTGTAATAAATGTATATTGTTTATATCAGCACTTGCTGTTCTCATCAAAATGTTACTATATATATTATTGTAATTCTAAACTAAGCCAGTTACTATCTCGCCTTTGTTGTCACTAATCGAATTGCTTTTTGTTTGTGCACATTTTTTAACTTGTGATTTTTGTAAAAGAAAATAAATTTTTTAAAAATGAAGTTTGAGTTTAAAGTTATTTAATTGGCACAGTCGCGTCGGATTTGTCGGTCGGTCCATCTATTGAAGATAGATACGATTATTCGTAATTCTCATGTATTTTCTTAAAAATTTTAGACAAATCAAAGAACTTTCGTTCCTGATTAATTCATCCATTGTGCAAATGGCACCTTTTTCAAGATTACTCTATCGAAGAAGAATCTGGAGGAGACATTGGGCTGAATTAAAGTAGGTTCAATCCGCAAGTGAACTGAGTAGCTTGTCAGAAGAGGCTGAGAGGAAGATAGAACTCCGGTACACCTAAGACAGTAAGGATCCCGGATCATCGTGGATAACCCCTGGAGATTGTTAGATTTGTAAGGTAAGACCTTCCATATCTATTTAAAGCAAGTCAGGTTAATTGTCAAATTTAACCCCAACAATTTTGCGTTCGTACTCTATCGAAGAAACTTCGAACATATTTAGAGAGAATTAAAGCTTAAGAATTTGAAAATTGATATATTTTCCCGTATTTTCCCTATTTTACCATATTTATTCCCTTCTAAGTTTATAATTTTGAAAACATAATTTTTATTTAAGTTTAATATATTTAAATATTATTTCACACTGAAATCGTCGAAGTAGTTGAATACTAATTTTTGGCCACCCTGTACATTTTTAGGAAATGAAAATGATTCAAAAATATTAATTAGATGTCTCGTAACTGGTATTCGTATAAGTTTTCTTAAAACCCATAATTGTGACTGTGGTGATTTTTTAATATCCATCTGCAGATGGCATTATTTCAACAAAAAAATTCATTACATCAAAGTGGTTGGGAGATAGCCAATAATAATATAGGAATGAATAGATCCTAGAAAGAGGCTTCAAAAAATATACTGATATACAATACATAGCATTCTATTTAAAAAAAAGGCACTTGGTCCTGTAATTTCGTTTTGGCTCGCGCTGTATGTTCGAAAATAATTTCCAGTTATAGACTTTTTTATCTAGTTTACTTGCAATTTTTTAAAAAATTTCTAGCTATCGTAGAACTCGAGATATTGAGGTCCAACGCACTATTGCCCCACCCTGTATACTTCTTAATAGTTTTATATTTATATTTTATTGCTATTACCTTTTCGAAAAAGTATATATATATATATATATATATATATATATATATATATATATATATATATATATATATATATATATATATATATATATATATATATATGTATATATATATATATATATGTATATATATATATATGTATATATATATATATATATGTATAAAGTGCCCATAAATCGAAAACGGTGTGCATTAGATATAGAGTATATTACCTTTTTAAATAGGTAAATGTATCGCCTTTCCGAATCAGTAATAATATATAGGGCATTCCATTTAAAAAAAATGACTTTCGTGCATTTTTCTAAGTCACTTATAGAAAGCATTCTCTAACTCACCCTGTATGATATTCGAAACATTTGATTAATGGAGGAGATGGCCCCAGGCCTTGCCTAGCCGCAACTAAAAAATTATCTTTTAATTGCTGCGTAGGTAGGAGAAAACACGATTTACTGAAAGTCAAATTTTTGGCAATAAATTCAGAAAAGAATTATTATCTCGAAAACGGCTTGAGATAGGTATAGGGAAATATTAACAAAAGTTACTCAGAAAGAGACGACGATCCAAAAAAACCTAAAAATATACAGGGTATTCCATTTAAAATAACGAAGATGTTGCCAGTTTTACGTATAAGTGGCAACACCACACTTTCGAAAATATTTTAGTTGGAGAGATCATACTCGATTATCTTGGTAACCAAGATTTCAAGGCAATCGGTTGATCCATTCTCCATATACTTCTAATACTCCACCCACCGTGGCTCACCTGTATATATATATATATATATATATATATATATATATATATATATATATATATATATATATATATATATATATATATATATATATATATATATATATATATATATATATATATATATATATATATATATATATATATATATATATATATATATATATATATATATATATATATATATATATATATATATATATATATGTATATATATATACAGGGTGTTTACAAACTTGGGAATTATTTTTTGAGGATAAGTACATCTTGATATAATAAATCGTATAGTGTTCACTTGTAGATGGAACATACATATTTTGGTCCATACAAATTTCTGTCGCAGTTTCCTTTGTGAGTTGCAAATTTTGCACTGCATCAGCTTTCAGGAAAACTTTTATCTCAGTTTCATAAAATCACCTTCTTTGAACTGTTTGAAGCAAATAAATTTATTCTCTGACCACTGCCTCTGATCGCTTTCCCCAAGCACTTCCGATCACTTCTCCAACATCGCTCCTTTAGGAAATCTAAAACACGTAATTTGTAGAATTGAAAAAAATAACAGATCAAAACTAACATACCTCTGAAAAGTGATCCCTTTAGGTTTAAAATGTTTTACCTTAGAACATTATTCCAGTGCATAAGACGTTGTTTACAATTGTTTTTTATAAAAGTACCAAATACAATTTGCACAATAAAAAAATATATTATTTTCACTACACAAAGTATTAAAATATCCTATCGTAGTCATAGAAAGTCATAAAAAATTCATATAATGAAAGAAATCGCGCACTATAACTACAGAAAACCATTAAATGATGGAATGACATTTCTAGTCTAATGGAAATGGCGTCGCCAATGATGCCACCAGATTTTTCGATGCGCAAACGTCCAATCTCCCTAAGCGTATGTGTACAGACTCAGGGACGGACTCGCCCAGCCGGCAGGTCGGCAATTACCGACGGGGCCAAACACTTCTAGGGGTCAAACTGCAAACTGAAACAATGTATTTTTTCCTTTTCCTTTGTAGGAAATTATTTTCCATTAACAAAGTCAAAAATATTTATCTGGCCACCGGGCGCCAGCTAGTACAAGTGGTTTACTCTTTACTAGTGTAACCAACGATTCGCAAGAAGCTGAAAGATGTAAAATTGGCACTAGTAGCGTCATCCATCCCATATTTGCGAGGTTGTTAGTCGCGCGCTTCTCAGTCCTGTAAGTAAATTAGACCCCACCTCCCCAGGCGTTCTATACATTGTGCAATTTTTATCGATGCAATAACTATTGGTCACTTTTGACCTGCTGATCTATATGGTATCATGCGGATTCGGTTCGTCTCTCACAGTCCTGTCAGTGAGTGGTGTGTTAGATGATTGTGTGTATTAACAGTTATTTATGTACCTAAATGAGTGCTTCAGTCCCAGAAATCATGCTAGGGACTAAAACACACCTTACTCGAAGTACATACAACATTTTCCACGAGCGGGCACTATTTTAACTTAAAAAAAAATGAAATGTAAAAATTAAAGAATAGTAATTGGCCACAAAGCTTTTTAGGTATTCTTGTCCTGAAGTGGGTTGAAACCTTTGACGCGCGTTTCGCCAACCAAGTTGACATCACCTGGGAATGAATATAACTGTTTTAACATCATATAATGTCTGAACGTTGGCATCATCTGGAGATGCCTAAAACAGTATTAATCATCCTCAGATGAGTGCAGGATATGGTGTTTTAGTGTTTCGTGTTTCATGGAAAACTATGTCAGTGTTAAGTATTGCAAGGATACTTTAATTGTCTATTTGACATTATCTTTTATTTATTTCTGTTTGACATTTAGATTGCTAAATATTACTAATTACCAAATATTGCGAACTGTGAAAATTACCATATTAATATTAATTTTGATTTGAAATAAGTTATATTTTATGGTTTATATTTGATTTTTATTTTTTCATTCTTTCTACCATTAAAAGTTTGACATAATTACAAATATTGCCTATGGGGCCGATTGAGGTCAGTTCGATCCTGTGTAGAGTTTACAAATGGTGATATAATCGTTGTTTGTAATTTAGTGATATTACAGGTCCCTAGATTATAGGTTTGCTTGCGAGGTTGTGAATTTCGTGATCTCTGTATGTCAAATGTCAAATGGAAATTGGAAATTTTTAAGATGTGAAAAAAAATTTACCACAACGTACTCACAAGTCACAACGTATTTCTTTTTTTTTTGTGCATAGAGAAACTAAAAATAAAATCTTTGTGTGTTTGTATGTGAATATGCATCGAAACTCCCGTCAGCTGTAATATCGAATAAGCACAAACGTCGTTTACTTAACAGAGAACGTGTTTTAAGTGTATAACGCAGTTTTAAAAACTAATATTAATGATTACTGAACAATAAGATTTGAACAACAAGATTAGTTTTAAAACAAATCTTGTTTTATTTCGTTAATTTTGTGTTCTCAAAATAGACGTTTGTATTTTATGGAATTGTCTAGTGATATGGAAAAAGTGTCATATTGGTTTAGATCCATCAGCCGAAACCCGGTTTAGATGCTTTTATACTTTCAAAAAGAAGACTTCACTACAAATGGTGATGCATTTCCAAATATCACACATGGAAATATTGTTAATTATTTAGTTTTTTGAGTGGAGTGCCTACACAAAGAAAGAATTATGTGAATTATGTTTGTGGTTGGGTTTGATGCATTTCCAAATATTGCACATGGAAATATTGTTAATTATTTAGTTTTTGAAAGTAGTGCCCTACACAAAGAAGGAAATATGTGCGTTTGTGGTTGGGGGAAGGGAAGTCTTTTAAGGAATTTTCTGCAAGAGAAGTTTTTGCAAAGGTAAAAATAAGTTCAATTATCAGGGATTTCTTCACTATAATTTATTATAGTAGATTGGGAATATTTCCATTTTTAAATTGTACAATGCTCACAAAGATGTAAATATTTTGAATTCTCTATTTTGTATTTGTACGAGTATTTCCATAAAAACACAGATATTATGAAAAATAACAAATTTAATAATGTAAAAAAATGTAAATCAATCAATCAATAGTGAGAAAAATGTTTTAAGCTGTAGTTAGATTCTTTAAAACAATTCAACCCATGGGTTATGTTGCACTTTTCTGGCTGTTACAAGACGTTTAATTTTCGAGTAAAATATTTAATTTAAAAAAATGAGTACAATTTGATCGGTAGCATAGTTAGATGTTATTTATCTAATTCTATTGGAACAAGAAAAAAATTGTCGCTAAATAATGGGCGTTGAGATAAAATTTGGCAACACTGCCAGAGCCATAGACATTATTATATGTCTATGGCCATTACTTTCGCATACAGCTAGCTTCGTCAGCGGTTCTCAAACAATTTGATGTATTATTTAAAATATTTTTTTTTGCCACTTCTGAATAACTTTTACTAAGGTAAATTTTTAGCAATCGACTTCTTTACCAAGTACTACCTCCCATTAAAAATATATTCCCAAGTTCGTAAACACCCTGTATATATATACATATATATATACATATATATATATATATATATATATATATATATATATATATATATATATATATATATATATATATATATATATATATATATATATATGTATATATATATACAGGGTTATTCACGGAAAGCGGGTATTAGACGTTTCTCGGGATCTGTCGAGTTTAAAAATCTGAAAATTCGTTAGTTGGGATTTAGGAATTTCATATTCGTCTATTCAACGAATTCTAAAAGAAGCATAAGATGCATAACTTTCTATACCAAAAAGTACAATCATTGAAACCCGAAGATTTTCGAAAAAGAACTGATTTCTGTGAACAGATGATCGTACGTCTTCAAGAAAATCCTGATTTTTTTAAAAGAATTATTTGGACTGATGAGGCAAAATTTTCCAAAGGAATTTTTAACAGGCGAAATTTGCACTGGACACAACAAAACCCTCATGTGGTACGGGAATCGAATTTCCAGACCAAATTTAGTTTTAACGTTTTTCTGCTTATTAGTAGATAACAATTTTAAGTATCATATCTACGAGGAAAATTTAAATAGTAACAAATACATGGAAATCTTGAGAATAGTAGATGAAACGTTTATTGATAGTTTGCCCCTAAATATTTATAATTCTATGTATTATCAAATGGATGGTTGCGGCCCACATAATACATGGGAAGTGTATGACGAATTAGTAGCATTGTTCGAAGATAAGTGGTTTGGATACCGAGGACCTTGGAGATGGCCAGCAAGGTCCCCTGATTTGACCCCTTTAGACTTTTACCTTTGGGGTACAATTAAAAATATTGTTTATGCCACCCCGGCTACTTCCAAAGAAGATCTAAAGAATAGAGTACGGGCTGCATTTCAGCAATTAGATTCCCACGAAATTCGCCGAGCCACGGTAAATGCCGTAAATCGCAAAATATTGGCTTGTTTGGAGCAAAATGGAAAGCATTTTGAACAGTTGCTGCATTAAATATTTTTTATTCAATGTATTCGTTAATTTTGTAAATTTTTTGTTACAAAGTATTTTTTGTAAATTTAATAATAAAATGATCTTTTGTTTTTGATGTTTATTGATTTTGTTTTCTTGATAACTAACAAATAATTATCAACTATCCACATGATTACACTCCTTTATGATAAGAAATGAAGCAAGTTATAACTTGTGTTGCTTAGTAACAAACAGTGCTTTGTATGTTCATTTTACAAATATTCGTCTATGATGTGAAAACCAAAAGAGATAGGTATAGGGAATGGTAATATCAGTCGATGCAGAATTCAATAATCTATTAGATTCTGTAAAAATATACAGGGGGTTCCATTTAAAAAAAATGACTTTTTGACTTTTGAACTAAAATAATGTTTGACTGTGAAAATAAAACACCCTGTATAAAATTGTGAAAACATAAGGACACTTTTAGTTAGACTGTAGGGAACTTGTATGAGTTTGAAAAGAAAATTTCTTAATCTGTAACATGATAGAAAATATCGATTTTTTTCCGAAGGATAGAAACCGTCAAAATTTTTTAAATATATTAATTATCTCGGAAAATAGTAGGTTTAAGGCTGCATTATGGTACACAAACCCAAGCTAGATTTTTATGAGGAATCCAAATATGCAATAATATATAGGGTGTTCCATTTAAAATAACAAAGTTTAGTGTTATTTCCGGTATAAGCGGAAGTGACACAAAGTTGAAAATATTTTCGTTAAATTCGCCATACCCAAAAACCTCTTGATACGAGCTTTCAGATTTTTAAACTCGACAGATCCCAAGAAACGTCTAATACCCGCTTTCCGTGAATAACCCTGTATATATATATATATATATATATATATATATATATATATATATATATACATATATATATATATATATATATATATATATATATATATATATATATATATATATATTTATATATATATATATATATATATATATATATATATATATAATGTGTCGTGTCGTGTCATGATGACACCCAAAGACTACCTACCACATGGAAACCTGCACTAATATTACATGCTACTATCCATGAGGAAGCAAGAAATATAACGCAACGAACACACGAAGAGGAACCAACCAGAGCTAATCTAATAGGACCAAGTACACGGAGTCGCCCTCGAAATCAGGAGATGGGTGCAGCAGACCATGACGCCCGGAGTGAGTCGAGTGCAACAGAGCGTAACATAGGTAGAGTATATAAAGAACTGCCAGATCCAGATAACGTCATTTCAGTGATTTCGAGCGCGGCTTCGTGTAATCGGTCCTGTTCGGGCGCGCATGCGTGTGTCTGTGCTTATGTCACGGTCTGTTGCACCCATCTCCTGATTTCGAGGGCGACTCCGTGTACTTGGTCCTATTAGATCAGCTCTGGTTGGTTCCTCTTCGTGTGTTCGTTGCGTTATGTTTCTTGCTTCTTCATGGACAGCAGCATGCAATACCAGAGCAGGCTTCCATGTGGTAGGTAGTCTTTGGGTGTCATCTCGTGTGTTTAGATTGTGTGGTCTTTTCTCTATTTCTATGGCCTCTCTGATGATTCTTGACTTGTAATGCTCGATATTGGCTAGTGTTCTTGTTTTGTCGAAATCAATCCTATGTCCTGTAGTTTTGACATGTTGAGCTAAAGATGATGTTCTCTCGTCTTTTCTAACAGCGTTTATGTGTTCTTCGCGTCTTGCACTTATTTTTCTGTTGGTCTGTCCTATGTATGATTTATTGCAATCTAGGCAAGGTATTTCATATACCCCTTGACTTTCTAGAGCAATTTTGGTCTTTGGATTTCGAAGAATGGTACTGATTTTCTTGTCGGTCTTAAAAGTTGTTTCTATTTTATGTTTACGTAGAAGTTTGCTTATTTTATCCGTTGTTCCTTTTATGTATGGCAGATAGGCTTTTGCTATGGGTTGTTCGGAGTCCTCTTGATTTCTCGGCCGAGATGGTTTTGACAACTTCTGTATTCTTTGCTGTGTGAACCCATTCTTTCGCAGCGCTTTGTGAAGAGTTGACATTTCTTCTTTGAGGTTGTCTGCATCTGCTAGTCTCTGCGAGCGTGTGACTAATGTCTTTACTACTGAGTTTAGTTGTGCTGGATGGTGGTGTGACTGTGCATTTAGGTATCTGTCAGTGTGAGTGGCTTTTCTATAAACTGTGTGGCCTAGACTTCCGTCCTGCTTCTTCTTGACCAGTACGTCGAGAAATGGTAGCTGACTGTCAGTCTCTACCTCCATGGTGAACTTAATTTTGTCGTGTATACTATTCAGATGTTCTAAGAAGTTAGTGAGATTCTCTCTTCCATGAGTCCAAATCACAAATGTGTCGTCGACGTACCTTAGCCATAGGCTTGGTTTTAATGGTGCAGATTGTAGTGCTCGAGTTTCTAAATCCTCCATAAAGAGATTGGCAATAACTGGAGATAGGGGGGAGCCCATCGGGGCTCCTTCGGTTTGTCTGTAGCGTTGCTCATTGTATGTAAAATAGGTATTATTTAGGCAATGTTGAGTTAGCTTAAGAATATGATCTGCTGGATGATATTTTCGCTTGATAATGTCGAGTGACTCCTCTACGGGTACGTTGGTGAACAAGGATATGACATCGAAGCTCACTAGAAGATGTTCCGCTTGGACGGTCTGATTTCTTAATAACTCAATGAAATGGTCTGCATTTTTCACGTAGGATTTAACTTCCTCGGCAAACGGTTGTAGTTGTCTGGCTAAGTGTCTTGCTAACTGCTGTGTGGGTGACCCTATTGAGCTAACAATTGGTCTTAGAGGAGCTCCTTCTTTGTGAATCTTTGGTAGACCATAAAATTTGGGACATCTTGAAGACTTCTCTCGCGGGATGATCTGGTTCTGTGTCTCTTTGTCGATTGGACTGGCTTTGATTTTGGCTTTTGTCGTCTTCTCCAGGTAAGTAGTAGGATCTGTGGTAATAAGCTGATATGCAGTGTCTCCTAGTAGACTTTCTATTTTTGTATGATTGTATATATAATGACTGTAGACATTGAAAGTTCGTTTTCCTGGGATAAATGAATTTTAAGCGACAGTCATCAAAATTTAAGTCCTGAACATCTAGAACAGATACTGCCAATTTATTTTTTTGCCACCATTCATTTTTTTAACATCTACTAATATACTATATTGTAAGAATTTTTCTGGTTTTTTTGCCTACTGTAATTTTATTAATAAATTTAATTATATTTTAATTTCTTGTCTAGTTATTTATTTTTCACATATCAAGAAGGATCTGTAAGACCTCCGGGACCGATTCAGTATACTCGATCTTACTACAATTTAAGATCGTAATAAGTTATTAATTAAAAATTTGATTGATTGACTATTTTATTATTGAGATGTACGATAACTATACAGCGACAATTGTTTCAAATCGACGCGACGGGGCGTTATTAGGAAAACAAATAATGACGTGTATGGATTATGCTCTCTACACTTGTAGTGAGAACCATCATACACCACATAAGAAATTTACACGTATGTACATCATCTGATTTCCTTTAACGCCTGTTCGACTTGAAATAATTCTCGCTGCATATTACTGAGATGTTCGATAAATTTAACCGTTTAAGAAATTGATAGAGAATTATTTGTTGGAAATAAAATTGTAAATGAAGTATTTTTCGTATCGATATATTATGAATAATTTAAATTCAATCATATGGGTAAGTGGAATTTCAAGTGATATGAAATGTAGACATATTATGCAGTTGAAATATCCATCAAACTCTACTAATGCATACATATAAAATTTTATTTTATTTCCATCATAACAAAGTATTATAATCACTAAATCAGTCACATTTATTTACGACAGCTTACAAAATGAGGTAAATAAAAAAATGATTGTAAATAAAATTGAGAAGACGTAGAAATTAATTTAATTACATGACAAAGAATGCTGAAAAACAACATTTAATTAAAAGAATCCGTTTGCTATCAACATTTTTCTACGAATCTGATTCGTTGTTAATTAAAAACAGCTATTGCGACACAAATAAATATTCTTTATTATTGTTCAATTTGCGTTATACATAGGTAATTTTAAAAACAGAACAATTATTATATAATTATTACTACATCTTTAACAAAGAAAAATAATCAGGTTTCGAATGAAATTCTAATGGTACTTTATTACGATCTTTAATCATTTGTTTAAGGTCGGCCGACTGCCACCGCCAGGAGATAAGCTTTTGAGTACTTGTGTAAGCACTGGTCCTATAGTCTGAAAATTTTACAGTGGGTTAGGAATCTTTAACGTGTCTACTTCGCAGATAATCTGAATCCACAATTTTATATCCCTTTCAGAAGATGGTGACGCGAGCAGGTCCATTAATCCACTATATCTCATCGACTTAGTCTGGCTTGGTTTACAAGTAAGCCGTAAGCTGCATCAAAAAAAAAGTTGAAAATAATGCACACTACAATATAATATGATTAGACATTTTTGTACATTTTTTTTTTTTTTTTTTGGTTATCGATTTATTGAGCTATGAGTATTTTTCCAAATTTGGAATATTTTTTAAGTATGTTCACTGGAATATACAAAAGAATCACATCTCCCAATAAATCGGGAGAGATGTGTAGACTATAAGTATTTATAAAATTTAGTTTCAATAAATAAAATCATTATTAATTATTTAAACATTCATTACATTTGTAAAGAATATAAATTACAGAAATAACAAGTGCATTATAAAGATCAATGATCATTGACGGACAGAAGTAAATCTATCTGACAATCTGACATATAGGCGCCTCTATCTGACATCTGGCAAATCAACTAAGCAATTCCGTGAAATAACTCGCATCTCGCAGGAGATCAACATTCGACCATTCATGAGTAGACAAATCTTGCTATGATAAAAAATATAACCCACAAACACCCCCCGAAAAGGAGGGGGGCTGTGAAGCGAGCTCTCCTGCTTTTCCATTGGCCGTCTGATATTATTCGTACACAACCATCCACATTCGAGTTGTTCTAATGAAATGACTAGACACCAAACAATTTTCGTAACTCCCGAACCGGCTTACCTGTCAGTACGTGTGGATTTGTGTTGACCGAGCTATGGATTTTAAGGGACATGAAATGATTATGGTGTTACAAACCAATGTGTGTATAGTTGAGGAAATAGTGATAATTGTTTTGTGTAATATAAGTGTTAAAAGTGAAAATGTTTTACTGCTTGTATCAGACACAGCGGTATATGTGCCAGGCTTTTATAAATCACGTATTCCAATATGATTCATGTAACTTGTCTGATCCATGCCTTGCATCGCCAGGTAAGTTGAAGTGAAAGAAGTACGTCACCAATATCCTGCAATCCACCGATTAATTGCAAATTCATAGGACATATTTATAAAGGTCAGTCCGTGTCAACAACAATTTAACGAACGCGTGAAACAGTTTATAATGGAACTAAATTCCCAAGAATTCAACGTTATAAAACGAAGCCAGGCAGCATTTCAAGAATCAAACGTTAAAGATAAATACTATGCGTTAAATTCAAATTTCGGTTTTAAAATTTAACTGTGTATTGAGATTTGCCGTGGAGGAACCATCTTAAATTTGCACCGCTGAAATCTGTCGGCATAGAACGTTTCTTTTTCCTATGCAAAATGATATATTGACCAAGTTATTCCAATCTGAATACTGTTCACTCAGAACAAATTCCAAAATGCCTTAAATCCAGTAGAGAAGGTTTCGTAAAATGTTGAGACACTCGAGGTTGTATTTTAATTATTCTATACAAATGATTGTTATTGTCTCTTACCTCATGTTTCGGCAGTGCACTCACGGAAATTGTCCGATGTCTAGAAATGACATTTCATAAATTGTGGAATAGTATAAATTTTCTTATCATTGATAACTTTTTGATTAATACTTGGATTTTTAACTATTTTGTGTGATTAAAATTCATAAAGTGTTCAAAAAATACTAACGAAAAGGTTCCAATCGTTCTTTCCTTTTTTTATTTTTTGGCTTTTCTTGCTTTTTTTTAGAGTAAAAAATCAGCTTATATGTCTTCAAAAATATTTTATAATTTATGTTGAAAATAAATATTTTTGTAAAAAATGTTTTAATTATTGTTTGAATGTACGTCGTAAAAAAATCCTTTTCTACTTTATGATGTTCAGTTTTATTGTGGTCTTCAATTATTGTTTTAATACAAGAGCATAGGAAAAACTGAAAATAAATTAAAACTGAACATTTTTAGCTATAAATTTATATGACCAATCCATATTATTTTGGCGTATTCTATTGATTCTCTAAATTTTCAGAATAAAATCTGACCTACTCTGTATATATACTTTTGGCATATTATTATTTTATATGTATCATCACCTTAAGTAATAAAGTTTTGCGCTAATTTGTACTAAACTAGTCAACAGTCGAAGCTTAACTCTGCAAAATTCTTTTCGACATTGAAACATCATAAATTTCGAATTCCACAATAGATTACACAAGTTTTTCTGAAAAATAAAATGCAATAGGGTGAGAAATAAGACTGTAAAATTTATAGAATTTTGAAGTGCCCCATTAGAAGAATAAAGTTTACATTCGTAACTGTAGATCTGGAAATATGATTTTTTTTTTTCAAAAAATATTGAATTTGTTGACGGTCCAATTTAGATTAAGTCAAAATCACTGATATCTTGGCTTATACGTTTTGGAGAAAAGTAAAACTATATTAGGATTAGGTCATCAATGGATATGAGAATGTTATTTTGTCATAACTCGCAAAATATTTCAAATCGATCACAATAAGGTTTAATATCATACCCATAAACTTGAACAATTAACATTAACATAAAATCGACGAAAGTAGATACAGGTAACCAATATTTATTTAGATGTGCCAACCCATCTCGCATCAGAAATGTGGTTCTCTTGTGTATACATATTATTTATTTTAATCTCTTTGTTTCATCTCTAGTTTTATTTCACTCCAGGCATACTTGATGTTATTCATGTCTAGATATAACAGTGGCCAATCCAGTCTTTCGACACTGTGTCCCTAAAAGTTCTTTAAGGCTCACACGATGTAGTCGAATATTATCATCTACAAATGAGGAGCTCCTGTTCAAAACGCAGTTTTTACCAAATAGCATATTTCTTTAAAGATTTTTTTTGCAGCTATCAAAAAGTCGTGAAATAACTCATTTTATTAAAAAAAAACTGTTTAATAATGCTTAAGAAAAGATATGACAGCACAACATATAAAGAAGTTGAGAAATAGCCGAATGGCTAGAGATATTATAATAAAAAAATGCGTTTTGATTAAATTGTTTCAGAAAACTGCGTTCTAAAACAAATACTTTCTAAAAAACTGCATTTTGATACAAATGCTTTCTTAAAAACTATGTTGTGAAACAAATTTTTGTGAAAGAAAAAATAAAAATAATTCTCAAAAACAAAATTTTCAGTTTCAATAAAATTGAACTTAATTAGAACTTTAGAGCCACAAAATATAAATACTGAATCATTTGCCCTCCTCCTTACAGTGACAGTGTTCCATATCTGTAGCATATACATCATGTTGATCGTCATTATCATTAGTTGACTCAGATTCATCAATAAGATGTGAATACCAAAGAAGCTGTGGAGGATCTATCCAGTTAAACTGTACCTGTACCAAAGTTTTGTCATTTTTACCTTATGGACTGTTCTTTTGCTCTTTTCTTTACATTCCCTACACATTTTTTACTTCATATGGTATCATCTTTAATATAAACAGCGTCATTTATAATTTAACTCACTTTTTATCTACAGGCATAAAATATTAATAAAGTTTCTTATGCACATAAACACTGCAATAATAAAGCTGATATAAGAATAACTGTGTTTTAGTCGTGATAATGAAACACGTGTAAAAAACCGCGTTTTGTTCCAAACAAATAAAACTCTATTTTGAAATATCTACACACACACACACACACACACACACACTACTACAAACTGCATTTTGATTTAAACGCCAATATTTTCTTTAAGATTTGAGTTTAAAAAAACATTTTTTAAACAACTGCTTTTAACATTGAATGGGATGCACTTTATAGGCAACACCATATCATTGAACTGGAGCTCCTCAAATTAGGAGCCGTTATCGAAATTTGAGGATAAGAAACAACATAAACTCAGATATACCTATCTCCGACCTCTCAGCATTCATTATTTTCCCTCTCAACACAACAAATTCAGTTCTTTCAATCTTCACAGATAGTATATCTCCAATTTCAAACGCCATTATTACCCCCATACTAAAATCCGCCCATCCGGTCTCTACAAATTGAACATACTTTCGTGCAAAAATGAGAACTCTGCTATTTATCAGTTCATATGTCCCTTTGACCAAATCCTTCGTGCTATCTAACGTTGCTTCTTCAAGTCAATTGATTTCTTACTGTCTGGTGCAATGTACGTACCCTCGTAACAGCTCTCAGCGCATTGTCTAATTGACTTGCAGTCCTCGTACGCCTCTGAAGAATAGTTGTCCTTAGGAAATTATCGTTTATCATCGAAGTTTTCCTTCCTTCTCTTCCTCCACGTTCCGTGAATTGAGGTTTTCGACGTCCCAAAAATCTGCAATTTGTCGCATTGAGAAGCTTCACTCCCTCATTCATACAATTACCGTCAGTTGGTTTCGTGACAATCTTGGCATTATTTTATTGCAATAATAAAAATACTATTTGACTCACAAAATACTTAATACGATCGATCACTGATCAGATAAATATTATTTTTCATATTTTAAACTTTCACCAACAAAAGGATACCTAATTTCCACTATATAATATCAATTATTCTGTTCTCTGAAGCCATTATTATTTATTACATTAGGATTTACTAGGATCCTTAGTTACTTTTGAGGCTTTCTAAGGGTCATTATCTTGACAAAGCAAAAATGCTGAAATACGTGTCGGTGGATGCTTTAAAATTTTGAAGTGATTGTTCAACTGTTGAGTACTTTTGTTTTATTTATTTTTTGGTTTTACTGAACAGAGAATTAAAAATAATATTATTGAGTCAGTCGTACTGAACACAATGCATATTATCTTTTTATAATCCAAGTTTCAGCGTTTTGGTAAATAGCCGGGAAAATAATTGTTTAAAAAGATATATGAATACTCATCTGTGATAAGGTTTTGTAAAAGTTAGAAAATTATAGTTAGCAAAAAATGTTTATCGCTATTATATTTCATTTCATTTCATATTATCTTCCAATGAAAAAAAATACAATTAGCATATAAAAGATATTTGTATAGTGAAGAAACTACTTCATCAATAATTTTTTTTCACAATGGAAAAGCAATTTGACCAGTTTATTTACGACTGTTAGATTGCGTCTTGCTTGGTTGGCAATACCGAGCGTATTTTTATTGTTAGTTTTGTTGTTTTATGTTACCGTTACTTTGTTAGTTGGTCATAGTTTCAACCATATTTTATATGCAAGGAGGCACTGATCGAAGTAAATTTTTAATGATTATTGTTTAAATGGTTGCGTGTTTTTTCGTAAGGAAGTTTTTAAAGGTAAGAATCTTAGAAACATTTGTCATAGTTTCAGTTTCCGATTGGCACTATTTAAGTGGTGCCATTATTGTACTACTAGCGGAAGAAACACAAATCCTAACCTAAACAGGAAACAACATTCTTTAAATGCAATTTTAAATGGCTTGTATAACTTCCACATTACAACGTAGGTGAAAGTAGGTATTGTTTTGGCAAATTGATATGGCTTAAAATGTCCTAAAACGTCACAAAAAGAATTTAACTAAAAAAGTTTGTCTGTCTCTATCGGTGTGTCAGTATGTTTGTTCCCGCAATAAATTTCGAACGGTTAGGGATATCTACTTCAAATTTGGTTCACGTATTGAGTTTAAAGGATGAAATAGTTCACATTGCTTTGGTTTCTAAATTGATCTTAAGGCGAGATTGATTCAGATTGCTTTAAAGCAATGTACCTTTACAGGAAATGGGTGTGAGGAAAGAGTGAATATATATTTTTTTACTTTTGTCAGTTTGTGATAAGATTTTTTTACTAGGAAAACGCCGTTTTTTTTTACTTGTCAAATGTAGTAAAATACTGATCAGTGATCAGTTAAATATAAGCCCTATTCTATTACTGTAATCACATTGAATTTAGCGAAGAATTCGATGGAAAGTGAATGAGTTGATATGTTAATATACAGGCAGCGTAAAACCTCTTAGATCATAGGAAAATTGAGCGCAATTTGCACTTACCTAATTCCAATGTCATAAATATTCAGTGTCGACACATTTATTTATTCACGCCGTAACAGAGTTGTAATGATCCCAAATATTGAAGAATCTAATATTTAATTGATTAAAATAAAATTAAATTTATATTTTTAAAACTTATGTCAAATAAATTATTTTTAGTTAATGTGCTTTGTAGCCTTTCAAAACGAGAATAGGAGTTGGGTTTTAAAAAAATAAAAGATGTTTGCATGATAAATGAAACAATCTAGAAACACTGCGTGCACGATATAATACGAAGCCAAATACGAAGCTTTGATGAGTTGGACGGTTGTCAGTTTAAATTTAGTAATGTAGTAAATGCGAGCAGGTACACATATACGCATCTCTGCAAAGTCAAATAAATTGCTTAAATAATTTGTTTTAAAAATAGAAATATTTACTTTATGAAAAAATGTTATAATTTGGAAACTAAAAAAGGTAATTCTCAACATAAAAATAATTCTTAAAAATAAAACAAAATATTAATTCTAAACATTTATATATTAAAAAAGTTTTAATGTAATAAATGCTCAAATAGACGTCCCTGTTGAGCTCAGCAGCGCCCCAAGCGATCATAAAAACCTTGGCGAACATTTCTCAACATAACAGGAGTAACAGTTTGACCAGCATTTTCAATTTTTAATTGATGTTCCTGCAACTTGTTGGACCTATCTTTAAAACCATAAATTTTTGATTTTAAGTAGCCCACAAAAAGAAATCACAAGGAGCAAGATCTGGTGACCTGGCTGGCTACAAGATATTACCATGTCTTGAAATAAGTCGATTTGGAAATATTTCTTACTAATATTGCCGAACAGTGACATTATTATGAGCAGGGTAACCATCTTGTTGGAACCAAATTTCATTAAACCTATCACCTACTAGTTTCTGAATTCTAGGAACAATTTGTTGCTGAAGCAGTTCCAAATATTTTTGGCCATTTAAGTTACCACCGCCGAAAAGGGGTCCAATAATCTGTTAATACCACTCCAAAATTTAGTTTTTGAGGATACTGAGTGCGAAGTTCGTAAAATGTAAATTT
The DNA here is from genome assembly GCA_029963845.1 of Rhamnusium bicolor. Lineage (NCBI taxonomy): Eukaryota > Metazoa > Arthropoda > Insecta > Coleoptera > Cerambycidae > Rhamnusium > Rhamnusium bicolor. Next base: position 45,542 of record JANEYF010000091.1, read on the forward strand.
TCTTGGGGCAAATATTGTTTATGGGTTGGATTATGTCTACCAATTAATGGAAAAGTTGATTCATTGGTAAAAACAATCCCAAAGTGGGTTGGAACCTTTGCTGTGAAGATAACACTGACGTAGTTTTCCACGGAACACCAAAACACTATACACTGCACTCAACGTGCGTTTTGCCAACCAAGTTGGCATCATCTGGAGATGATTAAAACTAAACTTATGCTAACAATCTACCCTATTGTCACGGTTCACCGAACCGTCACGGTTTGGTGAACCGTGACCCACTAACCAATAAAACGGACTATTTGGGATAGGTCCTCTGTCACTATTCATACTATTTTTACACTTTATGATTTCCAAGCTTTCAAATGCATCCAGCTGTCTAGTATTTGTTACATTCCTAATTAATCTTAAATTGCTAATATCTATTTTATGGTTGCTCTCAAATGCATGTTGGGCTACACTAGACTTATCTGTTCTACCATATTTGAGATTGGCCACATGCTCTTTGAATCTGGTTTGAATTGATTGTCTAGTCTGTCAACATCCTTTTGATTACAGTCCTTACAACTAATTTCGTAAATCCCCGACTTTTCGTTTGTTTCAATTTTGTCTTTTGGACTGCCTAAAAGTTGTTGTAGTTTGTTTCCCAATGAATGAACCACTGTCATACCTATATCTTTAAAAATCTTACCAATAGCACGGGTGAATCGAGGATCGAATGGAATCGACACAAATGTCGGGTTTTCTCTTTGATTTTGAGAGGTCGAGGAATTTCAATGCGACTCTTTAAACTTTCGTTTCCTAATTATTTTATCAATTAAACTTACAGAATATCCATTACTCGTAGCTATATCCTTAATCCTTTTCTTTTTCAAACCCCTCCTTATTGAGGAGGAAGCTTAATAGATGATGGACTAGAAAATTAAAACTCGCCATTTTGTGTTGAGCACAATGGTGAGAGTCCTTATGGATATATCTTAGAGTACTGGTATCTTTTCTGTATGTGTCAAATTCTAACTTATTGTCACTATTTCTAATTATTAATACATCTAAAAATGGTAGTTGTCCAGAGTCTTCAGTTTCATATGTGAATTTAACTCACGTGAAACGACTGTTTAATTTAGATACAAAGTTATCAATATCAGCGACTTTTGTATCGAACACTGCAAAAATATCATCCACATACCTAAGCCAAACCCTGGGGAAATAATCGATTTTTTTTTGTTTCCGTCTCGAATCTGTTCATGAAGAGACTGGTAATGAATGGTGACAAAGAGTTACCCATTGCTGTTCATTCATGTTGTTCGGAGAAATTATCGTGGAATCGAAAACAATTTTGTTTCATGCAAAGTTTAGTGAGTTTAAGATATTCTGTTACTACATCTTGACTGAGATTGTTTAATTCGAGTAGATCCTTAAGGTAGTCCAAGGTCTGTGGTATTGGAACACTTGGAAACAATGAACAAACGTCAAAGGAGATCAAAATTTCACCTTCTTGCAACTGAATATTTTTCACCTTATTAATGAAATCGTTGGAATTAATCACAGAGAAACTAGGTAGTGCAATAAGTAAATTTTCGAACTCTTATGTTAACCATTTTGATAGGTGGTAAGTCGGCGATCCGATTACTGAAACAATAGGACGTACCGACTTTCCTGGTTTATGTATCTTAGGCAAGCAGTACAATCTAGGTACACTTGAATTATCATAGACCTACAATAAAAGGCGATTAAGTATTTCCTACATTGTTTGCTGTGTTACCACTTAAAAGTCAAATTCTAACAACCTGTTTATAAATAAACAAGCAACATTGTCAGTACGTGAGAGAATAATGGCAAGTCATTGTGGCATGCTCTAATTTATTCTAAAATTTATTATAAAAGAACATTTAAATAATAGTTTTATCAAATTTAATACAATACATGTTTTTATGATTTATTCGAATGAATATGTTTTACTTCGTATAATTTGTATTCTGAATGTGAATTTAATTTTTAGAATCATAGCAACGTCGCACAAGAGTTGATGACAGAAGTTGAAGTAAAATTATTTACAGTGTCAGTTTGACTTATTTGTGATAATTGTGCTTCATTAACTAATTTGACTTATAAGTGTGTTTGTAAGTAAATTTTAAATTATTAAAACGGCAACCCCCTTTTATTGCTTACACCTATGGCGTTGGAGGAAATTTGGACAGCAAAATCTCCACTCCTTTTCTGATTTATAGATAAGTTGCCTTAGAACAATGTGTAGACAATGCAAGCAATGCTATATACTTCTTGCTTATGTAACCCTATTGAATAAAATGCAATAATTATTTGAAGGTATTCACGGAATCTAATTTCATTAAAATACCATATTGGTTTGTATAAACTAAACTAAAACTTTTAAATAAAATGGTAATTTTTCTTCCATAATAAGGTTTTATATTTAAATAGTTAGGTAAATATAGTGAGTTTACCCGCAATATAATTTGTACATGGTAGATAATATGCAAAATTCTTTAATTATGGGCGATGTAACAGTTTAATATAGATTCTGAACTTTCCACGTTGTAAGATAAAGTTGAAAACTTTACAAAGTTAAAGAAGAAAAACAGAAATTACATAATGTGGTTGGAAACTATTCCGAGTAAATATTTCATTCGCAAAATAAATATTAAAAGAAAATACAAACACATAACCCTTTAATCCGAATTTATGTTATGATTGTTTTTATTATAAAACTTGAGATTTATAGTAACAGAGAAAACAAAAAAATATAATAAAAATTACAATTTATTAATTTTTATTTATTTAAAGAACAACATTTCCTTTGTGGAAATCTTTCAGGTCTTTACACGCCAGTTTTATTTTGTTATTTATATATATTTAATGTCAACTTTTTATTAACTTTCATGATTTTGGGGAGATATGAACTACACCAAAGAAATTTATTTGACTTTATCGTATTAAAGATCACACACCTCAGTACAGAATATATTTTTCTGACTCTTCTAACTGCGTTATATTTATTTGTTCATCCTAGGTTATGCCAAGATTTCACCGTCTAAATTTCCTGTAATATTTTAGCGTATTGATTTCCGGTAAGATAACCAAAAAGATAATAAAGTTCAGATAATTTAGGAAAGTTTATTTAAACGTATTTTGTAATCTATATAAAATTATCTGATTCGTGTACGAACAATTGCGTGTACTTCCACATAGATCGGGGACAGGGTAGCTGATGAGGTACTATAGTAGATGAGCGCATGTGCTCGTGTTACCATCTATCAATAGGAATGTTTAACGGGGGGATCCAAATATCTGGATTGTGAATATGTTAAAGATGAACAAGTGATAATGAAAACAGTATAATTGAGCTCTGTGTAAGCGGTAAGTGCAGAAAACTAAATTCAATTTGAAGATGAACTAAATTAATGGTATGTTACGCTTTACTTAATAATAATAAGGGCTAACCACCCTGGTATCCTAACCCTCTGGTACTAACGAACAATATGGAAGGGTCCCTCACAAACGACACCAATCAGAGACAGATGGGAGGGGCCCCATCAGATAGCCTCAACGATAACAACTTTGACAATGAACATGTACGTTTAAATGAACAAGGGAACTACGGAATGACTTACCGACCTGCTATGAAAGGAGCGAATCTGGGCACAGGGGATATATGGCGTGATTGAACGCAATATGGTGCAAAGTGCATTCTGAATATCGCACCTTCTTTCAGTAACAACTGAAAGTTCAAGTATCCTTTTTGCACAGGACAGGTTATGTAAAGGCACCATGTCAGCTGGAAGAACTGCCAGTCCCACCGCGACAATTAGCAGCTAATGGGGAACATCCTCTAAAGTTTACCGATGTAGAGATAGGAACGTAGGTTAGCCTTAACACTAGGGTTAACCTAAAATCACAAGATATGGCTAGAATGAACGTGGGATGCGACATCGATTAGGAAGTTCCAGAAACTGTAGACACCTGGTTAAACAACTGTCCCGCTTACAAAGTCGCGAAACAACTTGTTTCCCGTGAGAGGTCAACTAACACTTTAAATGGGTCGAGAAGGCCAAGCGGCGTGTACAAAAAATACAGTCGGCCAGACAACACGCTTCGAATGTGATGGAATGAATACGCGACAACTAGTAGAGTTTTTACTTCCAAAATCCAGCACATAGCAATCGGATTAAGACGTCAAGATTACACTATAATTCCAACAGTAATGCTTACCAAACGGCATTGTCCAGCTAGGATACTAACGTTTATGGCTATAAAGAAAATGTTGTAAAGACTGGTGAGGAGTATGGAGCAAAACTCGTTGTTTGATACAAATCCTTCACCAGTCCTTCAAGAGCCACAATATGTTGTTAAAATTTTCTCGACTGTAGTGGATGTCGAAACCTTCTGAAAAAGAATCTATGAAAGGACGCGTCCATTCAATAGCAACACTCCAGCAATTTCACACTTCGAGGCTCTGTACCGCAGGCACCTAGAAAAATTTTAACAAACACTTCTCTGCCCCGAACACAGACGGCATTAACAACTGGTTGTGGAAAAAAAAATCCATACCCGGCGCGAATTTTCAACTCATAGTTGAATGAGGGGCAGCAATTTCCAGACTGGTTTGTCGAAGGAGACACTGGTGATTTTTCCGACTCGAGAAATGAGACTGCAATCACTTGCCTCAACTCCTGCTATAAATAATTTACACGTATCTTCTATGTCATGTCTGTTAATTTGGTCTTTCAGCAGATAAACGAACAGCCTGGTACTAAGAAAGACCTGATAGGTTGTAAGGACAACCTGCTGATAGACCGCTGCTTTACACAGGATTCTCTGCAATACATGCGGAATTTATCATTGGCCCGGATTGATTGCCATAAGGTATTTGACACAACATCTATTGCTTCACTTGCTCCAATGTTTTGCGGTACCAGCACCACTGATGAGTTGCATCGAGCAATTGCTGTCGTTCTGGTGAAGCTGACTCGCAATAACATTAGGTTCATAGCGGGTCACATCAGAGCAGGTGGCATTTAAGAGAAGAATTTTCCAGAGTGATTTCCTGAACCCTCCCCTCGTCTGCATTGCCCTGCTGCCATTATTATCTGCAAAGATCTGTCTAGAACGCGGATACAAATATGGTCCACCTAGCGACCGAAAGCATACACCCATCTATAAATAATATTATGCCTTAGTCTTCTCACGCATTTCTTTAAATATTCTTAGTTGGGGATGTGAAAGAGATAAAGGAAGATTATTCGTTTTACAAAAAAAGAAAATATTAATGTGTATAATTTTTAACTTAAATTACAATGAAACTTGTAAAGCAATTTACAAAGAAAAAATATATTAACTGCATCATGCATATTGTATATCTTTAAATGTTTAAAGTACACTAATTATAACATTTATATGCTTAGTAAAATTGTTGATGTACATGCTTACGCAGTAAGATATGGAGAATTCTTAAACATTCCTTCACATAAAACTTCCATATTTAAGCACCCCCTTAAGTATAACTGTGTCAGTATGTATATTTCGTTACCTAAAAACACGTGAAATAAGTTGCTCCAAGTTATTAAAAGAAAAATTAAAACTTCTTATTAGAAAACGTTTTTTATTCTGTTGATGAATTTCTCTCCAGGATTTAACTTCATGTTTGATGTTTTCAAAGTTAATATTTTTTTGGATATGGGTATGCATGTTTTGTTTGTTTTGTAGATAGATATATTGTATATATTGTATATATATCTTGAATATTTCGTAGTTATTTTTATTATTACTGTTTTGACTTTAGCGTTTATCCAAATATCTACTTCTTGTATTATAATTAAATCTCTTACTCAATCTAATAATTGACCTGTCATATTTACTCTATGCATCATAAATGGCAAATTAACATTATTATTATTAGTGACAGTAGATTCCAGAATCATGTACGTTAAGCAGGCCAAGAGAACCTACTATGAACTCCATCATGATTTAGCCTGCAAGCCACTAGGCTGATTTCTGGTATGCCAGAATAGTCTTTAGTTCCGAGAGCAACGTAGGCTTTATCCCTACGAATACACCATTATTAGGAGAGCCATTTTGATCGAGTAGCCAGGGTACAGCACTTTAAACTCCTACCGCAGATCACAATATTTGGTTCGTTTTTCCTCTTCCTTCAAGGTGATGTTTTTCTACGCAGGTGTCCAGAAGTCGATGAGATATATCACCTTGAGTTAATGGTCGAAGAGGACTATGTCAGGCTTGTTGGCTTGGATTAGCCTGACAATTGCGAAAGAGTACTTCCAGTAAATCCGGCATTTTTCGTTCTCGACACTTCAATATCTCCGGGAGCGTAAGGCAGCGCTAGTGTCTGGTCTACCCTGTACGAGTGCCTTAGATGGTAGTATAGCATTCATAACGCCGCGTTATGTCGGTGGCTGTAGGCAGAAATTGCCTATATGGGGCATGCAGAAAGTATGTGCATGAGAGATTCTCGTGCTTAACGGCGCCGGTCCTGCAGTTAATTTCAGGAACATCTACACGCCACACGCGGCTACAGTAGACCAAGGTGTTGATGACGCCATCTTTACAGTCCATAATGAATTTCTCCCAAGCATGTTAGTCGCAGATACCCTGTTCTCCCCTGAAAATTTGAGGACCAAAACTTCCGAAGTCGATATCTGTACTTGCCGAAGAGAGAACCAGAAGTTATAATGAAGCGAGTCCTCCAGGGTGGCACCAGCTGTTCAATGCATCTCACTAGTGATTATGGTACCGCATGCCATTCGAGCATGTGAGATTATCAAATGCCTTGGGGTAATCAATCGAGGCCTTTGACAGGTTTCGCTTGTATTGAAAAGAATCCTGTTTAATACAGCGGTCTAGCAGCAGACTGTCCTTGTAATCTGCCTTGTCCTTCTTGGTATCACGCTGCACGTGTATCTGCTGAACGATCGGATCAACAGACCTCGGTGTCCTAGCATGCTAGATACACGTGCAAATAGCTTGTAGCCGGAGTTGAGGCAAATGATCGGCCTATAATTCCTCGGGCCGGAATGATCTCCTTTTTTAGCGATAAGCACAATACTCCCCTTGACAAACCAGTCCGAAATCTGCTGCCCTCATTCAACCACGTGTTGTAAATTAGCGCCAAACGGTGGCGAATAGAAGAAGATGTCTTCCACCACCAGTTATTTATGCCATCTGGGTTTGGCGCAGCGAAGTTCTTAGAACCAACAAGATATTGTTGGACTTCCTTCGTACTGACTGACGGACACAGTTGCTCTGGCTCTTCAAGATGTCTACTACAGAAGGCCTGTAGTGTCGTTTCGATATATGGTATAATCGGCGGATTATCGACAATACGTTGTAGCTCTTGAAACAGGAGGAAAGAATTGTTTTATTCCACACTTCTCATCAGCATTTTCAGTGAATTTTAATAACCATAAGGACTCGGATCCTATCCTAACAGTGTTGCTTGTTGGTATACAACACTGTCAGATCCAAAGTGTGGTGTTAACGTCTTAGTCCGACTGCTATTTGCCGATGTTATAGAATCCACCACACTATGGTCCGAGAATCATGTTGTCTGGTCGACTTGCGCCCGATAATTTTTACACGCCCCTTAGCTTTCTCAACCCCGCTTGAAGTGTTTAAACACTCGCGGGGGACGAGTTCTTTTGCGACGTCATAAACCGCCAGATGTCTGTATCTTCTGAAGTTTCTCATCCATGATCGCGTCAATTTGAGCCAGCTCTTGTGACATTAGGGTAGCCCTGTTGTTAAGGCTCACCCTAGTCCTTAAGTCTACTTCGGTATACTATACGAGATGTTCCCCAGCAGCTTCTAATTGCCGCGGTGGAAATGTGGCTCTCACTTATTCTACCGGGGTACTCTTACGTAACATGTCCTATGTAAGAAAGATACTTGATCTCTCAGATGTTGTTGAGAGAAAGCGCGATGCTCTAAATGCATTTCGCACCAAATTGCATGTAATCGCGCATATATCCCTTACGCGCAGGTTCACCACTTTTGTAGCAGGTCAACATGTCATCTGGTAGTTCCCTCATCCACTTAAAGTACCCACGTCGACGTTGTTGAGACCATCCGGTGAGGTCTCTCCATCCTCTTGGAGTCGGTCGTCATGTTCCCATCTTCTTAGGTCTCATTATGGAACCAGAAACTAGTGGTACCACGTAATTACCCTTGGTATCCTACGGCCAGCATCTGGCAGACAGAGTTACCCCTGCCAGTCCAGGGAGCCCAAAGAGGAATTTTGCATTTTGCAATATATTTTTTCATTTTCCCAACGTTGAACAGTCCTCCCGTGACCTCCGAAACACACGGGAGGAGCGTCAGTTTGCTATTATAATTTTTTTTTTCGGGTGTCCGACGCTGGACAGTCCTCTATTGGCCTGCGAATCTCACGGGTAGAGCGCCAGTAATTTACCGACAGCCACTCCCCGCATCCTGCAGGGTTAGTAGCTGTAGATCACAGGATCATGTGCCCTAACCAGACGTAGAGACTCCAGAAAGACTGCCTTCTGCGTTTGACCTGTCAGTCACTGGCCTGATTTCTGGCAGGCCGGTAAGATCGTCAATTCCGAGACCAGCGTAGGCTTTATCCCTCCGAGTATACCGATTATTAGGACAACCATTTTGACCGAGTAGCACTTGGAACTCGTTCCGGAGATCGCGATATTTGGTCTAGGTTGATCTAGGATGAAAATTTCTGTGATTATTCATCATCTTGCGGGTATCTCTGTCTTATTGGTGCAGCTCGTCTACTATCAACTTCACTACTCCAAAAAAGTAGAGCAGGACCAGAACGGCAAGCATGTTAATTGCAGACACCTTGTTCTTCCCCGAAAGTTCGGAAGACCAAATATTTCGGAGACGGTGTCTGTACTTGCAGAGGGGAGAGAATTCTTTATTTGTTTTACATCCTGGATGTGCCTTTGTTGTACACCCAGATATACATAGATCTCTTCGGCATCCAGATGTCTTAGGATGCTTCCGTCTGCGAGCTGTGCATCTTCAGAGAATTCCCCGCATCGTCCTTTCTTGAGGTGGACGACTGGCGCAGCTCATCTACCGTCCACTTTACTACTCCAGAGGAGTAGAGCAGAACCGGAACGGCAAGCATATTAGTTGCAGACACTTTGTTCTTCCCCGAAAGTTCGGAAGATCAAATCTTTCGGAGGCGGTGTCTGTACTTGCCGCGGAGAGAATCTTTTTATTTGTGATACATCCTGGATGTGTCTTTGTTGCACACCCAGATATGTATAGGTCTCTCCGGTATCCAGATGTCTTAGGATGCTTCCGTCTGCGAGCTGTGCATCTTCAGGAAATTCCCCGCATCGTCCTCTCTTGAGGTGGACGACTGCACATTTTTCCAACCCGAACTCCATACCAATTGCCCGCGTATATTCTTCGACCACCCAAGAGCGTTTTGTAGTTCGCGGTCTCCGGAGGCGTAAAGTTTAAGGTCATCCATATAAAATAGATGGGTGACCTTATGCCTCCGGTCGCTGGGTGGCCCACATTGGTATCCGCGGCTTTGGCGGAGCCCAACAGACAACGGCAGCAGTGAGATGCAGAAGAAGAGATGACTCAGGGACTCAGCCTAAAAAACTGCTCTCCTAAATGCCACCTGCTCTGCCGTGACCCGCTGTGCACCTGATGTTATGGTGAAGCGGGTCTTCCAGAGCGGCAGCAGCTGTTCAATACATCTCACTAGTGGTGCTGGTACCGCAAGACATTCGAGCAAGTACAACAATAACTCATGTGATGTTGTATCAAATGCCTTGCGGTAATCAATCCACGCCATCAATAGATTCCGCTTGTATTGCACAGAATCTTGTGTAATGCAGCGGTCTATCAGCAGGCTTTCCTTGCAACCTGCCATGCCTTTCTTGGCACCACGCTGTTCGTGTATCTGCTGGAAGACCGGATCAACAGACCTCAGTGTCCTAGCATACAAGATACGTGTAAATATCTTGTAGCAGGAGTTGAGGCAAGTAAGTGATCGGCCTATAATTCCTCGGGTCGGAAAATCCCCCTTTCTGGGGATAAGCACAGTACGTCCCTCGATGAACCAGTCCGGAATCTGCTGCCCCTCGTTTCACCATGAGTTGAAAACTCGCGCCAGACGGCGGTGAGTGGAAGGAAATTTCTTCCACCACAAGTTGTTAATGCCGTCTGGACCCGGGGCAGCGAAGTATTTGGTACCAACAAGTGCTTGTTGGACTTCCTCCGTACTGATTGCCGGGCACACTTCTTCTGGCTCTTCAAGATGTCTGTGACACAGAGCCTCGAAGTGTGCAATTGATGGAGTGTCGCTATTGAATGGACACGTCGTTTCGTAGATTCCCTTCCAGAAGGTTTCGACATCTTCTACAGTCTGCTGATTCTCGACAATACGCTGTGGATCTTGAAAGAGGCGGGACAGATTCGTACGGAACAAATTGTTTTGTTCCATACTCCTCACCCGCCTCTTCAATGTTTTCTTTATCGCCATGAGCGCTCGGATCCTATCTAGACAGTGCTGCTTGATGGTAAGTATGACTGTCACATTTAGAGTATGGTGTTGACGTCTTAATCCGGCTGCTATGCGCCGGATTCTGGGAGTAAAAACTCTAACAGTCGTCTTATATTCCACCAGACTCTGGTTCCGAGAATCGTGTTGTCTGGCCGATTGTATCTTGCTTTCGATTTTTCGTACACGCCGCTTGGCTTTCTCGACTCCGTGATTGGTTGACCTCTCACGGGGGACGAGTTGCTTCGCGGCGTTGTACACGGCAAAGTTGATATGCCAGATGTCTGCATCTTCCGGAATTTCCTCATCGATGACCGCGTCCATCATAGTCAGGTCTTGTGGCTTTAGGTTAGCCCTGGTGTTAAGGCTAACTCTCGTCCTTAAGTCAACATCGGTGAACTATAAGGGATGTTCCCCATCAGCTGGTAATTGCCGCGGTGGGACTGCGGCCGGCAGTTCTTCTAGCTGACGGGGTGCCCTTACAAAAAGCTGTCCTGCGCAAGAAGGATACTTGATCTCTCAGGTGTTGTTGAGAGTAGGCGCGATGCTCTGGATGCATTTTGCATCAAAGTGCATGCATTCGCGCCATGTATCCCCTTCGCTCAGGTTCGCTACTCTCGCGGCAGGTCAGCAAGTTATCCCGAAGTTCCCTCGTCCACTTAAATCATCCGTGTGCATTGTCAATATCGTCGTTGTTGAGACTATCCGGTGAGGCCCCTCCCGCCTGTCTCTGATCCCCATCCGCTTGGGGTCGATCGTGAGGGGCCCTTCCTCTGAGGTTGTATGGAACCCGAAGTAGGAGGGGCACCAAGTGGTTAACCTTGGTTAACATTAGTCAGGCAGAGTTAACTCTGCCTGTCCAGGGTGCACCAACGCGGAGGTTGCCGGCCTTGCACCCCTTATTATTTTTTTTTTCGGTTTCCCGATGCCGGTCAGTCCTCCCGTGGCCTCCGACGCCTCACGGGAGTCGCGCCGGCGCATCAACTACAGCCACTCCCCGCATCCCGCAGGGTTAGTGACTGTAGATACCAGAATCGTGTGCCCTAAGCAAATGGAGAGAACCCGGAATGACCGCCTCCCTGCATTTGACCTGCCAGCCACTCGGCTGGTTTTTGGCAGGCCGGTATGATCTTCAGTTCCGAGAGCAGCGTAGGCTTTATCCCTCCGAGTACACCGATAATAAGGACGACCATTTTGACCGAGTGGCCTGGGTACAGCACTTGGAGCTCGTACCGGAGATCGCGATATTTGGTCCGTTTCTTCTCCTCCTTCAAGGTGATGTTTTTCTCAGCAGGTGCCGAGAACTCGATAACATACATCACCTTGAGTTGATGGTCGAGGAGGACTATGTCAGGCTTGTTGGCTTGGATTAGCCTGACAGTCGGGAATGAGTAGTTCCAGTAAATCCGGCATTTCTCGTTTTCGACAACGGACTCAATATCTCCGGGGACGTAAGGCAGCACTGGTGTCTGGTCTACCCCGTACGAGTGCCTTAGATGGTAGTATAACACTCGTAAAGCCGCGTTATGTCGGTGGATGTAGGCCGAAATCGCATATATGGGGCATGCAGAAAGTAAATGCATGAGCGATTCCGGCACCTGATGGCAGGTCCTGCAGTTGATATCAGGAACCTCTACACGCCACACGCGGCTACGGTAGACCAAGGTGTTGATAACACCATCTTGGCAGGCCATAATGAGTCCCTCGGTCTCCGACTTAAGCCCTGCTGACCTTAGAAAGGCGAAGGTCAGCCTGGTCGGTAAACCCAGTGTTTCTATGTTCTTATAGAAGACACCATGCTGGGGTTTATCGACGTGTTGCCGAAACAGATTTTCCTGTTCGGCAGTTCTAATTCGGGCTTTCAGACGATTTGGCTGAAGTTCGGTGACTGACTCAACATCAGCACCTCGCCGGCCTCCTCGCCTGATGTCAAATGCGAGACCGAGTTCATCTGCGGCTCTTTTTGCTGCTCATCTACCCTCCACTTGACTACTCCGAAGGAGTAGAGCAGAATCGGAACGGCAAGCATATTAGTTGCAGACACCTTGTTCTTCCCCGAAAGTTCGGAAGAACAAATCTTTCGGAGGCGGTGTCTGTACTTGCCGCGGAGAGAATCCTTTATTTGTATTACATCTTGGATGTGCCTTTGTTGCACACCCAGGTATGTATAGGTCTCTCCGGCATCCAGATGTCTTAGGATGCTTCCGTCTGCGAGCTGCGCATCTTCAGAGAATTCCCCGCATCGTCCTCTCTTGAGGTGGACGACTGCACATTTGTCCAACCCGAACTCCATACCAATTGCCCGCGTATATTCTTCGACCACCCTAAGAGCGTCTTGTAGTTCGCGCTCTCCGGAGGCATAAAGTTTAAGATCATCCATATAAAACAGATGGGTGACCTTATGCCTCCGGTCGCTGGGTGGTCCACATTGATACCCGCGGATTTGGCGGAGCCCAGCAGACAACGGCAGCAGTGAGATGCAGAAGAGGAGAGGACTCAGGGAGTCGTCCTGGAAAACTCCCCTCCTAAATTATTATTATTATTATTATTATTATTATCTGTCTTATGTGGATGACTTAAACTTTTTACGCTTCTGGAGAGCGTGAACTTCAAATGCTTTTAGGGTGGTCGAAGAGTACACGCGGGTATGAAATTGAGGTTGAATAAATGTGCAGTCGTTCACCTCAAGAGAGGACAATGGTGCGTATCACAAATTCACAAGGACTTTATGTTTTTATGGAGCCGCTGATGGGCTATGAATTCTTTTATTCGTATTTTGATTGTTTCAACAAGGAAGCCCCACGTTCAGGGCAGCCATGTCACAAATTCACAAGGGATTTATTGGTTTTTGCAATGCTTGTATATCGATTTTTCCCTAGCTGGGTTATTTATTTTTATTAAGATGGGCGCCACGTAATTTTGATTATATACGGAGGCAAGGTAGTCTGCTCTTGACCTCTTAAAATGTTTATTTGTCTTTAGGCTCTTCTGGGTATATCTGAGTAAGACTTCAGCAACCTAAAGCATCTTGAGATAAATTTCGTTGGGAGAGCACAAGTTAGCGCTTGGTTGTCTCCGTCAAACTTGCAAGCACGGACAATGAACTCACTCACGAGAAATCATATAAATACCGAGATTTCATACGATCTTGATCACATCTCTGATAACCGCTTTGGTTCTACGGAAGCGGGTACGAAGAGATTATCCAGCTCTCCGTGACAGAGTCGTGTCACATCTCTGACAACTCCAAGAAATACGCTTTGGTTCTACGGAATCAGGTACGAAGAGATTGTCCAGCTCTCCATGGCAGAGTCGTGCCATATCTCTGACAGCCCCAAGATTTACGCTTTGGTTCTACGGAATCGGGTACGAAGAGATTGTACGACTTTCTGTGATATAGTTATGCTCCAGGTCAACTCTCTGACAGCCCCAAGCTTTACGCTTTGGTTCTTCGGAATCGGGAAATAAGAGAGTGTTCCTTTCTCGGAGTTATAGCTATCCACCCGCATTGGGAGCCGTGCTTCATTAGCGTGCAATCGCCACCAACGCCGCCGTTGATATGGAGGCGAGTAACTCAGGTGTTACTCCAGAATCCGGGGTAGTGAACCCCGTGGAACTCTCCGTGTATACAAGAATTGGTAAGGACAGCATTTAAATAATTTTTATATTGCGTTGCCATTTTCTACGTACTCGAGCTAACTAAAATTCATTAAACTAATGCAATTTCTGTGTTACGAGTGAAATGGCCTCGCTAATCAAAGTACGACTCTATATGCTTGGGTTTCGCGGTTTTTAACAATATTTGACCGGTGGTACCAAATGATTTACAGATAGGGTTTTTCTGTTATAATGCACTGCTCAATACATTCATTCAGATAGGATCAGTAATAGTAGTTGGAACTTTCATTCACTTTTCCAAATCAAGTTAGGTCAAAATAAGGTAATGTGCAAAATAAATAGTGTCCAGTTGAATCTGCAATATCTGGGTCTTTATCAAATTTTACTTCTTGTGCGAGGATCTTGAGCGGTCAGCTGGCAGATTAGTATGATCAGGTGCCAATACCACCACATGCAGTCCTTTGAACTCTCTGAGTGTTTTTACCAGTGGGTCTTGTCTCTCGATAGGGGACCCAGTGGCCGGCATCCAGTGAGTATCGTTTAATGTTTTGTGACCACCGTTCCCGTACGCGTGCCGTCAATGCGGTTAACGCCTGCCAACCCCTACACAAAACTCTACAGGGTAATTCGTTTCACCTTGGTTTAAGCCATGAAGGCGGGGTGTATTCGGCAAGTCCACAAATAAATGGACAGTTGTCCTAACGAATATGAATTGGCAGCGTTAGTTGTATTTATGGTACTGTTGTACGGTGACAACGAGTCCGCGAATTAAATTAAAGCATGATGTCTGTACCTGCCTTTGGCAGAGGACGTTCTGGTACCTCGTACAAGGGAAGTTTCTCTTGCAACCATATGTAAGGTTTGACATATGTTAATTAAACTACGAAGCGGAAGTTTCCGCGTACCTTACCAGGTTTGGTTGCTTTGTAGGTTCAACTAGCTAAATAACAATGCATGTCTTGTGGACATTTGTGGGGTTCTACATATGCCACTTCAACTATTTGGTGGAAGTTTCCGCACATGTAACAAGGTTTTGTTCATGTCATATTCTGTAATATTTCTTATAGACAGTTGTCTAAGCACAGAAATAAAAGGTGTGAAAACGTTATTTGAGTTTCCTTGACTTATTACTACTTTCAGTTACAAAAGTGAATTCTAAGTAAATCAGTAATCATAAATCTAAAGTCAAATCTTACTCATACTAGTCATTCTTTAAAACATGTATCAGTGCAGTGCAGATTAGTGTTCATATTAATTAGTAAAAATTATGTAATCAAATTAAAATAAATTAAACCTAATAAATGAAACAAAGTAATACCAAACTTTATAAAAGTACCTGTGATGTTACAATAACACAACAAATTTGGGTCGTCACACTGTAAGCTAATCAATAATCACAATGAAGATAAAGACAAATCTTACTTATATTTTTCGTTGTTAAAATAGATATCAGTGCAGTGCAGGTTAAAGTGTCATAATCGTGGGTGAAAGTAGGTTATACAATTAAGCAAATTAAATCTAATAACTGGAACAAAGTAATACCAAACATTATAAAAGTACCTGTGAGGTTACAATAACAACAAATTTGGGTCCAACCACTAAAACTAGACGATCACGAAAAAAAGGCCAATGAATTAAGTATTACCTGTCGCTTCACGACAGGTGAGACTTAGTAAAAAGGGGAATAAATTAAATACAAAATATACAAGGGGGGGTTGGGTCGTCACAATATACATGACAGGCCAGTTGTTGCATTAATATGTTTTTATCGACAGTATCAAAAGCTTTTGATAAGTTAAATAGCAGAACAACATATTGACCTCTACCCAGTTATGTGTACACATAGTCTAGCAAAAGAGATGATGCTGTATCAGTGAATTATCTACTTTTTATCCACAATGAGAGAGTAATAGTATATTATTTCTTTCAAGATTTGACTCCAACTTATTAGAAATAATTCCTCCAAAGATGTCTATGCCTATAATTTTCATGGTAGACCCCTTTGGTAAACTGGTACTATGATTTTTTCAAAAACTCCTTTTGTTGACAGACAGGGTTAAGACATAATCTTATTAGTTAATTACATTACATTTAATATGGTTTATTATATCCCAAGTAAATCATGGTAATAAAATAATGCACCAATATCAATGTGGTGAAAAGATTGACTCAATATTAAATGTGAACAATTCGCTAGATTGACTCAATATTGATTAAATTATATTGGGATGATACCGAAAAAAGTACATCGTAGATATAAACAATATTGGTTTAAAATTGGTCCAGTATCGTTGTACCAACCTTTTGCGTTGTTCTCCATGGATTGGCGGTAAACCTGTTTAAAAAAGCAAATCAATTGTTTCTCAATTTAATAATTGCCTAGTTTACTTCATAAGATGCGAAATATATTGTGCTCTCTATATTATGCCGGTTATACACGGTAAACATAAATTTAAGCCAAAAATATTGTGCAAACATAACTATATGACTATATCACTAATTTGTTTCTATTGGATACTTACTAGTTGTATTTTAGAATAATATTATTTTCTGTATGTTTTCTATATTTCTTTTGGTTTTTTGGTTGCATTGTTTATTTTATTTTGAGAAGGATTGCTTAGCAGCATTATATTGGGCTTGACAATACATCAGCATTGAAGGTAATAAGTAAATTTTTTCACTACAGCTTTTAATTATTTTTTCTGAATAAAATTGATAGAGAGGTGTTACTTTTGGTTTTTCCTGTACAAATATATATAGGCAACATAATAAAAATTAGTTTCACATAAAACAATATCTAACCTTATATTATTGTCATCACCCACAATTACCAGTAATGTGTTGAAATTCCAACATCTAATATATTTTAATAGAAAATGCCTCGTTGCTGTTTTTTATTCCTTACAGAAATTCCACTAAAGACGTCTGTTTTCGCATCGATTAAAGGGATTTCTATGTCGGCCGGCGGCTATCTGTCTAAATCTGAACGGAATTCTTTGTGATAATTGATGTTTGGTATAAGAGGAACGTGCATTTTATATCGACCTTTTTAGATTGACTACAAAATTTAATCTTTGTGTACGCACAGCTAAAGAATACAAGTCAAGCGTTATGCAGATAAAAAATGTTAATCTCAAACAACTCGGATAAGAAGGGATTAATATTCAAGCGATATTAGGATTAAAGTATTAAAAGTTTTTAATTAAAAAATCTGTGTGAAAAAACAAACTTTCAGTGTTTTGAATATACTTGTACTATCAGAATCATTAATCATTTGCAAAGTTAAGCCATTTACATCAAACACATTAATAAAATTTAGTTAATTAAGGTCAGTAAAGTGTAAAAAATAATTATAGAGAATCAAACATATTCAGTTTTAAAATGAAATTAGATATTTTCTCAATAAATATAAAAAGAAGGAGAAGACCCTTTTTTGATATATTATCCTCATATTAAAGGCAATATTAAAAAGACAAATTCGATTTTCCATTAATGATATAATATATTATGTATGTGTATTTTTCAAAAAGATTCAATTATACAATTTTATACCAGCAAGTGTTGTTGATAGATGATGAACGACTAAAATAATATTATTTTAAAATAATATATTACGAAATATGTTTTACATTATGATAAACGTTTATTAAGCATTTATCATAATTACTATAATTTATTAACTAAATTACTTACTAAATTTTAGTCTATTTTTATTTATTGCATAAGCTTTTAGTTTTTCACGAAAAATACTCAAATTAAAAATATGTATATTGTAATAATTTTATTGAAGATTATATGGTATACAATCGATAATAATAACATATGTAGAGGAATTGATGATTTCACAATCAAGAATTATACTCTAATTTCGGACATTACTATCCTGATAAATATAATAGAACTATTTCATTTCCATTAGCAAGATCCAAAAACAGTGGAAAAACTGATTCATAATTCAAGAAGCATAGAACTAATTTCACTGGCATCATTTTCTCTAATCTGCCTTCGTATAGGTGATTCAATTGAATGAGTGTGACAATGTTGACAAGACAAGATGCTAATTCAGAGTGCTCCAATACAACTTACTTTAAGTGTTGTAAAACAAAGCAATTTATTCACTTTGTGTGTATTAAATGTTGTTGAATATATCATAAGTGCTGTATATCTAAGTTTAAATCTAAAGTTCGCTTTGTTAAGTTTAAATCTAAAGTTCGCTTTGTTAAAGGCAAGCTAAGTTGTTGTGGCGATGATAGTTATACTAGTGACCTTCTAAAGAAAACAATAAATGACTTCAATGAGGATAGTGAAAGGAAAAATAATTACATAAAAAAATTAAAGTTGGTAGTGAGGCATTAAGAAGCAACAAAAAGAGAAGAAGGAATACTTCTAATAATTAAGCAGCAGGAAGATACTATTCTAGAAGTTAAATTGCTTAAAATCATTTACAACTAAAGCAGAGTCAAATGAGGCTAGTGAACAAACAAAATTGATAAACAATAAAAATGTTTCTATCACTACTGACCCTATTTTATACTCAAGGCCTGAAAAAATAACACAATCCACACAAACCTATTAAAAATCAAATAAAGAGGAACTTTTAAAAAACAATATAAACAACAGGCAACAACCTAGCATTGATACTATACCGTTAATTATACAGGGTAGTACTAATAATTTAAGTATATAATTATCAGAGAACATTTAGACTAATAATCCAAATGTACTTATAAAAGTAACCAAAAAAAGATACTTTTATTAACGGATGATGAATATATCACGTGACAAATGAGAAAATTAATTGACCTAAACAAATATGAGGTAATCTCAGTTAAGAAGCCAAGACCACGTTTAAATTTAATGCTGGAAAATGATGAGTAAACCTGGCCAAGGTCATTCGTCCTACAGAGACGTACTGGTATCATATCATAATACTTGTATAAGTACAATAATAAAAACAAAAATATTTTATATATTGTGATGTATGTTTTTATACTATTTCGTTCGCTTTAAATTCTTTTTTTATGTATTTCCTTATATTTTGTAAGCTTTGTGCTGCACATTATTATTAAACTGTTAAATGACGTACACACATGTACATTGTATATCTAAGTGATAACTAATAATAAATAAATAAATAAATAAATAAATAAATAAAATAAATGGAAATAAATTTTATTAATACTGGTACACTTTATAAAAATATGTACAAAACTCACCTTCTTAAGCAGATTTATGAAGTAGCTTGGTTGTCGTTATCACAAACTGGAGCACTTCTATAATAAGTGTGTAGCATCAGATATGTTTCTACAGTTGTCTCAGTAAGCGATGTTCGCTGTGGTGAAAAAATATGTTTGTATTTTGAAAAAGACCGTTCGACATCTACGGAAGTAATACAGGCATAAGTAAAACATTCTGTAAACTCACTTAACGCAGCTGTAGATGCACCATCACAAATTTGTCTTAATTTGGTAAAATCAGGATCTTTCCGTAATACACTCTCGAATTTTTCAATAATGGGCTTATTATTTGCGTCATTTATAGTCTGTAGCTGTGTATTTACGTCGTCCACTATTTGCAGCGATTCCACTAACGACAACGAAGTATTTTGCAAATTTTCTATTGCGTCGTGGTGTAGTCCTCTATAATTGTTATAAATAGTTTTTAAATCCGTTTCAAGGGAAACATCTTGAAAGCTTGCTGGCTTTCCTTAATAGCTGCAGCCCTGTTAGAGTTGAACTATAGTATCACAGCTTTTATTTGTTGAAAATATTCAGCATAATAAAAAACTGCCTTCAACCACATTCCCCAACATGTAAGAATCGGCTCTGGTGGTTCCGGAATACCAGGACACAGTGTGTGAAATGCTCGAAGCCGCTTAGGAGATTTGAGAAAAACTTCTTTGTATTTGCTATTAATGCATCTACCTCTGGAAAACATTTTCGAATCGTTTCTGCTACAAGATGGAACGCATGCACTTTACACGTAACATGTAAAAACCTACAATCGTCTCTTTGAAGAAAACGGCCCACCAAATGCATTGTCGCAGCACCGTCGGTCACAAACATCAACACTTGACTTGTTGACAGTTCAAATTTTTCGAAAGTCTCCAACACCACCCGCGTAATTGTTTCGCCAGTACACACAGTTAGTCCTTTGCTAGCTAGTAAAAGTGGAAATGTTGGTTTAACAGGATCGAGTACACGTACAATAACATTTAAAATAGATTTTTTTTACAATCTGTCGTCTCATCAACACATAACCACAGCCGTGTATTTTTTAATGCACATTTAACCCTATTTACAATGTCTTCACGAACACTTAGTATATATCTACGTAACGATGAACGACTTGGTAAATTCACCGGGGAATTGTATTTATTCCAGAACTCCCGAAATGCCGGTTTATCCAATATGCGCAGGGGAACATCACAGGCAATCAGCATTAACAGTAAATCAAACATGAACTGAGGTTCCAAAGAAGACACGCCATTTTTTTTATTTTTATGCCGGTTACTATTGACATGAATTTTGCAGCGTACTTATTCCGGCACATTAAGTCTTGCTCACAAACTTTACAAATTATTTTACATCCATCATAGAATAAATCCGGAAATTCACCGATAAATTTATTCACTTTATCAGCGTACGGTCGTTTTCTACTCTTTACGCCCAACATTATTTATTATTTATTAGTACTCTATGCATCGACCGACAGATAACAACTGAAGTGTGTCGTGTCATCGTCATCGTGAACAAGCGCGCGATGGCATTGGTATTGCGCCCGACCCTGAATCTACCATCGCTTGGCTAGGCTTAATGATGAGTTACTGTCAAAAGGTTTTACCCTGCAATATTGTATCATTACTATAAGGGGCCGTAACGATAATGACAAATAAAAACCAGTCATTTCATTTTATTTGCAATAAACTTAAATTGTCTTCACATACAAACACACTGGTTGCATCCATTACCTATCATAAGAAATTTACCCAGAAGTATAAACTTATTTCTAAACTTAATTGTAAATTGAATGACTTTTTATGTAAATTTAATAGTTACACGGTAGGTTATGTTAAGTATATTGAAATATACGAGAAGTCCATAAGACTAAATAGGAATCTAGTAGCTTCTTGTATGGTTGGAGCCATACTTTCGAACAAAAACAAACAAAAAAAATTGATATTTATTCATATTAGCGATCACACGGAAGATACACTCACTAACGGTAAATCTTCATCTTCTGTACATCCACAATTTTCACAAATATCCAGAAACTTGTGATATCAGGCTAATTCAGTATCTCTGATCAACTTTACATCGGAAGTGGACTCTGTAAGCAACCACACAAGAAGCAGCATTAGTATTAGTGTTGACTCTGACATACCAGAAGACTCTTTTTTTAAACTCAACGAATCAGCCGATAGGAAGTCAGAAATCTCATTAGTAATATTAAATGTACAATCTATCCGACACAAAGTTGATGAACTGTTTGTATTCCTAGATACTTTAAATTATCCTAGCTTAGTTTTAATAACCTAATTATTTTTTAATTCCTAAATTCTGCTGATTCGAATTTATACATGGCGGAACGCTAATTCTTATTCATGACAGACTAAAAGGGGAAAAGTCTCTACTAATATAAATAAATACGACCATAATTTGGTGGAAAAAGAATTTGAGTTTTCCCTAATACAATGCAGCAACATTAACTTGTATATTATATGTATTTATAGACCTCCTTCCTCACATGTAAATATATTCCTAGAGCAATTAGAAATACTGTTATCCCAGTTACCGCAAAGTTCGTCAATTGTTTTGGCAGGAAATCTAAACATTAAAGATAAAACCTTGATGATTACTCAGATGTTGATTAATGTGCTCACCTCGTTTAATCTATCTATGCACCTAGATACTCCTACACAGTTCTCGGCTACTGCAATTGACTATCTTTGTTCTAATTTAAGCAAGCAACATATTTCTTGTTCTGTAGTAGCAACAAATTTGTCTGACCACGAAGCCATTAATGGTGTTTTACATTTAAATATAAGAAATTCCACGTGAAAGTTCAAATTCGGTAAAATTTATAGTAAAAGCAAATATTATAACGGCAAAAATTTTTTTTGTTACTTATTACTATCTAACTTTTATAAAACTTATCACAGGTAAGTATAACTCATATATATATATATATATATATATATATATATATATATATATATATATATATATTTTTAAATAACTATTTTCCCGGCTATTTGCCAAACGCTGAAACTTGGGTTATAAAAAAGATAATATGCACATTATGTTCAGTACGACTGACTCAATAATATTATTTTTAATTCTAACTATTCTGTACAGTAAAAGTGAGTACTTTTGTTTTATTTATTTTTGATTTTATTGAACAGAATAGTTACAATTAAAAATAACATTATTAAGTCAGTTATACTGAACATAATGTGCATTATCTTTTTTTATAATCCAAGAGTGAGCATTTGGCAAATAGTCGGGAAAACAATTCTGTGATAAGTTTTTATAAATGTTAGAAAATAATAATTAGCAAAAATATTTGTAGCGTTTTTATATTTTCATTTCATTCCGCACAAAAATCATGCTAAGCAATTAATAACACTAATTCTCTACATTAAATTAAGCAGTCGGTTATTTAGTGTTTAGTGTTATTGTTAAAGTTTGCTAAATAAACATTAGTAAACTTTGCTATGTGCATCTTGTTTAGAAAATGATGTCAACTGTGGTATATGGCATAAATCCAAGAAAAAGTTAGTTAAATTTATCAAACTAGAAATATCCGTTTGTACACAAACATTAATGAGCATCTTCTCATAAGTAACAGAAGGAATCCAAAAAAAAAATTATAATTATAAAAACTATTGTACTATGACACCGGGGGTGGTGTAGTGGAGGAGGGATCGAAGATCGAAGAAAATTGAAGGTATGGTTGCAATTCACGTTTATTGACAAAACAGAGAATACAGAGATAGACAGGTATACATACAGTAGTGTACAAACGTACGTTTATAAGTGTCTAATCACACGGGGCCATGGGACCGTGGGTGTCAAGGCGCACACTCACGCACCTGCACGGTCTACGCGCAGAACGCGTGCGATAGTTATAGGTATAGTCCAAGGGTGACGGCAACGTCTGATCCCACGACCGCACGCGTATCGCGTTGTACGATCCCACTGTCCACACTCGGGTATCGTACGCCGGTACCAGCAAATTTGTTCGTAGCGTCCCGCGGCACTTTACGAAAGTCGTGACCCACGCTCCCACCGTTCACAATCAGGACGCGTGAATAGCGAGGCAATAGCGAGTCCCACGCTCCAACCATGATGCAGAGAAGGCGGCGGGAACGGCGCATCCGTAAATAGATATACACGTATTCCAAGGACGACTGTTCCTAGTGATCCAATTCCCAAGTATGCAAAATGACAGTCGA
This sequence comes from Rhamnusium bicolor, assembly GCA_029963845.1. Classification (NCBI taxonomy): domain Eukaryota; kingdom Metazoa; phylum Arthropoda; class Insecta; order Coleoptera; family Cerambycidae; genus Rhamnusium; species Rhamnusium bicolor. The sequence continues at coordinate 69,145 of JANEYF010000091.1, forward strand.
ACGGCACAATGAGATATACCTAGATACGCTTGCCGCTACTACAGTTCCACTACTCTTACGATCTACGGCAAGGATGCAGAAGACGTAGTAGGTGTGCGCTACTGTCTATAGCAAACGTAGCACGGTGTCCAAAGTTCACCGGACCTGTATGTAGGATGTCCGGCGCGGAAGGCCCGTATTCAAGCGACCCAATGCAAGGATGCACCGAGCAGCACTAGAGCTCCAATCCCCAAGGATACGCGGAGGAAGGTAGTAAAGCCTCGAGATCGTACCGCCGGTGAGTGGCCTCTTTTAGAGTCTATCAGAGCTTCAGTGATGCAACCAGGATGTGAGAAAATAAGTAGTAAAACTCGGAAGAGAACTGCTATTCTGGCCTGAGGGCTCGAGTTTTAATCTGTTCGGACAGGGTGGCCATGACGTCAGGGACCGGGATACCTGCTCAGGGTGGCATAGGCGTATGGTCTATAGGGAAAGTCATCGGTAGCGCCCCGCACAGGGTTAGTACGGAGCGCTTTGATACTAACTGGATGGCTTGTTACAGTACTATATTTCCTATATTGGGATCTAACAATACCTCCTATAGTCACGTCTTATGTAAATCATAATTTCGTGTTTATAAAGTGTTAATTTCTTTTGTCATTCCATATGCCAATAAATATATCCAAACCTTTTGTATAAATATGTATATCAATCATACAAATGTAGGAGTAAGTATAAGAACAATATTTGTGTTATCCTGAAGTAATAAATTTAGAGAATTCTGAAGTGGATTTCTCAATAAACATTTTTTGTAACCGATGAAATTTGGTATGACCACGATAAATAATAATAAAATAAATTATGGCCGAGACAAGAACAAACCACAGACAATGCAAAATATGTATAATATGTTTACATATCAGACAGAAAACAGAATTTTGTACCTAAAATATTTACTCTATTTAAGGACATTATCGGGCACTATACAAAATTATTACCTATCTACATCAATGAATTTCATTCAATAGGATCAAAAAGATTTCTTACTTTACTGAACTGTTTCAACAACAGGCAATTACAAATAAATAGAAACCGGGAAACAGTAAATGCGTTTGGAAATTTTACAGGATGCTTTATCAAAAGTTTGAAAAGTATCCGATCTCTTTGAGGTTACTGAAAGGATTTAGAGCAGATAATTTCTATTTATAGATCACTTTAAAAAGTAACTTTGGAAGTAGGTTCAGCTGAGCAGAAGACATAAACATGAATATTATAAAAAGAATTAATTTTAACTGAAACTGGAGCAACATGAAGCCAAAATGAACGTGAATACGTGGCAGAAAATCTACATCTTTGTTTACAATAATATTTACAAAATAGTGATGCTTTCTTGTATGCGCATTCTCATTGGTCACTCTGAATGTGGTTAGATTGTGATACACGTAATTACAGTCATATCGTATTGAAATATCTGTTTACAAGCGATTTCAACATTTTATTGCGCATACTAAGAATGAAAACGATACAAAAATAACCGACAGTATTGCAAATAATGAGCCGAAGGTCGAATCTTAGTTACGTTGATGGCCGCAACAACCGGATTTTTAAAAACAATTACAAATTTTAAAGCTGGAGGAAACCAGCAATAATAATCGTAAAATACTTTTAAATGTGGCTTTATTACGAATGAATGTAATATCAAGTAATCTGCGGTAACCTACATTTATAAGATTTTGCTATCGTTGCTGCGTCGGCAACTTCTTATCTAACTGGTAAGTGGGTCGTCTCTGTAACTCCTCCGGTGTCGAACTTGAGCATATCTTCAGGAAATGCGAAAGCGAACTTTTTTCACCTTGGTAGCTTCTTCCGCTGATTTCAATTGGCTTTTTCTTGAAGTCATTTTAATGTACAATTGTTTCAATCTAGGAAACATAACGTAGATATTATAAATAAAAAAGGTTCTTATAATCAAAATTTATTTTTTGATTCTTTTTTCTAAGTCTGTATTTTATAAGGTTGTTTAATTCATAGTTTAAGTTATTCACATCATCTAGATCAATATGATAAATGTCTAAAGCTTTATTTTCAAAAAACAATTTTTCTACATTATTCTTTGTGTGGAAGAAAGCTTCTTCTCTGTATAATTTTTAATTCGGTTTTATATATTTTTATTACATGATTATCAAACTGAATAAAGCATTCTGGTGAAAGTTAAATAACGTAAGTTTCTAAAATATCTTTAGTTTCTTAATGATTATTACAATTTATTTTTAAGATATCACTTGTTGGAGATATCACTATACAGGGTGGGGCCATAGTTCGTCCGACTTCGACATCTCGAGTTATATGACAGCTAGAAACTTGATTTAAAAACATAAGTAAACTAGTCAAATGTCTATAACCTGAAATTATTACACGGTGAACCAAGACGACTCTACAGGGTCAAGTAAATTTTTTTAAATGAATTGCCATGTATATCAGAACATTTTTTGAAACCTCTTTGTGGCCTCCTTTCACTCCTGTATTATTATTGACTTTCTCCCAACTATTTGGATGTAATGATTTTTTTTGTTGAAATTATACTAGATGGCTTGTTACAGTACTATTTCTTGTATTGGGATCTAACAATACCTATAGTCACGTCTTATGTAAATCATAATTTGGTGTTTATAAAGTGTTATTATAATTTCATATTGATACATGCACATTTTAACTAACAACGACGCGTTAATTTCTTTTGTCATTCCATATGCAAATAAAGAATGTCCAAACCTTTTGTATAAATATGTATATCAATCATACAAATGTAGGAGTAAGTATAAAAACAATATTTATATTATCCTGAACTAATAAATTTAGAGAATTCTGAAGTGGATTTCTCAATAAACATTTTTTGTAATCGATGACATTTGGTATGACCACGATAAATAATAATAAAATAAATTATGGCCAAGACAAGAACAAACTACAGACAATGGAAAAGATGTATAATATGTTTACATATCAAACAGTAAAACAGAACTTTGTACCTAAAATATTTACTCTATTTAAACAAAGGACATTATCGGGCACTATACAAAATTATTACCTATCTACATCAATGAATTTCATTCAATAGGATCAAAAAGATTTCTTACTTTACTGAACTGTTTCAACAACAGGCAATTACAAATAAATGGAACCCGGGAAACAGTAAATGCGTTTGGAAATTTTACAGAATCCTTTATCAAACGTTTGAAAAGTATCCGATCTCTTTGAGGTTACTGAAAGGATTTAGAGCAGATAATTTCTATTTACAGACCACTTTAAAAAGTAACTTTGGAAGCAGGTTCATCTGAGCAGAAGACATAAACATGAATATTATAAATAGAATTAATTTTAACGGTCTCTGGTGTTTACATTTTTTATAAAATTAATTCTGGTGTGAAGATTACGTCGATCGATTAGTTTTATTTAAAATTTAATTCGGAATCAGAGTTTTATATGTATATTTGTCAGTAAGGGAAGCCTACATTTTTTATAACTGATGTTTGTAGCTAGTCCATTACCAAAATGAGGATAAGAGTATTTATATCACAAAACTCTTTTATTGTTACCGGTTTCGTGACATTAAAAAATTTAACGTCAATGATACAAAACCAGTAGCAATAACAGAGTTTTGTGATAGAAAAAGGGTATGCGTATTTTTTTTTTGAATTTTGGGTTTAAATACATAAATGTATACTTAAGACATCATCGCATTTTGAGAAAAAAAGTATAAGTAAATTTGAATGCTTAATATTTAAAACTTGACTTAACATAAGAATATATTTAACAAAAACCACTATTGTGCCTGGAAATAAGGGTATGTTAAATGGTTCCTTTTTCTTGTACTTGTACCCTTTTTCTTGGCAGAAGTGATATCATTCGGCAATATATTACATAACTTTGCTAGTTCATAGTAAATAGTAAGGTTTGTGTATTTAAAAAAATGTCTAATATTTACGGAGCTAGTAATCCGACGTTTTCTCTTGATGGTTGGAAATAGAATGAAAAAATATGCTTATTTTTTAATCTGTGCATTGTCATTCTCTTATGTATAAATATGGATTTAAACTTTTCTTAATCACATATAGGATTTAAATTAGAAGAATATATTTGCTGTTTTAAATACAATCATTAAAGTTGTAGTCGACCACTGGGTAATTAAGTAAAGTCATTGATTAAATATACTAGTTAAAAACCTCATTTTCTAAACATTACTACCGGCAATGTTATTTAACTATTTCTTAATACCTCTTGAACTTCAAATTTGGGATTAAGCATCGAGTTTAATGTATAGAGGAATAATACCTATATCTGAAGCTAGAGAAACACGAAGCCAAAATAAACGTGAATACGTAGCAGAAAATCTACATCTTTGTTTACAATAATATTTACAAAATAGTCATGCTTTCTTGTATGCGCATTCCCATTGGTCACTCTGACTGTGGTTAGATTGTGATACACGTAATTACAGCCATATCGTATTGAAACGATACAAAACTAACCGACTGTATTGCAAACAATGAGCCGAAGGTCGAATCTTAGAGTTACCTTGATGGCCGCAACAACCGGATTTTTAAAAACAATTACAAATTTTAAAGCTGGAGGAAACCAGTAATAATAAACGTAAAATACTTTTAAATGTGACTTTATTCCGAATGAATATAATATGAAGTAATCTACGGTAACCCATATTTATAAGATTTTGATATCGTTGCTGCGTCGGCATCTTCTTATCTAACTAGTAAGTGGGTCGTCTCTGTAACTCCTTCGGTGTTGAACTTGAGCATATCTTCAGAAAATGCGAAAGCGAACTTCTTTCACCTTGGTAGCTTCTTTCTCTGATTCCAATTGGTTTTTTCTTGAAGTCATTTTAATGTACAATTGTTTCAATCTTGGAAGCATAACGTAGATTAATATCATTACAATTATAAATAAAAATGGTTCCTATAATCAAAATTTATTTTTTTATTGTTTTCTAAGTCTAAGTCTTTTATAAGGTTGTTTATTTACATTTAATTCATGGTTTAACTTATTCACATCATCTAGATCAATATGAGAAATTTCTAAAGCTTTATTTTCAAAAAACAATTTTTCAACATTATTCTTCGTGTGGAAGAAAGCTAATTCTCTCTATAATTTTTAATTCGGTTTTATATATTTTTGATTATCAAACTGAATAAAGCATTCTGGTAAAAGTTAAATAACATAAGTACTTAAAATATCTTGTTTCTTAATGATTATTACAATTTATTTTTAAGATATTCCTTGTTGGAGATATTACTATACGGGGTGGGGCCATAGTTCGTCCGACTTCGATATCTCGAATTATATGACAGCTAGAAACTTGATTTAAAAACATAAGTAAACTAGACAAAAAAGTTTATAACCTGAAATTATTACAGGGCGAGCCAAGACGATCCTACAGGGTCAAGTAAATTTTTTATAAATGAAATGCCATGTATATCAGAACATTTTTTGAAACCTCTTTGTGACCTCCTTTCACTCCTGTATTATTATTGACTTTCTCCCAACCACTTGGATGTAATGATGTTTTTTGTTGAAATTATACCATTACACGTGTATATTAAAAATGTCACTACAATCACAACTATCAATTTTAAGAAAAAAATACATTAGTACCAGTTATGATACATCTGTGTGATGACACTTAGCCATTTTAACTTCCTAAACGTATACAGGATGGCCAAGAATAATTTTTAAATTTACAACTTTTTAAACTAAATTTTCTCAATTTTTTGACAATGTGATGTAGAATTGAAAAACGAACATTTTTTGCACGTACGCATTCCTATGGCTATTTGTGACTATTTTCAATTTATTGAATAATAACTGCAAAATTCAGCAATAAAAATTAAAAATGAGGTTTTTTTCAAATAATTCAAGAAAAGGTATTAATAAGCGTGTTACATGATGCCCATGATAACATCACACCAACAACAATCCAAAATTTGAAGGGAAGGATAATCAATGCTTTTAGAAGTATCACTCCAGCAATTTTATGAGCAGTAGAAACCTCATTCTAAAGACGCATAGAAATGTATGTCAATCAAAATGGGCAACATGTGGAGCACTTTTTATAATATATTCTCTTGAATTACAAAAAATATATATTTTTAATTTTATTGCTGAATTTTTCAGTTATTGTCAATAAATCGAAAATGGTTACAAATAGCCATAGGAATGTACGTACCAAAAATATTCGTTTTTCAATTCTACATTGTCCAAAAATATACAGGGTGTGGGGGAAAAATTGAGAAAATTCAGTTCAAATAGTTGTAAATTTAAAAATTATTTCTGGCCACCCTGTATACTTTCAGGAAGTGAAAATAGCTGAGTGTCATCATACAGATGTCTCGTAACTGGTATTGACATATTTTTTCTTAAAATCGAAAAAAATTGTGACAAGTGATTTTTTTAATATTTCATTTAAAAAAATGTCAGTTGACCTTGTAGAATCGTCTTGGCACACCCTGTATATTCGAAAATAATTTCCTGTTATAGACTTTTTTATGTAGTTTATTTATGTTTTTAAATCATGTTTCTAGCTATCATAGAACTCGACATATCGAAGTCAGATGCACAATTGCCCCACCCTGTATATTGATTTTTCTCAAACTCTTGTACTTTAGACTCAATTAAATTTATTTTATTTTGACTACAATTTAAATTTTCTTCCTTAAGTATAACTGTAATTTCACAAATTTTATTATTTACATGATGTAGTGTTGACAGTTTACAAAAATAACTTTTGTCACTTATTTCTATACAAGGTTCGTCGATTAATGTGTACGATTGCTCGGATAAGATTAGGAATTTGGATTTTGGGATTATTATATTGAAATCATTGTTAGAAATTCCTGTAGGCCTATAGATAAAAATATTATATACTTCATCTTGGATAATGGGGATTTCCATGATAAAGGTGACCACATTATTTTGATAATCTTTTATTTCTATGATTTTGTTGAATGATGAAATGTCGCTGATTGCAATGGCAATTTATTTGGTTTTTTGAATAATTCTGTTATTTTCTGTAGTTCCAACTGTATGTCAGCTGGATCTATTATCGTAGGATGTATGCTAGCTATTCTAGCAAAAGTAATTGATGTTTCAAGTTCTTCTAGAATTTTTATAATTTCTGTCATTGCAAGAATTAATTGATTATGCGTGGTGTGTAGTAATGATACAGCCCTATTTTCTGTGGTGTACATATCATCTTTTTCCATCTTGTATTTGCATAATCCGACTGGTTATAATTAACTCGTTGTTTTCCAATGTATCAATAGATTTATTAAATGACAATAGTATTTTCTAATAGTGAGATTTGATTTAAGCTCATATGTGATATTTTGTTTTGACTTACTCGTAAATTTTTAATTTCTTTTACATATCGTTCACCATCTTTGACGCCTAGATTTCCTGATATTAATTTTACTGTTTTTCCAAGAATATTGATTAGTCCTCTTTTCGTTCTTTTTCGGGTAAGTAGTTGTTTAAATTTTAATTCTACCACATCTAACAAATACTCACTTGTAGCTAGATATATTTTATATTCTCGTACGTAAGTGTTGTCGTACCTCGTATTATTATAAGCGTCATCCAACTTATTATATATTTTCCTAAGTGTAGCATTGTATAAAGCGTCTAAACTAATTTCCTTAACTAATGTCTATTTGGATTTTTGGATTTTTGCAGCTCCAATATGTTGAAGGAGAGGTCCTACCTTATCATTAAACTCCTCATTTTTAGTCCTCTGCAGACGATTCTACTGATTCTATATCTAGAATGAGATAGGACTGTTTTAATTTATCTATATGTAATGTTTGTGTTTTGTTTGGATTTATTTCTTAAATGAGGGTCTTATAAATGGGTTTGTAAGTTTTGATCTTCCATGTGTATTTCGCATATTATAAACTTTGTCTCCGACTTTGCACTGATAAGTTGAGTTGATTTTTCTTTAAATTATTTTGATATGCTGCTTCTTTTGTTTTTATAAGATATAAGCTAAATTAAGATTTGGTAATCGATCGTATTCGGCTTTATTACATGTTTCGCAGTTCTGTATATAATCGGATAACTTATTATCCATTAAAGGCCAATTATATTTTCTTTTGTGTAATCAAGTGGGTAAAATTCCTCGATAATTTAATATTGCGTCTATCCTTTTTGCAATTTCTAGTTTGTCCTCATCTTTTAGTATATAT